>BMAW01047708.1:0-85289 GCA_019974015.1 Nephila pilipes
TATGAACTTAAATAAAACTACTTTATATATATATATATATATATATAAAGTAGTTTTATTTAAGTTCATACGGTTTCTTAAGTAATAAGTGTTTTCTTTAATAATACTATCCCATTAAATACTTAAATTATGCGATAAGTAAGACAACATTTATTTCATGTTAAAACTTAAATTTTATTTCTTTTCTTTTGTCAAATAATCGCCTAATAACGACTTTGTTTTTGTTCAATGAGATTTCAAAGCACTGCTTTATTTCGAAGATTAATTACCTGACAGAGAAATAAGCTTATTTCGAAACTTAAGTGCATAATTTAACCATTAACTGTTAAATGCAAGACTCGATCTTTCTTTACAAAACAGTCATTTTATTTCTTTCAAAGAACAGTAATGACTATATAATACGTTACGCAATTTAACTTAATTTAAATTTTTGCTTTGCTTGGCCTAGAATTTTGTTAGGTAATTTTAATTCTTACTTTTTTGTCTTGAAACATTTTAAAGTAGAATTTTCGTTTGGAAGTTTAATCAAAACAGCTAGAAACCTTTTTGAAAAATCCTAATTTTTATTTCATTAGCTCATATTTTTGTTATGCTACAGAGCTACAATAAACAAAATTTAAATATTATAATGGTATGGCTTTCCTGTTATTCAAATTAAGATGCTGATAGGCAAAAGTATGGTGAATTGTTAATTATTGTTACTGAACAATTAAAAGAGTTACTTCAACTCAAAGTAAGATTATAACATTAGGAGTATAAATTTTATTCCTGTTATTTTTTTAAAAATTTATCTAGAAATTATCTGTTATTAAAAATTTTAATAATTTAGCTTGTAAGATCGGGTGTGACCTATTTGAGTTTTACAAATTAGTAAAAGTAAATGACAATTAGTTTCCGTCGAATGGTAAATTAAGATAGATGCAGTGCCACTTTTTTAAATGATTCGCCTAAAAAAAAATATGCATTTTCTTATAAAAATTCTACTTGTAGGAAGGACATGATCTTTATTCTTCTACTTATTTTACTAAAGTTTCAGAAACTGCTCCAGATTTAATATCCATCAAAATATTGGACGTAAGCATTTTTTTAAAATAAGATCATGCACATTATGTTGCAACATGTAAGATGCATACATTTCTGAAAAGAATGCGTACAACTATATAAAAGCTCAAATATTTTTTAAATACGTTAGCATTGATTAATATTTCAATATTCAGCCTTTTCATGTAGATACATTATATTAATTTTCACGATATACAAAAAAATTTCAGTTTATTTTATACAACACATTGTTCAAGATTTTAAAAATAGGTTCACTTTATAAAAATAGTTATAAAATTTCACAAACGATTTCCTTAAAATATATTTTGTCCACATATTTAAAAAATAATTTCATCTATTAAATAAAATAAAATAACATAAGACGTTTTTAGAGCTTTTCATTATTATAACATACACATTATAACATACATAATTTTATGCATAACCCTAATATAGTTAGATAATCATACATAAATAAAAGTACATTAGTTATGTATTTTTTACAGTTACCTGTACACTATAATACATAATAAAATTACTCTAATAAAAAATTGTAAATTATTTTAGTTTTCTTAAGACATTCTTTCAATTTTTCGTTTTTATACTTTAACAACATAACAATTATTTCTTGTATTGTATAACTGTTTATACACTTACATAAACAATTGATCTGCCAATAAATTATAGACTTTTCTCATATTAATGATATGAATATAATAAACTATTCTTATCTTCGGACATGAATATAAGACTTTTAAATCTGTGCATCGAAGAAATGGAGATCTAAAGCATTATTATTTTCGAAAAAGGATTTCCAAATTCCTAGAGATATGAATTCAAAATAACAAAATATTATTCAAACTGATCGGTACTCTTTTCATAAATAAAAAATAAGATTTAAAGAGCTAAATCTCCAGGGTAACCTAATAATCGTCCAAAGACAATCTGTTTTTTTCCCTATCCGATTTCGTAGGGATTAGTATTTCAATTTTATATCTCGATGGATTTTAGAATATAAGAGTTATAGAGGTAAATAAATTTCCTCGAGTCATGAGGTACTGTAGAACTCAAATGAATTCTTGAAGTAATAATATTGATTCTATTCGTTTGTAAAATTAAAGTTTGTAAACATTTCTAAGAAAATATAGAGGCAACAAATATTTTCTTAGATATGTATTCAAAGCTGTTTCTTATTGGAAAACATTGAAATAACTGTGATATTTACATTAAATTTACGTATCATAACAAAATTGTTTCGTTCTCACTCTTTGTTTAGCATTTAGTGAAATTAACGAGATATTATTCAAGTGATAATCTCTAAAATGCCTTCCAATTAGATGGACAGCTCAGCCCTTAGTAATAACCTAGTTTACCCATTTTAGTGGCAATAATTTTTTCAGAGATTATAGGAGAGCAATGTTTGATTATAACCATATTAAAATACAGCATGATGTACTCATAGTATACAACTTTCTAAAAAAAATATGTTGAAAAATTGCATAGTATGCAGTTTTTCAAGAATACGTAGTATATCACTTATAATTCAACATACATAACAATATAACAGGCATTCGAATTTTCATGACAGTGTTTTATTTGACATATTTATAGTTCAATATAACCCTAACATATAAATTCTAATATCGACTTTTAGATTAAAGGAAACTAGATCCATGCTTGTTGGATCATATTCTTAAGTTTTCATTTTGTGATAAATTGTCTTAAAATCAAGTTTATTTTAAAATTGTTTTGATAACTTTCTTATAATGCTTAACATGATGAAAATATGATTTTCAATCACAAAATATAAGATTCACTTTCATTTGGTTTTCTAGTCGGATAAATATTTCATTTGAGAATATTTGTAGAAATAAATCTTTTGGATTCTAAAATATATCACTTGAGAATATAATACACACAGAAGAATTGTTTTTAGTTTCATTATCGCGTCCTTTCGTTAAGAGATCACATAATCACCCACCTTTTTGTTCTTTTTTTTTTTTTTTTTTTAGTTTTTGTGGTGGTTCCGACTTATTTGCATTATTTCAGACGATAAAATTAATAATTTGGAGATCTCTCGGTCCCTTTCTCTCATCAATTTTTTTTTCAGTCTCTTCAGCAATGTCTAGGCAAATATTTTGAGGGTGAACATGCACTTGTTTTTTTTTTAAATATTGGGATACTATTCTCCCTTTTTTTTTTCTTCTGAAACATTTTCTTAGAAACAGTGAGATACCTTTTTGCTTTAGAAATTTCAGTACTACATCTTTAAGTAATTTCTTTTGGAATTTAGAATTAAATTTTTTTCAACTTTTAATCATCAAAAATCAACTAGATTGATAATTTATACTTTTATCATTTCCTTCTTTTTGACTGACATATATAATATTTTAATTTTACCACATGAACTTACAACAATTTGAGTGAAATTTCTTCAAAAATCGTTAAAAAATTTTAAGCACTGTTTTTAGCAGTTACTGCAGTAATTAATAATTTTAATTTACATATAAGATACTTACTATCCTATCATTTAATGTTTACATTACAGCAGCAAGACACATTTACAGGTGTTTTTTTTTAAATATTATAGATTATAAATATAAATTCGGAATAGCTTCCTAATATTACCTTTCATGAAACCATTTTGTACATTTAAAGAAAGAGAAAAGTACATTGAAATATAATGTATTATTATTATTATTTTAGTATTTAGAGGAATTTAGTCAACTATTACTTACATTTTAATGGATACGAATATATAATAAGTAAAGAGTAATACTTCATAATTTTTTTTTGGTATTTACTTCAAATACACAACATATGATAATACTATACAGATATAGCAAGATTTTACAAAAATAAGCTGAGAACTAGACTATATACTAAAATTAGAGTAATCAATACAAATAAGTTTTACAATTTAAGATGGACAACATTTTTGCAAACCAAGAAATTGAATAAAATGTTAAAATAATTAATGAAGAAAATGTGCAATATAAGGTGTAAAATGTACAAAATGTAAACTAAAAAAAATCAGAAAAAATAACAATTTCTTCAAAGTGAAAAAAATAAAATAAAAATGTTTAAAAGTTTTTGCGAATGAATATAATCTTCTCCTTTTAGAAACTGCTCCCATGATAAGCTATGAAACTCAAAGAACTGCCTAAAGAAAACCAGATTGGAATACTTTGAACACAAAGATTTTGAATTCTTTTATTTAATATTTCAGAGCACATACTTTTGCTTAAATTCTTAATATCTTAAACATAGCTGTCTAAGAGTTTCATAAGAATCTCTACATGCACATAAGTTACATTTCTTAAGGTAATTCACTTTTTCATATGAATATTTAAAGGAATTATGCTTTTCAAATTTCTATCATTCATGCAAATTAAATTAATTTAAAATCTGCTAAAAATAGTTTCATTTTTGACATCTCAACAAATAATAAAATAACTTATATCAAATTTCAGCAATATTCATAGAATTTTGCAGACTATAAATATAAATGAAAAATAACTTCTAAATATTACATATCTTGAAATTATTTTGAGCATTTAAAATATAGAAAACATGTGGTACGTATTAACTGAACCTTATGATTCTTACACATTCGGAGATTATTTTTTTGAAATACATTGATATTTGCTATCAAAATATTTTTAATGCTTAAATATAACTTAAAACTGTGAAAAATACATTTAATAATCTGCATTTAATTCAAAAGAAATTTAGAATGGAAAACATTGTGGAAAGGGAACGTAACTTGATTATCAGAATAACACTCATAACTCAAAAGTAAACAAAAATATCATTATTCTGTGAATGTTATCTTATACAGCATAACATGCTTTGGGTTTGATACTACTTTCGCGATTAGAATCATATTACTACATTTTTATTGGGTTTCGAGTCAAATAACAATGAAAAATAAAAAATAAGTTTTAACAATACATGATTTAAATCTTTTTTAGTAAACACATATTAATTTTACAATCATGAAAGTAAAAACTATATAAGGAAGATACTTGCAAAATTTAAATTAATTTGGCTCATATATTTTACTGATATCTGTGTTGCCATACGTAAATGTGTTAAACAAGCTCATTTTGAAAAAAAATTGAAAACAAACTTTCAAATGCAATTAAAATTTATCTACCGAGTAAAATTCAAATCCCTGTAACATAAGTTGTAAATAAGCTATAAGCAAAATTCAAACATTATTAAGAAGAAAAAAGTTTAAAATTTAAACTGACATTAAAATAAGAAAATCAAAACTTTTGACAAAATTACGTTTTAAAGGTGTACGAATACCATAAATGTTTCATTTTGAAGCAATCTGTTATAATTTTTGTGTTGTAAAGTGGCTTTTAGTGTTTTTCTGTGTAATATTTCTCCTTTTACAGTATCTTACTTTGTTAAAATATGTTATGTTTCATTTTCAATGGGATTTCAATAAATATGAACATATGTGAATATGTTAAGATAAATATTATTTTTCCTTTGTTTTTCAAAGATATCCTTTTTTTAGATTTCAGTAAGGCAGTGAATTACTGATACTGAAGAATCGCAAAGAAACCATGAACAGTTATTTTTACTTTATAGTAAGAATCAAACACAAATACTTAGGCTCCTAAACAAAAAAAAATGTATTTTCTTTGTAGCAAAATGTTTTTTATTGCTCACAATTTCCAAAAACAAGGGCTATTTTTAAGAAAAATGTTTATCTATGTCATATCTATTTGAAAATTAATTACCACCTAATATTTAATACCTCGACTTTCGATAGTTAAATGTTTAATAGTGGTTAATCAAATTTACAGATTAATATTATCAATTGTAAGAATATTAACTTTTTCTCATCAACCTCTTCTCGAACGAATCGCATCTTCTCCATCAGGGATCTCTTCAAAACCCCTATTCTTCCCATTTGATATAATCTGGATAGGGAAGTGAATTAGCTCTGTAATAACACTCTCGACAGTCTACTTGGGTTAGGGGAGGGATGAGGGAGTCATCAGATTCACAGTCTTGGCCTTCTTGCAGATATTTTCATCTTTGCAAAATAAGTGAGGTTTCTGGAATAGAATTCATAACAATAAAGGTAAAGGTGAAAAAAAGGGCGTTATTTGAAAATGACTGGCTATCCAACTTCCCATTGCATCACATTACATGCTAAAGTTGATGTATGAAAAGAATCATCATCAACTTTATCGTGCTTTTAGGATTGTTTAGGATACTTATGTATGAAAAGAATCATCATCAAATCGCTTAGTTCTGTTAAAAGGATTTGACTTTCATCACTCTGAGTGATCTTAGCAAATGGGTGTCACTTGCAATGTCGTTCTAAATTGGTTCCTGTGTATGGCGGCAAAATCTTCGTGCTTTTAGGATGTTGTTACTTTTTACTGTACAATTTTTTTTCTTTCTCACATCTGGAAATTTCATATTTCAGCCAGGAATTTTTCTCTAATTTCTGCTTTTAAATACCCTGACCTTTCATGATGTATCTCTCCTCTCAGATTTTCATCTTCATGCAATGCTTCTTTCCGACATTTAGTCTCCAATAATATGTCTTTTTCTTCCAATATTTCCATTTTCTTTTGCATTTTTAATTCTACTACGCGCAATCTAGAATATTAGGAATTCATTTACAGTTTATACCGATTTCATCTATATTAAACTTTGTACCTCTGGATATTCTTAAAGTTTTAAATATGTTTTGATGAATTTTTAATTTATAGTGGATTCTAGAATTAGCATTAACTGCATAATATATATATATATATTATAGTTCTTTAATGGACTGTCAGTAATATTGTTTGGGCTTAAAATAGAAGATTTCTATGGTACAAAAAACTTGCCTGAATTACTCTTCACATATTGCTCAAATTACAAATACGTTCATTTCTTTTCCCAATAACATGTATTCCATTTCCACTAACAAATATTCTTAACTGACCTATAACATCTATTTCAATTATACGTTTATTGCACAGAATACACTGACATGTTCAAAACATAGACATTTGTGTACATAGAAAAATTACCAAGCAATATCTTATAACGAAAATCATCTTGTGCTTTTACTTCTTCTCCATCAATGTCTATTAATCTTCCCTCCAATTTCAATATGGTGATCTTATTTGTTTCTCTATACTTGATTTCTTTAAATATGTACCATTTCATCTATCAATTACAAAACGTTTTTTTACATTAAATTTCAATTTTTCGTTGTATTGTATTTGAATGATTTGTTAAGTTGTTGCTGAATGTCTTCATTATTTCTTTTCGGGGGGGGAGGACATTTTGGTAAATGTGTCCAAATGGACCTCATTTCCAACATTTTAAGTCTCATCTCTTGTTAAGTATTTAGTATTTAAAAAAAATAATTAAACTTAAAAAAAACATAGAAATATACTGGGAACATTTATTAATAAGCTTTATTACTTAAAAATTTAAAGTTGAATGAAAAAGGAGCAATTTAATTGTCATCACAATTTATTATTTTAATTTTAAGGAAACTGAGAGGCAAACGGCGTGAGAGCCATGATATGTTTTTGTGTGTTATGATGGTGAGGGGGATAAAAAAATAAGAGTTTTCCTATAAAAATAATATATGTATCGAAAAAATATATGTTCTTGTTATATCTCAAATAAAATACACTTTATTTAAAACAATTGCCACTGAGTATTCATTAAAAATTTATTATTAAATTCTATAACATTTCTTCTAAGATTTGATTTCTCATATATACCATTGAATTTATTTTCATCAGTTTTTAAATTTATTTTGAAGTGACTGACTTTAAATCTATCCTGTTAAATATTAATCATATTTTCAAATTTCCCGTGATAATTTTGGTAGACTCTTATTTTTCATATGTAATTTTAGTTCTTCCTTAAATTCTCTGTACAACCATACAAAATTGTTTGGGTGCTAAAGAATTTGTGAGTACTCTGAATTATGTTGGCAATAAGTACGAACTATGAACACTGCCATGGTCAGATATTTCCTTAATAACGAAGAGATATTTTTGAAACGATACTTTTTCGCATACGTGTCGTTTAAATAGCATTGAATGAAATTGAGTTAAAATACCCATGTGCTGCCAAATATATCCATTCATACATATTTAAATTGCATCCTTGAATTAATTCTTACAAACACACACACACACACACATATATAAACTGCTGTTTGTAGAAAATGCAACACCATGAAGGAATCATCAGAATCATATGAAATTCGCAGCAAATGTCAATTATAGGATATTATGCAAATTAATAAAGTTTCAGAGCCATCGCGCGTGCGCGGCGCGCGCAGCGCCCTCTGAATTGATGCTGAAAGCGTATAAATAAAGTGCTGTAGCGGGACGTTGAAAAAAGTCTATGATTATTTGTTAGTGGCAAACGTTTAGTGAGACCTGAGTATGCCTCCACGACGGAAGAATAAGAAATTCAAGCAACTTACGGAGTTTGAACGAGGGAGGATAATCGGCCTTCGAGAAGGAGGATTTTCCTATCGCGCAATAGCAGCTCGTATGCAGCGGAACAGTTCCACAGTGATGCGAGTTTGGAAGCAGTGGACCGACGAGCACCGAACAACTCGAAAAACAGGCACTGGACGACAGAAGGTGACGTCAGAGCGTGATGATCGACACCTGCTCCGCATGGCGGTGAATGATCGCACAGCTTCCTCCAGGCAGCTGGCAGCACGTTGGTCTACTGCTACAGGTGTACAATTGTCGGCTTCGTCAATTCGTCGTCGTCTGCTGCGCCGTGGATTGCGTGCAAGGGTGCCTTTATACAGGATTCCCCTCACGGCGAATCATCGACGGCTGCGTCGGCAGTGGGCTCTTGAGCACAGAGACAGGCGAGCTGATTGGCACCAAGTTGTCTTTTCAGATGAATCACGCTTCAATTTGTGGACCCATGATGGCCGTGTTCGTGTTAGACGTTATGCCGGTCAACGCTGCCTTCCTGAGTGTATTATTGAACGACATAGTGGTCGAACACCCGGATTTATGGTCTGGGGTGCGATTTCGTATCATGGACGATCCAATTTGATACGAATTGAGGGTAATCTCAATAGCAACAGGTACGTCCGTGAAGTGCTACAGCCCGAAGTCGTTCCTTTCCTTCAAGGCATCCCTGGAGCTATCTTTCAGCAGGATAATGCACGCCCACATGTTGCGCGGACTGTTCGAGACTTCTGTTCAGCACAACGCATGCAACTTCTTCCTTGGCCTGCTTATTCACCGGATATGTCGCCTATTGAGCACGTGTGGGATATGGTTGGTCGGCGTCTCGCTCGTGATCCGCGTCCTGCAGTTTCCAAAGACGAACTTTGGTTGCGCATACAAGCGATATGGAATTCTCTTCCTCAAGCAGATATTCAACATCTGTTTGACTCCATGCCACGTCGTATAGCAGCACTTATTGCAGCGCATGGTGGCTGCACCAAATACTGATTTCGGACGCTTAATTTGTTTCTTTTGTTTTGAAAATTTCATCATTTATTTGTATCAGTACAAGTCGTTTCTGCATTAAATTTCATTTGATTCTGATGATTCTTTCATGGTGTTGCAATTTCTACAAACAGCAGTATATATATATATATATATATATATATATATATATATATATATATTCTATCTGGATAAAAACTTTTGCTATCTCCATCAATAATTTTCCTCCTAAATATAAGCGTTTTCAAATTTTGAAGATACGGCAATCGTCACATTTACTGGAAATCTTTGATGCATTTGTTAATAGAACAATTTTTATTTCCTTTAAAATTCATCCCAGAATTTCTTACGTACCTTTATCTTTTGCTTATTTTGGGAAGGTTTGAAGAATAAAGTTCTATTTCTGAAATATTTGTATTTATTTCTGAGAAATTATGTAGTTTTGAACTCTCCGTCGTTTTCTTCAATTGGAAATTGCTTTCTAGCACTTATAGTTTGGAAATTATATGAATTATTCGTTTAGCTCTCTCTTACTCAGAATATTTTAACTCTAAATTTAAAAAAAAATGTTTAGGGCTATTAATTTATTTTTAGAAAATTCTTGTATTAAGAAATCTGGTTTGTTTTTAAATATATTCGCTTTACCGTAGTTTAAAATATTTAAGTCTTTAAACAGTCTTACCCTTTGTTAATTTTAACCAATTCCTTAAACTGACTTACAAATGTATGTACGGAAACATTCCAAATTATATCATTCAATATCTTAATAAATTTTATTTATTGTAATAGATAAATCTTTATTTTATTTTGGACTGACAGATTCAATATCTCAACTAGATGTCTGCGCTTTGCTTCAGTCGTAGGATTCATAAAGCGGTATTAACTCCTCATTTGAATAATTCAACGAAATTAACTAACAAAGTATAAACGAAAAGATTTTTGTCCTCTAGTCCAAAAAAAAATTGAATTCTAACGACGTCTCAAAGAATAAAATTATTCTTACGTCTTTTCGAACTGTTCATCACGACGTTTTATAGGATTACTTACTTTCTACGTTTACTTTCTTCTCATAAACGAGTAGTTAAAATACTAACACGTTTACCCAAAATTTGAAGGGCCTCGAAATTATGATACGACTTCAGATAATTAATAAGGCCGATAGATGATTACTCAAGTTTACACTTTGCTAATTTCTAAAAGGAAATATTTATCCTTTTTGATTTAGCAAGGCGTCGCATTTCGCCCTTTATCGAACGAATTGCTTGTTTCCCCCTCCTTCATCGGACAGCTAGGAGGTGTTTGCACCTCTGCTTGTGTTGTTTTCTCACTCACGCCGACTCGCTGTAGGTGGAAGTAATCGCTCCCTAGGTCTTTGATCTGGTTAATCAAGAACACTTGTATTTCAAATCTGAAACCCTCTGGATGAAGGAAAGTGTTAATACCAATAGCAACTCACTTGGCGATCCTCTCCAAATGGGGAGTTAATATAGAGTCATTTGTACATTTACCAAAATCATATTGTTTCTTAGATGTATAAATTACTGAGTAGCAGTTCTTTAAATATAAAGTGAAAGAAAATATTATTTGTAAAATAGGTATTTTAATAATTTAAATGGAAGATCCATTAACACTCTCAGAGTTGATTCGACTTAAAAAAAAAAGGCTTCTTCATTTTGAGCATATTTTGAAAATTGCATCAGCATTAAACATAATTTACCAAGAAAAAGTCCAGTTCCTTCTTAACTTCAGTTGGTAAAAATCGAAGACTTAGTGAAGCACATTAAGAAGAAAATAATTGAAATTTCTAAAAACATTGGAGTAACAAGCAATGAAATGCATTTATATTTCAAAACTCTAACAAAAGTTTCATTTTATTAAGTGAAAAAGAAAGAAGGTTCTAAGCTGAAGAGATAAATACTATTTAACGATACTTATCAAAACATTCTGTTATTTATTTAAAACATTTCCTTAAGTGTTTCCTTAGCAAGGAAATTGTATAAATGTACAATGAAAAATGCATGTCTTTTAATGCATTTTAAAATTTATAACATTTCTAACTATTTGGAAAAAGAAATGTCCAGCATCAAAGTTTTTGACTCAACAGTAATCAAATATACATTTAAAATCAGAACGTTAGGAATAGTTACAATTTGTTACAACCGAGTTATAACACTTATAGTTTTTTTTAATGGATTGCTTATCATAAACATATTTTACAATTATTTATTTAAACAAAAATGTACACTCTATTCCATTTTTAGTGGAGATTGCAAGAACATAGCGTTTCCATTAAAAAGAAGTATACTGTGTATATATATATATATATATATATATATATATATATATGTATATGTAGTTTTTTCTTAATTTTATTATTTTCTTAAGAATGTATGCTTTTAATAAAACGATTTAGGTTAAAACGAAACTTACACTGGAAAAAACTCTTTGAAAAAAAAAAATTTGAGTTTGTCATTGAATTTTGATTTCGGAATAAAATATTCATAAATACTTTTAAAATAATCTGTTCCTGTGCTATTTTAAAGAGTGTTTAGTTTCAGTGATGGATACTTTTATAGAAAAAACATAATTAAGTGAATTTTAATATTAAAATCAATCCTTAATGAGTCTTTTAAGGTAGAATACAAATTCAAAATGAAATGAAATGAAACAAAGAAATATAAATTTTAACTGTGTCTATTTTAAATATAACTATTAATAAATGCGCATAAATAATTTCTTATAAGCTATAAGAATATTACATACAATCGATGCAAATAATTAATTCATACGTGACGGAAAAACAATTTTCCGTTCGAAATATCTTAAAAATATTAAAATTTGCAACTATTCATAGAAATGCCCTAAACTTTTATGAAAATAAATTATGCATAAAACAAATTTTATAAAATTAAAAGGATAAAACTTTTTATTAATATGTAAATTAATTTTCTGAGCATATTTTACATTTTAAATTAAAAATATTCTATATATATATATATATATATATATATATATATATGTGTGTGTGTGTGTGTGTGTGTGTCAGATGATAAAATCATCGTAAGATTACAATGCAACAAATTTAATTATCAGCCGGTTAATTTTACAACATTACAATAAACAAATATAAGGCATTCGTTATAATCGAAATATATAAGAACAGCGAATTAAATATATCGATAAGTTAATGTAATGTGTTATTGATAAATTAAAATTTTGAATAAAATATATGTTATTGATATATAAATGCAGAATTTTGCTTTTATATTACATTAAAAAGCATTGTGTGTGTGTTTATTATTATTTCATTTTTTTCCTTTATCATATTTTTGTAAGATATTATTGTTTACGCAAATAACGTACCGATGCTCGTAAGAAAAGAACATTAAAAATTCTTCCTAAAAATTATCTTACAAATTAAAAGGGAAACTGAGTTGATTTTGTGTATTAGAAATAAGGTTTAGCCATATATATTCACAATTATAATGTTTAAGTTTAGATGAATTTAATATAAAGAAATTTAATTTATGTTAACCTAAACTATGTTTGGGTAATATCTTAAATTATAAATTTTGTAATCTATAAATCATTGTTTTGAAAATTAAAATAGAGATAATCAGAGAGCAAAATTTTTTGACAGATAAAATAACTTCATTATCTGTATAAGAGGATAATTTCTATTTAATACTAAGCACAACAACAATCGAGTATATGTAATACATACATGTGGTGTTCGAATGAAATAATTCGGAACGACACTGTGGATAAAAATTAAGACTTTATTCAGAGTATACACCATAGGCCTTAGTAGAACGATCCCATTGATTATCGAGCCGAAGGATTCCTAGTTCCCAGATTTCTGGAGGCCATGACGAGACCCAGTCCTTCCCGGCGTCCTTGAGTTCGCCGTCCGAGTTGAAACGCTTCTCTTTCAGATGTTTTCATGAAATCGGTCTTTCATATATTTTCGATGAGTTACGGTGCTTGCCTGCCCTGGTCTCGGGTCATCAACCAAGCTCTCACGCCCTGTAAGAAAACGGGCACACCATTTTTTCAATGACTTGTTTGACACACAATCTTCAAAATATATGGTCACCAACCAGGGATGAAAAGCACCACCATTTAACACTTTCCTCTGTCAGAAATTGGATAACACCCTGCTGCTCCTTAATCGTTAAATTTTGCAATGTGAATGATATCATGTTTTCACTCGTACTGCCTCGTCAATTGAACGGCCCTCTATATAAGAGTCTCTGCTCTCTCCTGCACATGCGGGCTCCCGCGCATGCTCCGATACACTCCGGAGTTATTCCTATCCCTAGATGTCTCCCTACGTTCTCCTATGGTTCTTAAGGCAAATGTGTCAATGGTTACGTTGTTACGACGTATCTTTTCATTTGAACACCCTTTGTATGTTGTGGTTAATAACTTTGCTCTTAAAAATCCCTTCATTAATTTCAGTATATTGTTTATAGAATATTCCATCAATGATAAAAACTACATCAAGCTTACATATGTATATAAAAAGAAAATTTGGATTTCATGTAATTTAAAATTTGCTTCTTCCGCATTCTCGTTTAAAAGGATCACTTTTCGCAGCATTTTCTATAATTAAATAATATTATAAATAATTAAGCTCCTGGGGCATTTTTTTTAAAAAATTAAATAATTGTTTATACAGGTCAGAATTTTTTAGCAGTACATTTATGAAATTGTTATTCTTATTTCTCTCTCTCTCTCACACACACAATAATATCATTTATTATAATTTAAATTAAAATTTACTTTTAAAAGAAATTGCATATGGAGTAACAATAAAAAGTAAAAAAAAAATGATGAAAAATAGATTACACTTTAGACTATTAAATGATTTTGAACAACTGTTTTTGATAAAATATCTAGAATAAAAATATTGGGTTGGCAACTAAGTAATTGCGGATTTTTTTTAGAAAATCAAAGACAATTTTTTCATGGAACTAAATAACTTTATTCTGTAATGTATTGCCCATTTTGATCAATGACCTTTTGCCATCTTTCAGGCAGCATCATAATCCCACGTTCATAAAACTTCTGGTTTTTATTAGCAAAAAACTGAATCAGGTACGATTTGACATCATCATCATTATTGAAATTTTTACCATTCAAGGAGTTTTGTAAAAATTGAAACAAAAAGTAATCAGATGGTGCAAGATCAGGACTATATGATGGATGTGGCAAATCATCCCAACCAAGCTCCAATAATTTTTGCCGAGTGACCAAAGATGTGTGTGGCCTTGCATTGTCATGATGGAATACAACACCTTTTCGATTTGTCGATTCGGGCCGCTTTTTTTCAACTGCATTGTTTAATTTCGTTAGTTGTTCAATGTAGACATCAGAATTGATCGTTCGGTTGGGTGGTAAGAGTTCAAAGTAGACAATTCCTTTGTAATCCTACCAAACTGATAACAAAACCTTATTTTGATGAATATCAGCTTTTGATGTTGTTTGAGTGTGTTCACCTGGCCTGCTCCACGATCTTTTCCGCTTGATATTGTTGTAAACAACCCATTTTTCATCGCCAGTTATCAGTCGTTTTAAAAATGGATAATTTTCATTACGTTTCTTTAGCAAATCGCAGCTGTTAATGCGTTGCCTTAAATGCGTTTCTTTCAGTTCGTGAGGAACCCATATATCGAGTTATTGAACATAGCCAAGTTGTTTTAAGTGATTTTCAATGCATGTATGTGATACATGAAGCTTCTCTGCCATCTCACGTGTTGTACTGTGACGATCCGAATCGATTATTGCTTTGATTTGGGCGTCATCAACTTCAACTGGACGACCAGAGCGTTTTTCATCTTGGAGTGAAAAATCACCAGAACGAAATTTGGCAAACCAATTTTGACACTGCCGTTCTTTTAAGGCTTTGTCACCATAAACATCACAAAACTTTTTATGAGCTTGCGATGTGTTTTTCCCTTTGCGGAAATAAAAAAGCAAAATATGACAAAAATGTTCCTTTTGATTTTGCATTCTTCAACGAAGGCTAAGCGAAAACTACGCAACCGATCAAAAAACTTTTTTTACTGATTGACAGCTGAATTGCCAACTATCAAATAATAAAATGTGTCTTACATTTGTACTACGTCTGCAAACCTAAAAATTGAACTGACGCCATCTATGATTGAAATCCGCAATTACTTAGTTGCCAACCCAATAATTTTATATATTAGTAGTATGTGTACCAGTTTTTAAATATATAGATTTAGTAAGTGCTTCAGAAATGTTCCTTTTAATTTAAACTTTGAGAAATATATTTTAATGTAAAAGCTAACCATTCACTATTGCCTAGGTACACTATAGCTTGCTGTACACTATAGCTATATATATTGATGGATCCATCGGCTAGATCAACATCATGTCTACTTTTGAGTAGCCTTTTTCTTAAAATTCTAGCTTATTTTATTCTTCTTAAAAATGTCTTTATTTATTTTCTTACACAAACATGATCTGCTTCTAGTAACGTTTGATATGTCTATAATACGGGTTGATATTTTGATGCATTTAAAATTTTAATTTTATAGAAAGTATGGATTATAAAGATATGAAGATATAACTTAATACTGAATAATACAATTTTGATTATTCAGTATTAAGTTATATCTAATAATAATAAATAATAATAAGTAAATAAATAAATAAATAATAATAATAATAATTTTAATTTAGCTAGAATAAAAAAATATTTAAATTCTGTTAGCAGAACATACAGCTGTATTTATCCTAAAGAACGAAAGATCCATTTCTCGACTGAATTTCGTAAAATCATTCCCCTCCTTGACATTAATTTCACATTTCCACTAAATGCTATGCAGTGTTCGAGAATGACAACTCAGTCCCCAGAGAGAATTCCGAGAAAAAAAAATAGTTGGAGTGCGATCGTATAGGATGTAATTTTGTAGCAAATACAAGGAAATTTTTGGAGTTATAATTTGCCGAAAAGAGAATAGAATAATTTTGCGTAAATTGTGCATAATAATAAAAGTTTTCATGATCAATAATATGTTGTTAGCAATGACATCTTATTTCTAAAAAACCTTTAACTTTCGCATTATTTCTAGAATTACTTATTAATACCCAATTTTTTTACAGTGTCTGTTAATGTTATTAAGTGGTATTTTACACATTTTTGTTTGAATAGTAAAAGCTTTTGAAAGCATTTCGCTTTACATTACAGAACTTATATTCAGTTATTAGAGAAAGGTTTTTTTTAAATTGATAGCATGAAGAATAAAATAAATTATTTCTTTCCGTAAATGAGCATTCCCTGTTTCTTGGCAAACAATTATAGTTAAATATTGCCTCATTTCAAAGAATTTTTTGAAAGCCCAGCATTTTAATAATTTATTTGAGATTCTCAATTCTCAGCTGTTTCCCTCTAAGTAATAGTTTCTGATTTTATATAAGCCCTCAATCTGAAATATATGTTGAAAAGCAGTGGTACTAATTTCCAAATGTTTTTGCAGGGAACAATCATTTTTTTTACTTTTATGTTTATGCATCACTAGTTTATTTTTACCTGTTTCTGGTTCAAGCATTTTAAAGATTCCTATGATATTAACCAACTGAAATAATTTCTCATTTGCCTGCGTGTGGAAACAAGAAAAAATGTAGCAAATATAAGATAATTAAATAATCCCCTACTATCTTCAAATGCTTCTAGGTAAAGAATACATATTACTTATTCTGCAATTCAATTGGTCTCCGCTATTAAAATATATTATTTTTAAATTAAACTATAGAACGAAAAAAATTTACATAATTAGTAGAGTATTCTTCTTACATTATACATTTGTTATTATCATCCTCAAACATTTGAGAGAATTAATGACTTAAATTATTTGAGTGAATTATTGACTTTAATTATTTGAGAAAAAATGAAATGAAAATTTAATTGGGTGAAGATCTGAAAAGCAAAGTGGCAAAGAAATGCAAAATTCCAATTTTCTCCATCAACAACACCAACACAAACATATCCTATCTAGACGCTGTTGATTAGATTCCCTCACTTAAATATGACCCTCGAGGGACCGAGTAGTGAAGCCTTATTATCCAGGTGGTGTTGACTAAAGGTCCTGCGCCCTATATGGAGTGGGTGTTTGAGTTTTCGAATGGCATTGTATGTAAATTAGATGAATGAGGTACTACTTTAGGCATTATTCCCATAATGCATTATGACTACGTCATTGAAATAACTTTAAAATAAAGTGAAACAAATTTATTAAAACAGAGTAAAAACCAAAAATAAATAAAATAAATGGATATCACGATCCTCAAAAGCATTGTTATTTAACTGAAAAAAAACTTAGGCTCTTATCAATTTAATGAAAAACAAATTACAGAGAATCTAGAAAATTTGATTCTCTTAAGAAGTTTCTTATTTCAGTTGAATATATATATATATATATATATATATATAATAATAATAATAATAATTATTATTATTATTATTATTGAGGAATTAAATTCACTAAAAGAAGATAAAAATCGTTTTTGAAGAAAAAATATTAATTTATTATCTTAATGCAAAAAATAATACTAAATATTCTATTAGATACACACTACTTTAAGGAAAAAAACTGTTTAAAAAAAGTGAAACATTTGATTAATGTTACAGCAATCAAGTTTTTAATTACCTAAGAAGGTCAGCAGTTCATTTTAACCACGATAAGAAATGAAGTATAAATGTGTAATTTTCAATATAAAAAGTTTTGTGGAAATATTTTTTGTTATTTTAAATTTTTAAGAACGCATGCAAAATTTTTGGTATTAAAACTTTGAATTGCGTAAGATAAAATACCTTTGTTTTCAGAAAAAAACAAGAACAACGAATTCTTAATGAAAATTTATTTCTCAGTGAACAACATAAAATATTATTTTCAAGTAAACTGTTAAATATGCACAGTTTTGTGATATTTGTACAAATTTGTGTAGGTCATGAGAAACAAACTACTGCAAATTTATTTCGTTAGCAAGAAAAACATTGACGATGTTTATTATTCCTGCTTTAGAAGAGGAAGAAAGTCTTGAAGTTCCCTTCAAAACAACAAGACAATATTAGCACATTAATTACAATATGTGCCTAATGAGATTTTTCAATCAGGATACAAGAATTTAAAAATTTCCAGGTTAATAATAAATTACATCATTAAATAAACATCTGGTTTTATTTGATTAAAATCTATAGCCATAAAAAAAAATTTGTACACATTTCAAATGTAATTATTTTGTTATAAATTTTCCTTCACGTGTTGCTTCGTTACGAAGTTTCTGCTGACTTTCCCCTAATAATATACTATACTTATTTTACATTTAGTTTAATATTATGATATTTATAACTAATGTAGACCGAAAGATAAACTAAAAAATGACTTATAATGAATGTTTGACTGTTTAGATTTAATTTTATTTTGGCTTTTCAGATTTTATTGAAATCACACACACACACACACACACACACACACATATATATATATATATATATATATATATATATATATAAGATATATTAATTCTACGGGAAATAATAATCGTTTAATCATTCAAATATAGGGAAATAAGATTAGATACATAAAGAAATAAGAGATCTGCACATTTTGAATGTTTTCGAAGACGTTACATCAACCGACGATATTAAAAATCAACATAGAAATTCGCATTATGTTGGGATACAGAACACTGTTTTTATTCCATTAAAAACTGTTCCTTAAAAAAAGGTTTTTTGTGTGTGGATGTAAAAGCAACATTCGAAATAACGTCTCAAATCGAAAATGGGTGCAAAATACGACTTATATACCTAAAGGGCCTTCAGGGCTTTCTTGGTCGGATTGTCTGCCTTATCACACGCCGAATGCCTTCACGCTGTAGTGACATCCTTCGCTCCAAGGAACATTGTAGTTATATTAACTCCAGCAGGAGCAGTCACCTTGTGACATCAACAGCCGCCGTCGTTTTGTGAAAATCATATCGTATGTCAACACTTAACTCATGCGTGGGTAGATCAAATGCCAGTCTGCGTGAGTTAGTGCCTTATAACTATGAAAACAGCCATTTAGGGGAAGAATGAGTTTAAGGAATGCGGAAGATTTATTCTTCTTTCGTGTTCCCGTTTTAAATAGCTTAGTCCGTGATAGTTTTGTTTAAGGGGTTTTTGGGGGGAGGAGGGGGGCATGATTCATGTTTTCCCCTTCATAGGAACTGGGTGTTAATTCATATATATGTAGATAAAATATGTAGATAAGTGAAATATTTTGTAAAAAATTTCATTAGTAAAATGCAGCAAATTATATTAATGGAAGTTATGTAGCAATAAAACTAACAGTTATTTAATAAAACCAAATTAATTAATGACAATTGTTGACAATGAAAAAAATGCATGTTGTATACGTTTCTGTAATAGCACATTGGTGAGATTAAGAATTTTTTTAAAAAAAAAAAAATTATCGGAGTTCAATTATTTATCAAAAGGAAAAAAAAAACATATATGTGTCACAAACAATCCATCTTAATTTGGTGGTGTATAATTTAAATATCGTTAACTCAATATAACGTATGCATTATTATGTTGTTTTATTAACAAGGATGATAATCAACTTTCATGTTTGCAGCTGTGGTAATATTCCATATTAGCAGCAGTGCTATTTGTTTCTTTAATTTCGGATGATTGAATTATGAAATAAAATGGTAGTTGAATTAACTATTTCAAAATAATTATTGCATTCTTTAAACAATTATATGCGAAATTTCGTAAGATATAAAGATATTGGAGTCAGATGAAAATTTAGAGGAGGTTACAAACATATTAAAGATATTAGAGTTTCGTCTCCGTTTTTGAAATTTTGTAAAACAGTTAGGAAGATTACATGTAAGAAACCAGTATTTAACGTACTCGTTTTGACAATATATTATTGATATTTTTAGAAGAAATAACAAGAATAGTTTGAAAGTATAATTTTGATTGTTTTGTAAAGAAAATACGTAAGTTATAAGCAAAAGCTTATTTAAATTAGTGTATTACAAACAATAAGTAATGTATTTAATTTATGAAACAGCAAAACGGATATTTGTAAGGAAATGTTTATTGATGAGAACCATACACTGATATCAACTGCTGTAATTGAAAGAAATTTCTGAAAACGATCTTAATTTATGCTATGAAGACACAAAAGTCTTATAAGGCAGATCTACTTTACCAATATTCAGTCCTACAAAGACCGTAGTGCTTACAATGCTTAACTGGTTGACTATATTTATAACTTATTCTAGTACACCGAAAGCGGCTAACATTTTTAGGAAAAGTGTCGTTGTTAGAAAATAGAAAATATAAACGGGAAACTTTTAGCTTTTCTAACATAAAAATATATATAAAGATGAAAACATGCTATTTTGAAGTATATTATTTGGGATTTGCAAACAACCTACCTTTTTCATGTACGTCGGAGTAGTGAAGGTGTTAAAAATACTATATCAAATAAAACCAAAGCTCTAAATTAGATTTTACTGGCAATAAACATTATAAAGGCGTAGTTAATAAATCTTACTATAAAAATGAATAACTAGAAACGCTTAATCATAAGAAATTAAGAGTGTTAAATCGTCAATACTTCATTAGAGAGGTTTTTGAATTGATGTTTTATATTTTAACAAGTCATCTCTATCAGGATTAGTTCTTTAAGTTGTAAGCAAATCTTGGTGTTTTAGGTGCATGCTATCTGATACTGAATGATATTTGGATTTCATTGCCTTATAATAGCAAATACTTGTTCACAAATATATATACATGCTGATCCAAATATACAATAGTGTCTGACACAAAATCGTGTAAGCTTCACAAATCACTTATTGGTACGAATTCCCCAAACTCAATTCGGATCAATTTGTATTTGTATAATTTTGATCATTTGAAATAATATATTTGTATTTATATTTTTATTTAAGTGTATCATGGTGCTGTAGGTTAATAATTTCAATTTGGAGTTCAGGTGAATAACAACTAATGTCGTGTAAAGAAATTGAAAATCAATTTGTGAAAAGATCAATTTTTTTTATCTCCTTGAAAATATTAAAACATATCAATGAAGGAAACCTACAAAATGGATACAAAATTTTGAAATAATATCTAAGTTCATAGCATTATTTACTTTGGTCTTCAGTTCCTGCATTAATGTGAAATATGTTAATCATCTTCCTCCAAAATCACAACGAAAAACCTAAAGTTTGAGTGTAAAAGAATACGTATGACTAACTAGGGTAGAAAAAAGACAGTTTTCCCACTATAACGGCAAATTTAAATATCTCAAAATATTTGCAAGGAAAGCTGAATTCTAAAGCAAATGTTAATTTTTGAGTATCAAACACATATTCCGGTGGTTGATCGGTACCTACCAGATATTTTAAAATCCATTACATCAAATTTCAAAATATAGCTAGATTTCCTTTGGAATTCCAGCTCAGACAACAATGAAGGGGTACCTAGCATCTTTTATGGTAAAGGCTCCTAATTTCGTACACAATGGGAGCTCAAGCTCATATTATTTTGTTGATAAAATGCGTTTCAGATAATTCTTATAAGACAAGTATAAGTCCTTGGCAAAGGAGGTTGTTTACATCTAATATGGTGATATTTATAAACTTTCCTTTTAAAATAATTCTTGAGGAATCTGGCAAAACATTTTATCTTATCTGCAATGTAATGCACTCCATAAATGCAAACATTATCTAATTTTTTTATCTTCTTATTTGTTAAAGTCAATTACATTTTAAGGCTTTTTAAAAATGTCCTTGCCTTTAGTTAAGACTAATGGACACAAATAAAAAATCATTCCACTATACCAAAATTATCGTTTGTGTAACGCACAAATAAGCCTTACCACGCATTATCTGTGGGTCACAGCTTTCAACCAAAATCATTAAAAACATTTTCAGAGACAATCTGGGTGTCAACAATCTGGCTCATGTTATCTGAAAGAGATCATATAGTTATTCGATATGAACTGTTTTATGGACCATATTCTTGACTTTCATGTCGCCGACATTTTGGACAGATATTGACAATTTATTTTTTATTATCTCTTTTTACGTAAGAAAAAGAGGCTTTTACGGAAACCTGCAATAAAGAATATTCATAAGAAGCCATTACTTAGTTTTCATTTCGTCACTTCTCTACTGGAACAGGGACAGGTAGCCGGCTCCTGATATCCTTTATTTATTGATAAACTGAGAACCCACAGGGTATTTGCTGTCGAAATCTCTATACATTTGTTTTAAATGCCCGACTAGATTAAATTATTTTGGCACTGCTGCACAGCTACCAATTAATAAACAAAAAATATTCAAAGGTTTTTTTTTTTCTTAGTAAACATAAATCGCTCTGTGCATATAATATTGTAGCCTAGTGGTCATGGCAGCTGACATGCCATTTTCTTCGAGTCCCGTGTTTGAGCCTCGATGCCACTAAAGACAGTTCGTGTTTCCGAGACAGGTGCATGTAAAATCTGTCGAGTCCCAAAGTTTCCCCATTGGAGTATTATGGAAGATAGAAGAAGCGAGTGCTACTTTGGGTGTCGACCTCGTCACTTCACAGATGTCCAAACTTTCGAGATCCTTCTCCAATAACCCTCGTACGCTTCTAGTACGACGTTAATAAAACCAAACCCATACAACATTATATTCATGAAATGTAATATAATTTTCGTATTTTCTTTTTTCGTATCAAAAATTACTTCATGGGAATAATAAAATAAAATTTTAAAACGTTACGCGAAATCAAAAGTTAAGAAAAACTTCGAAAGAAAGATTAACGTCTTGCTCACCTATACAAAAAAAAATTGAACCGTGGAAACAGTATCACATTCGCTCTGGCATATGACGCTATTTGATAACATGCCACAGAAAAGCAATTAAAACCATGGAATTTGTTCAAATACTGCGCTATTTAACGCACCATTTTATTGTTGTCAGACAGTGCCGTAATAAAAGGCGATTGATTAAGTTTTTACTTTTTTTGAAACAGTTCTTAAAGACGGCATTATTACTCTACAGATTTTTTTTAAAAAAAAAAAAAATATAGGAAGTTTTTGCGTGCAATTGTTAGGACACGGAGGTGCCACATTGTGACACATTTTTAAGGGTTGGTTATCCTTATCTTAGACGAATACGACGATGTTTGAGAGTGAGCTACTCACTAAAGTGATGTTCTGCTCAGTTAAAAAAAAACAAATTTTTCCATCTTATATTTATCTCTTTTATTCAATGCATCGAATTTAATTTTTTCATTGTTCTATGAAAGGAAAATAAAAAGTTTAATAAACTAAAATAAATGTAAAAAAAAAAAAAAACTTTTAGCAATTACTGAATATAAGTTAACAAAAGAGCGCACAAGGAACATTGTAAATTATTCTTCATAATACGAAATTCTTGTATAAAGAATTGTTACTCTAAAAATAAAAGCTGAATTATATTGCAGTTCGAAGAAGATTTAAAATACATAAAAATGTGTTCTATTATGTATGTTAATTTCATTTATCAAAAATATATTTCAAATCATAAGTATTTGTATGAAAGATTAGTATTCTAATGGTTTGGGATTTTTTTTTTTTTCCTGATTTAATCACTGAAAAAAATTGATTAAAACGAAACATAATACATTATTTTACATAACATAATTTTCTTTTTAAAGTGGAATTATATAATTTTGGAAACTACGGAAGATGAAATAATGTAATTCTAATGATATGGTTCATTTAACCATATCATGAAGAAAAATAATTAAAAATTTACTTAAGATATCTTATAAATCAGAACGAAAATTAAATGAATGAAACTAAAAATAGTGCAAAAGGGCGAAATAATTAAATCACCATAATTTCTAATGTAGATTAATGATTTTTTTGATAGAATATTTTTGCAACTTGTACGTAAATAGTAGTAAACAGTTTTTCAATGCAATGAATATTTAGTATTAATTTTTAAGATAGAATACAACTTTAAGAAATTCTATAATAATATAGAAAAATACAATTAATAAAACTGTTAGAGGAAAATTGTTTATTGTTAATAGCTTTTATTAATATGTGTTTACGAGGTTGATTAAGAATATTGAATTTTCACGTCTAATCAGTTCGCAAGACATTTTTTTTTATAAATGCGTAAAATAAATATCTTTTTGAAGCTTATAATTATTTATAAGGGATATTTTTTTTAGACCTCAATATGTTTTTTACTGTAATTGTAAAGAAAAATGGAATTAATAAACTCAAACTAATTTTTTATATTTCATTTTTTTCGATGGAATTTACTAGCCATATATCACGCAGTATTAATAAAACAATTTATTCTTAACTACCAGAATGCTTGACGTCATTTTTGATGAAAGTTAAAATCCTTTAAAAATTCTATAATAAAATAAGGAGCATATTTTAAAATTATTAGTATAAAATGGAATAAAAAAAACCTTTCCAAACCTTTTAAATTTCTCAAAAGTAAAAGAAGGTATTAAAGAACAGTTAAAAATGAAGACATGAGATCTACTGAACATTAAATATCGTTAAATATCACTTATACTTCACTTTTCGGTCTTAACGATTAGGATAACAATTCTAAGACAAGTTTCAGTGATATATAATCATGCATTATTAAAACATCTTGATATGTAATAAAATAATACGAAAGCAATTTTAATATAACATAAACACATTGGTATTTAAACAACTGTTTATAAATGGTTGTGAAGAGTCACATGAAACTTGAAAAAGCCTTGATCGAAACTTATAATTTATTGAAAGTACAAGTCAATGAATGTTATATCGCGTTCCTGTGTTTTTGTGTAGTTTAAGCATTTTCAAGATAGCCGATAGTACGTTGTAGATGATTCACAACCGCGTGGTCCTTCCACGTGAAAACGGATGACAATATCGAAGATATCAGTAATCTGGTTCGAACTGCCGTCAGTTAAGTATTTGTGCAATTGCTCATTTTGTAGGAAATAGCAAAGAATCTGTTCGTCAAATTGTTTCACCAAGACAATTCACATACCCATTCCATAAAAATAGTTAAGAGGGGTTTCTAGCAAAGAATAGCATTTCGTTGTTCGACCAGCCATCTTTTTCACCAGATCTTGAACCATGCTACTTTTAACCGGTTTTCTAAGGTGAATTCTGCATTAATAGGAACAAGATTTGAATCCGTCAAAGCCGTGAAAGCGAAACGACGCGCGTCCTAAAAGAGCTGTAAATCAAAACTTACAGTACTGTTTCGAACAATGGAAGATTCAGTTGGAAGTTATAGTGGTAGAGGATATATGTATCTGGAAGTTGACAATGAGTAAATAATGTATGATACCAAAATAAAATGTTTTACAGCATCAGTCTCGTATTTAATAGCCAGAACTTGCATATATGTATAGAGTGTATGCGTTTCTTACTGTTTTTGAATTACATATACTTTATAAAAGCAACTTACAAGATATCTCGTTTTTGTACGACTTTCAGAAAATCTTATAAAACACGATATACTTGTGTGTGTGTACTAAATGATGCCTATAATGAAAATTTATTTAAAATTTTCAGTTATTTTGTATCTATATCATTCAATCCATTATCATGCTTGAATCTGTAATAAATATAATTTTTTTGCTTTAAACTTTTTTTTTATTTAAAATTTAATAATAGTTTCGAAAGAACTCCAGAAATCTTAGTTATACATTTGGTATATGTGACACTGTCCTGCTTTATTTCTAAATCCCATGCTTCTTTTACACATTATGTAGCTAGGAATAATTCATATTCTTTTAATATTTGAAAGTAATATCTGTGAAGCGATACATGAAATAATTTATCTGTGTCCAAAATCAAAGGAACATAAAGTGACTGTTCAATACTTAAAACTATGTTACAATGTTATACATTAGAAGCATATTTTTCCTTTTCCAGTGTTTTTAACTATGAAATTATTTGTTCACATTTCTTTTTATCATAACAGATATTTAACACTCAAAGGAATCAGTCGCTTAATTACACCTCTAAATTTTTCTTTGTAAGATTGTCTTCCTTTAAACCTGCCGCATTAGAAATCACTTACGCATTATAATAGTAAAGAGAAGAAAAAAGTCATAATTTATGTTACGTAGGAACAAAATTGGTAATCAACTTCGCTTCTCAGCCGTTGTAGTAGCAGGTGTCGCTGATGCATATTTACGACTCACAAGTGCAGTCCAGGACTTGCATACATAACATTTACCAATTTCTGTTTTAGGGAAGATTTTGGATTAAAAGCAGAATTAATAACTTTATTCATTAATATGTTTAAATTACAGGTCCTAGTAAAAAATTGTAAGTGTGGGCACATATATGTGATGAAATCAGAATTGAATGAATGAGTTTCAATTTTAAGAAAAAAAATGCTTGTATTATTTTTTACATTATATTGTTCAATATACATGCCAATTATCCTTTTACTACACAATTTATTATACAACTGAATACTTTATATCAATTAAAACTTTTCCTGTGTGCATTAAACAATATTTTTGAGCTTAGTGGTTAGCGATTAATTAGAAATTATTTCTTAAGATAATGTATATGTATAAATAATGTTTTCCCCCTATTTGATTAATTTTAATTTTACTAGTTGTAAAATAATATGAAAGTTTCAGAAATTGAATAATACATATATATTTGCTAATTTTTTATGTATTTATTATTTGTATTTCTTATATATTCAATTCGATAGAAAATAATAAATAATTTAGTTCTATATTTGCTATTTGTGATGTAAAATACCATTCAATTACTTTTGTAGAAGATGATTTCTTAAAAGTAAAGGGATTTAGAATTAATTTCATACATTTCTTACAATACGATAAGTAGGTTACAATAAATAAATAAATTATCATTTTTAGAGACTATCTTATTTTCATACATTTAATTTTCCTTTATATGTAACTCTCTAAATTGTAAAATCAAATTATGAATTTAGCTATTTTAGTTTCAATATAAAATGTTATAAATATATTGTTCGCACCTGGGTTATTTTTAACTTTTTAAATAACTGTCACATCTTCCTTAGTAATGATGTGAACGTATACATCTTTTTAAGTCAATGGTTCTCATATTGTAAAAATTCTTTCTCACCTTTAAACTCAAATAAAAATTCTGTTAATCAAAAAAGGATTGAAAATTGTCAGAAAGAAACAATAAAAAAAACCTACCAAATATTTATATGAAAAATTAATAAGCCCAGTTTTCAACAGTAGAATGTAATTATCCAATTACATGTGCTTTTATCCAATTATCCAACTTCAATGCTTTTCAGAAAATCTTTATATGTATAAGTTTTGCAGACGAAATTTAGATATAACTCAAAATAATTTCGATTAAAATAAGGATACATTAATTCAAATATTTTGTATATATAATTTAAATTGATTGCTCTATATTTCAATTATAATGAAACTTCTATAAATAAAATACGAATATTTATGTAGATCTAGCTGGGATTATAAAATCATCTTTGTTATGAAAATCATCTTTGTTATGAAAATCATCTTTGTTTGTTTGCTCATTAAAAGTAAAATTTGTTAAAACGTTCGTTAATATTGATATCACAATTAATCATGGTACCCACTCTTGAATTTAGACAATACTATGATGTACATTTCATCAAATATTCACGGCATAAATGAAATAAATTTTCAGTTTCAAAAATAATTAGATTTAGATAACCAACAATCTAATAAAAGTTGGCTGAAATCAGTTAAATAATACATAAAACGAAATGCATTTTATGTGTGCTGATGCTTTCATAGTACGTTTTAATTAAAAAAAAGAATAAAAAAGGGGAAAAAAACTGCTATAAGTAATATTGCTTTTACAGGAAGATAATCAATTTAGCCCATTTTAAAAAACAGAACTTGGTTATTAATATTATCATTATGTTTTCGAAAATAACAAAATCAGATAAAATATGTGTTACTTCTTACACTAGATATTTTATCTTGAAAAATTATATTTTTTTATTTATTATTTAGTATTAGGAGTCATATATTAATACTATGCAGTGAAGGTTACAGTAATACGATACAGATGATTCTACTATGAAAATGAAATTAAGAAAAAAAAAAAAAAAAAACTTCACGATACATCCTAGAGAGATTTGTTGAAAATGTTTTATTAAAACTCGAAATATTTCATTTTAATTGAATACATGTTTGATTATTTTCATTTTTAATATACACCACTCCTCTATCCCCTTAATGCTCCATGGGAATCTTACAGTGTTCGAAACAGTGCTAGAAGTCTTCTATTAATTCCTTCGGAATGCTTGCCGCTTGCTTCTTCACAGCTAAGCAGATTCCTTTTAATATGAATTTCACCTTAAGAAATATATAGAAGTCACACGGAGCAAGATTATAATTTATCCTTCCACAATTCGGATTGTTTCTTTCTCTTATTCTTTCACAAAGTTCAACAAAAACGTGAAGATAGTAATGTTGATTAAAAGTTGACTTTCAGAAATCCAGAGACTATACACAATCCCAAAAATATCGAGCAATAATAATTATCATTCTATCCAATTTTTCATGAATTGTTTTTCCAGTGTATGGATAGGAGTTTCATTTCCAGATCTAAAGCAAGAGCTACGATTTGTTACATGTATCTTTATTAATAAGTTTGTGTCATTTTCAGTGATATTCAAATTCATTCGTATAAACTTTTTGCGAGCTTCTCGATGTTTAAACGTGAGTGTTTCAAGTTCTTTTTTAGTACATTTGTTTTAAATGCTAAATTTTTTGTAAAATTTACCTCACAAATTCTTGGTCAATAACTGCTGCCTCAGTAATTGCACATATACTTAATCTTCGGTGAAAACAAAACAGATGATCTATTCTTTCGAAATTGTTATCCGTTTTTGATATGAAAAGGAGACCAGGTGTTAATTATAATCAACGCCTTCTCGGTCATTTTGAAATCTCTTAAACCACTCAAAAACACTTGCACGCGATAAACATTTATAGCCATATACTTCTTTTAACAAATTATAAATTTAAGTAATAGGTTTTCCAATCTTCTTGAGAAATTTTGGAGCAGTTCTTTGCTCTATTGCTATTATTATCTTTCTTTTCGGACGAAACAAAAAAAGTAATTCTAATGCGAATGAAGGACACTGCTACAAACATTTTTTAATAGAAGCGAGAGACATTGCATTCGAAATAGAAGTCTTTAAGCTAAACAGCTGCCGGTCACTAGCGTACTTCTTCTGTAGCAGCATCTGTCTCTTTATGTAATGGCCACACCTCACATATATAACTTCAATAGAGCTCCAGAACGCCATCTGTTTCAATTCAAACCCCAACATTCTCCGGCATTGATTTTATAAGACGCCGAATATAGTCCTGAGGCAAATGGGACCACAAATCTTAAACAACCAACTGCAAATCATGTATTGAGGATATGAATACATCTGGTGTTTCAGCTAATCTCATAAATGCTTTATTTAGTCAAATTTTGGAAGTGGAGTAGCATAGAAGATTTTGAACATGATGTAGAAAGTCATGATTTACTTGAGTTTTATATTAATGAACATTCTCTTACTGAAAAAATTACCCCTGGAAGACCATTTCTTAATGGTTCCGCTTGAGGTCGAAGAATTTCATGAACATAGCACTGGTGCAATTATATTCTTCTTACCACAGTTAGAAGAACCTGTTATGACAGGCTATGGCTATCCAGATCATTATGTTTCCTATGATGGCATTGTGTTGCAAGAAAGATTAGGTGGAATTACATGATTCACCATTGAAATTAATCTTTCAAATTCGTTTTAGAATATGTAATATGTTTCTGTAACAAAAATATGCCAGTGCTTCATTATTCATTTTAAGTTTTTGACATTAATATATGCCACTTTCTTTAAGAGCAATTATTCGAACATGTCATTAAACAATACAACGGGGATATCAGTTACAAAAAATAAACGCAGTACTCGTTTTAATTGAGAAAATTGTAATACTAATTAATAAAAATATCAAAGTTCATTTCAATAAGACGCACAATTTGCAAATAAATCATAGTATATTTACTTCCTAGGCATCGACATTTTAAAAGAATTTTTCATATCAGGTTGTTTAAAAAATAGTTAGTTTTGTTCGGATGTGTCACTTTTAAGACAAAATTAAGTATTGATTTTTTTTTCAAAACAGTATTTCATTTTGAGTTAAAGCTTGAAGTATTTTAGTAATGTTTCCTACTTTAAATTCAGGGGTTTGTGAGAAAATATAGGGAAAATATTTGATTTTCAGTAAAGAAAAATTGCAGAAATCTGACAATTGTTTTCATCACATCCATTTATTTTAAAATATTAAGACATACTAATACCCTCCCTCTCATATATAATTTAAAAGAAAGATATATTGTATAAGCTCAAACACAATAAAATATTTTACATATTCAGAACATTTTTGTTAATACTTTCTATAAATTCCGCAATTTCGGATACATTATAGTTGGAAATGTTAAAGGACATGGAGTAACCCTAAAAATTTTACTCATGGACTCATACTTAGCGCACCAAGAAGGAGTTGAAATGGAACGAAATTTCACATACTTAATAACTACTTTAATGTAAGTAAATCATTAGAAAATCAAAGAAAAAGGATCATTTATTTCCAAGAAATTGGCAAAAAAAACAGAGGGTTTAATAACCTGTTGAACCCTCTGTAGCACGAATGCACGATGTGATACAATCAGGCATTGAGGCATACAAGTTCTGTATCATGTCTTGAGACATTTCATTTCAAATTTGCTGTGACCTTACCTCTAGTTCAAACTTGTGGGATGCCCAACTCGCCGTCCCAAATTATCCCAGATATGCTCCAATTGAATCATATCTGGGGATCGGACAGGACTAGAAAGGGTAGTAACAGTGCGGAGACAGTCTTGTGACACCCTTGCCGTATGAGGCAGAGCATTGTCTTGTTGAAAAATGGCTCCTGGTAGCCGTTACATGAGTAGCAACACATGTGGTTGCAGGATGTCATCGACATACCGCTGGGCTGTCATGGTGCCACGGATCAATACTAGGGGTGACCATGTACTGTAGGCAATGGCACCCCATACCATCACACCAGCAGTGAGAGCGGTGTGTCGCTGTAAAGCAAAGGCAGGATTGAGGCGTTCACCACGGGGTCTCTACACACGAACACGATTGTCATCACTGCTGAGATTGAATCTGGATTCGTCGGTAAAAATGACCTGGTTCCATTCTGCTGTTGTCCAGTTTCCTCGTGCGAGGCAGAACTCCAAATGGAGGCATCGATAGGTGGGCGTCAAAGGCAGAACACATAATGGGCGCCGCGATCCCAAACATCCTTCAGCCAGGTGCCTTCGTATGGTTCGAAAAGACAGAGGGTGCCCAAGTGAAGGTGATTCCTGTGCCTGGATGGCGGTCGATGAAGCAGTTGGCTGTATGCGTGCATTTCTTACGAAGCGACGGGCATCTCGACGACTGGTCTGTCGAGAGCGTTCTGATCCTGGTCTTCGTGTAAATGACATCCCTCGGATCCGCGAATCCCAACACCTCCTCACAACACAATCAGAGCGGCCTAATTGACTAGCTACTCGCCTAGCTGACCACCCGGCTTCCATCATGCCGATTATTCTATGACGAACGATGTTAAACGCCCTCTACTGGCTATACGTAATACGCAACCACGCTGCATTTCTAATCATTTGCATTTCTTTTCCACATGTACCTTCATACCAAGTTTCGTTACGTTCCCGCAATTATTTCTTGGTGTGCTAATTTTTTTGTCCATGAGTATATTTTTATTGAAAATGTCAAAAATTTGTTTTCACTGATAAATATTTCCTATGAGAAAAATATGAAAAATTACATGAAAATTCCGTTTACAATCATTAAAGATTAAAATATTTATCGACAAAAATGCAATTGAATTCATATATATTTTCGAATTATAAAAATAACTATATTCTGACCTCTATGGAAAGTAATGTTGGAACAAATTTTATGCAGAATCTAATTACTTTTTCTTAAAAGAACTAGTTGAGAATTTTATTTCTGAGTGAAGTCAATTATAATATTCAAGGGAGCCAGTATGATTTCTAATAGAAAGATAAAATTTACATTTCAGTTAAGTAAATAAATTTAACCAAAGCATAAATTCAAGTTATAACTTTGTACCATTAGAGGAAAGCATCTGAAATTGGTGCTTCACATTTTTATTAATCGAAAAACTAATAACAGCATCCCAAAAATAAATTACTTGTTTTTCGCGTTGCTTATTGAATATTTTAAATTCAGATCCAAGCCTTTAGCTTTAAAAAGTAATACAAACAAATAAAAATCATTCAAAAACAATCATTTCCACTTGTAAAAGTTTTGGATATATTTGTATTTTGATCATGGTAATGATGAAAATCGAAAGGCATAACACAAAAGATGCAAAACAATTGTTCAAGGTAAATAAATTGATAGTTCAAATTATAAAAATCATTTTTATTTTAAAATTGTGTTGTACATTCATATTCAATTCACTGGTTTCATGTTGAAATTTTGCTGCTAAGCAAAATAAAGTCCTAAATTAACGCATTCATTTTGTTTTAATATGTAGAAACATTCGGAAAATAATTTAATGCCTACAGGTTTTATTTTGATAAGGCATTTACTAACATGGTGGTTACTAGCATCGGTTTCATGACTGCCGGTTTGTATGCATGGTGGCACAACCACTATGCAAACAAATCGGTAGTTGTATGAAAGTGGACCTGTCGAGATGAAAGAAAATGCGCACAGAAGTGAATTCAATTTTTTTTATAAACTTAAATTTATACAAAAGCTTCAACCTCTGATTCTAGCTTCTGATGTCGATTCCCACTTCTTTATTTTAACTGTCACTCACACATATCGTCAACAGTTCCTTTTAAATAATTATAAATCTTGTTGCTTTAATAAACTATTTTTAATTTCATTGACGATACGAGCTGTAAGTTTCAACTTTCTGAGATAGTTACTACACAATCCATAGTTATATATATTTTACTAATTTATTTAATCCAAAGTAATTTATTTCTAAGCAATAATTTCTTTACATAAACACATCCTAATATTTACTTATTTAAATTTTCATTTTTATACAGCTGTATCTATTACAATATTATTTTTCGATTAAAATATTTTTAATGTACCCAAATTCTTAAAAGTTGACAGAAATAAAATTGAAAAATGTAAGAAAAAAATTTGAATATTCACCACACATCTTTGCTTAATCATTTCTGAAATTATATGGTATTATATTTTTTAATCAAAAACGTTTCGAAATTATATATATATATATATTTAAAAATCAAAAGTGTAATATTTCTTTGTTCTTTATGTTTAATATTAGCATGCGATTTAGTTTTTAATATCTTGTGAGATTGTGTATATAATTTAAATGAACATCTTCAAAGTTAATAACTTTATAATTGGTATTCTTATTCATCATATATTTTTGTATAAATATATCATTTTAGAATCATAAGAAACGAAAGTATTAAAATATTTTATTCATTATTGATTTTTTTTTCCTTTAAAAATAGTTTTCATATTTATCGTTATTTAAGCATAATTTATATACTTCGGAAAACGTCATCAATTATTGAGAACATCGACTGAAATATATGGACGCAGAGTGATTTTCCTCATTAAATAGAGAAATAAAATTATCATTCAGTAGCCGAAATAACTGGAAAATGCGGCTAGCACTAATATATCTTATTTTCTAGTAATATAACTCAGCAGAGTATTCAGATAGCATAAACATAAGAAATTCTCGAGGTTTCCTGCTTGTAAGTCCACAAGATTAACAATCCTCCCAATTACGTTAAGTACATGTTTCATATTCATTGCATATTTGCATAGGACATCTAGATGTATGACGCAATGTTGAATCACAACAGTGTTCCTGGGATAGGTTCGATTAGATTCCAATCAATTAAGATTTTTTTTCTGTCATACTTGATGTTTAATCGGTCAAAAATTTATAAATTGTTAGAGATACTTTCATTTTTGAAAGTCCTTCCAGAAATTCACTAAAAATGTATCCGGTTGTAGTTCTCTTTATGGACCATATGCATGTCAGTTCCTCGGTAATTTCAAAGTTTTTTCATCAACATCTCTTACACACAATACTAGTGAAGCTGTTTCATTTATATCAATGCTGCCAACCATAGCTATGGTGTAGAAGTTCACATTCTGTGACTAATAACTAATCTGGCTCATTTTTAATTAAATGGTCATTTTTTTTTTAATTTGTTAACTGTTTCAACTCTATAAGTTCCTGTTTTGTGAGATAAGCATACAATCCCAATATTCTTTTCCTTGTCACGACTTAAAATGTCACAAATTTGGAACATGCATTGCTGGGCAAACTTTTCATCACTGAGTGCTTTATTACTTTTTAGTATTTCTGTATGTTGCGGTATAACGTGTAAGCGTAATTAAATCTTGGTAAAGGTTACTTTCTTAAAAGGATTTGGTTTATCTTATAATTCTTTACGTTGATTTCTACTTTTTGTTTTCATTCCAATTCGGATATAATCTCGTAATTGGAATGTTTTGCTTTGGTGAGAATTGATTGTAGTTATTATATCATTTCATTGGTGCTATGTTTTCATCCCTTAGCAGACATAGTAGATTATCCTTATATATACACTGCTGGCCATTAAAATTCGAACACCAGGAAGGATAATATTTAACAAACGTCAAAATCACATGAAGGGAAGAAGAAATTAGGATGCGCAAATGATTAGTATTTCAGCACATTTAGACGAAGTAGGAGGGAGAAACGGCATTTTTCAGCATTGCATAAAAACGTGGTGTAGTGGATTACTCATTTGGAAATCAATTTTTGAGACCGGAGTATTGTAGAACACCCTATAATGCATCGAATAAGAAGTAATATTGCTTAGTAGAATGAGTCGGAATTCGTTTGAAGCGAATCGTTGCCATCAAGAGTGTGGATTATCATTCCGCGATATCGCTATTCGCACTGGTCGAAATCCATCCATTGTCAAGCAAATATGTAATCAATGGTTTGCTGAGAGTCATACTGAACGCCATGCAGGATATCCACGTTCTCCCAAAGTTCTAGAAGATAGACATATTGTTGAGTTGCCTTTGCAAAACCGTACAACCACATCACGGATCAGTTGTCAGCAAATGGGCATGTTTACAGCATGCCCAATATTCGTTAGAGGGTGCGACGACATTTGTATCAGCGTTGACTGTCAGCACGCTACCGTTACTACGACTTCCCATGATAATGAATTATATAGCGAGACGAAGACTCTGGTGCACCGAACTACGAAGATGGATACAGGAGGGCACAATGTCGTCAGTTCAGAAGTGTCCCTATTCTAAGTGCAGCATTCTGATATCAGTTCGCGTGTTTAAGAAGATTCTAGGAGATTGATCATCGCCTGCTTACATTTGATATCGGCATAGGGACCATAAACCTGATGTGATGTTTTGAAAAACCAATGGGTGCGCGACACGCATATAGCTAGATCGGATCGATGGAAATTTGAATGCAGATCAGTATATTTCTGACATCTTCTGTCTAGTAATTGTGCACTGTTTTTGTGGCCTGCCGAACACCATCTTCCAACAAGATAGTTCAGCACCACGTGTTGCACGTAGTGCTCTGATCTCACCAATATTGATTGTTGCTCTGGCCTGCACGGTTTCCAGAACAACTGATAAAAAAAAATATTTCGTTTTGGATTGATGAGACACTGATCTGTCACCCTTCTACAGCTAATGTGGTAGATGGAATCTGTAATAGACATGAGCAGCATGAAATAAGTTTCATATTCTGCCATTTATGACCAGTTCGACTATATTTCTAACCAGGGAAGAGTCATTTTAGCTGCCAGGAGTGGCAGCTGCTTCTACTAATTTTGCACCCCTGTTAACCCCAAACTTCTAGCAAATTTAATTCTTTTGTCTTCATGTAATACTACTTATGTATAAAAATATATTTGTATTTGCTTTAATTCATGGTGTTGCAATTTTAATGGTCAGCAGCCTATATTTCTAAGTCCATTAATCTTAAAGCGCAATATATTCTGCATCAATTTGAGGTTTTTTTAATGAAAATTCACAATAACCCACATAAAAACCGGTAAAGTTAAACCTTATATTTTTTTAAATACTTCAGAACTATTTGCGAGGACTCTTACTGGCCGTAATCTTCCCATTTAACGATAGATATAATCAGGTAAATTAGAACTACAGCACGTATATAAGTATAGAAATACATTCATCTATTCACTTTGCGGCGTCATCTGGTATCCTTTTTTGATCAATAATTTCTGGAAGAATTAGGAAAGACAGCGACAGCTTTATTGCGAAACAAATATTTCTACGTACATTAAAGAAGAGTACTTTTATTCCATTTGGAATGGGAATTAAATATCACATTTCGTAAATTTTCAGAGGAAGATGTAGATTTTCTTATGCTTGTATGTACTCTTACTGCGGCTGAAATGTACTATGTAAAGCATAAAAAAGGCAGTCCGTATGTTAAAGAAATAAGATAGCATACGTCTTTTACACGATTTCGTTTTTCACACCGATTACATGACATCACTTTTTTTTTTGGTACCAGAGGGAGAAAGAGCTTTTTACAATACATATTACATATTGTATAGTAATATAATAATACTTAATACATATACTAATAAATGTATTGTGCAATAACATTATGAATACTTTAAATAAATAGATTACATATTTTAAATTACAATAGATAGATAGTAATTTCAAGCATGCCGTAGCTAGCCCGCGGACAGAAGTTCATTCTTTGATGTAGATTTTGCGGTCTATTATTTATTTCGCTTTCAGCAATATCAAACGCAAACAACCCAATACAACTAATAGCACTCTAGAGCGGTGAAAAGTGTTTTTATTCGATTACGAATTCCATTCCTTGGAAAGAAATTATGGTGTTGTATTCCATGTTGAAACAACACTTGAGATAACGTGTGAAATTGAAAATGGATGAGAAATATGTCTTTAACTTTCAAAATGGCCTCAGGTCTCGACCGTTATTTTTGTTTGTATTATCAAGCTATGAGTGTATCTACGGAGTAATAGACTTATAGAGAAGGCATATATACTCTCTTAAATATTACTAAGAAAAAATTGAATTTTATCGTAGAATTTATCTCTTATGCAGGAAAAATAAATATTTTTCAGAATAAGTTTGTACATTTCTGCTGAGATGGAACTCTTTAGAATAATAGATTTTTAGACATATAGAAATCTAATAATTTAATTAATTTCCAATATTAAATAATTTTAATAAACATGAAATAGTGTTAAATATATAATGAACAGTTTAATTCGGAGAGACTTATAAAATTATAATTATAAAGGAAAAATTATAAAAAGCAATGCAAACCTTAGCAGAGCGTATTTAAAAATATTATTGTTAATTTATTTTCGGTACTCATATATGATATTCTGCGTGAATTTCAATGCATTGAGTGTCTGAAAATATGTTCATTAAAAAGTATTTATCCCAAAATTATTGATTTTTTTCATACTATACATGAAAATATTGTAAAATCCATTTAAGAAAAGTATTAATGCTGAAAATAAGAACATTAAATTTTCGGGTACAAAGCTCTTTCGGTTTATATCATGCATTTCCAGAATGATCTTCAGCAGTATGGAATTATAATAAATAATTTAGGAATATAATAAATAATAAATAAATAATAAATAATAATAATTATAATAAATAATATAATAAATTATAATAAATAATAAAATGTATTACTTGTTTTATTTGAAATTCGTTTTACTGATTAAAACTTGGAGTGTTAACACTGTTTTTGATGCTCGTTCCATCAAGAACAAAAGGGACACAGTTATTTTCGAAAAAGGCATATTTGTCCATTTATATTCACATCAGCTGGCCCTTCTTTCTCTCAAACACATGTATATAATGTATAATGCTCATAATATAGAAGAGAGATCATTAGCACAAAATGTATATATAATATATGTATATACATACCATATACATATATATCATAAGCATATATGCATATGCTCTACTATATCCATATCATATATATATATATACATATATAAATATCTTATATACACACGGATCAATGTCCCGAGACTAACATTGACAACATTTTTTGCAATTTTTATTCATCAACATAACACCTTTTTTATCACCTTTGGTTGATACAATCGTTCCAACGCTTTTCCAAAATCTTTTTCAATTTTTAATTTTCGAAATCTTTTTGTTGCGAGTAAATAGCGATAAAACAGCTTTCTGAATCATCGACTCGTTGCTGTTTTGTTCATCAAGCAATCCTTTGGCACCCATGACAGTATTTTCATATCAATGATTTTCATGGATAGTAAATACACTTCCATATGATATCTGTGTCATCTCAGCAATCTCACGGAGCTTCACTTTACGATCTTTCATTATAATTTTTGTCACTTCACTCACATTTTCCGGTGTAACGGCTTCCACAGGTCTACCCGAGCGTTCCGCGTCATTTGTGTCGGTACGACCACGTTTAAACTCGGCAAACCACCGACAAATCGTTGCTTTTGATGGACAAGAGTCCGGGTAACATTTTTCAATCCATTGTTTCGCTTGCACGGTGTTTTTACCCATTAAAAAACAATGTTTTATCAGAACACGAAACTCGGTTTTTTCCATTTTTTAAACAAACTACAAAACGACTTTACTCCAACCTCGATAACTCAGCTGTTTCTGGTCCTATCGACTTAAAATTTTGACACGTTTCAAGCAAAGGTTCGTACTCTAGAAAGACCTGGTTACTGGTTTACTACGAGCGACATCTCTGGGTTAGTCTCGGGAGTTATTGATTGATGTGTTATATATATATATATATTTACATATATATATATATATATATATATATATGTATATATATACACACACATATGTATATATATATATGTATATATATACACACACACATATGTATATATATATGTATATATATACACACATATGTATATATATATATACACACATATGTATATATATATATATACACACACACACATATATATATATATATTTACACACACACATTTATATAATTAAAATACATCATGAATAATGGTTGAAATAAATTTAATTTAAAATACTATAGAAAATTAGAATGTAATATACTGAGTAGAATTCGTTAACATTGTATCGAAAACTTACATATAATCATTTTAAGATTAAATAATTAAAAGAAACCTTTATTTGATTGCAAAAACTCAGAAAAAAGAAAATTACCACATTAAGCAATAAAAAAAAGTGTTCAAATACAGAAATAAATGATAAGGAATAGAGAAACTGAAGACTTCAAAAATAGGAAAAAAGGAACACATTTTTGAATGAAAACATTGAAAACAAACGAGAAAAATAAATTAGAAATAAAATGAAATATAACAATTATAATTTCTGAATTTTGCATATGATAGATTAGAAGGTTTATCATGTTTTACAGGTTCAACATTCTCGTATGAAAATAAGAAATTTCGATGTAGTTGAAAATATTGTCAAATACTAAAAGATTACATGTAAGTTTAAGATACTATATAAATAAATGTAGACAGATAAATAGAATTACCAAACATAAACCAATGAAATCAGACAAAGAAAAACACAGAAATCAAACAATCAGATTAAAAAATTTTAAAGAGCTTGAATTAGAACAATAATGATCTGTATCAATAATGTTCTTTTTCAAACTATAATATACCAATATCTTCCAGTTTTGCTAAAAGAGGAAATATAGAAATACTCTCAAAAAGAAAGATATTGAACTAATGCAAAATTCTTTTAATTACATTAAAAGGAGTCAAATGAAAAAAAAAATTGAAAAAAAAAAATTAAAGTAAAGAGAAAAAAATACATTTATTAACTATAAATATAATTGTTAATTTAAAAAAAATATGAAACCAAAGCAAAGAAAAACTAAAAGTTATAATTATTATACTTTAAATGACTCTTAATAAAATTCAAAAGAATTTCATTATCCAACAAAATTTCATTTCACTTAGCTACGTTAAAACAAATAAATTGTAGCTTTGGCACAAATTTGATTTTACACAAAATTTGTTTGTAAATTGCTTTTCCAGAATTATTTGGTGTAAAGGATTCACAAAAAGGGAACTTTATGAATGCTGAAGAAGGAAAGATCCATTTCATTATATGTATAACACGAAAAAGTATTTTTTCCAGTTTTCTAGAAAATGTCTAAGTATTCGGCTTCATTTATATTAATATAAAATAGAAATAAATTTAAGTGCTCTGGTGAATTTTATAGGATTTTTAAGAAATTTTGGCGTCAAAACGTGTTAGGTAATTTATGATTATTTGTTCTGTCATGAATTTTCTTATAACATAAATACTTCTGTTAGAAACTTCTGACTATTGAACACTGCTTTAAAGTAAATATTATTCTCAAAAGAATTATGAGTTAATTTAAAGAAGAATGGTTTTCCATATAATAACATCACTATAAGTTAACTGGTCAATGAAATTAACAATAAATTTTTCGTGGAAATTAATAGCATCAGTTATTATATTTTTCATTAAATATTCTCATTATTTTTATTATATAATTTTCGAAAGACTATTTTTAATTCCATTATAAATACAATATTTAATACTTTATTTGAAAATCCATAATTAATTGCTAATTTAGTAATATAATTATTGATATCTAAGCTAATTTTTGTTCATATAAAAATTATTTTTCGAAGCGTTAAGTCTGAAATTATTTTACTGTTCCATTACAATCGTATTTTTTTAATATTTTATTCTCAATAATATACGTATTCCATATTCGATATTTGATATTCTTAATAATTTACTCATTGCAGATATTACTTAAACACCTAACACACATTACGCACACTCACATACACATACACACATACATACAAACTCATACACACAAACACACACACACATATATATATATATATATATTATGAAAATATTAAGACTACATGCCTACAAAGTTCAAATTAATTAAGCCTTGGAACCGAACGATAGGCCTTCGAGGATGGCCATTGCAACAGTTATGCTAACGAGGATAGATGATGCTGAATTTTTTAATCATATAATGCTCTCCTACGAAGTTTTCTATCATCTTTGTGGTATAGCAAATTGCCACAATTTGCGCATATGAAGATCTGAAAGACTCATGAATACCATGAACTACAAAGATACTCCACAAAGGTTAATTTATGCTGTAGACTAATGTACAACAGCGTGATTTGGTCTTTCTTTTTCACTGAAAAGACACTCACATTCAGTCTCGGGCCTTTAACTACAAGACTATGCACCACCATTCTATCATTCATAGTTTTTTGAATAGCCATTTTACTGGAAGAAAGTTTGGGCAAGGTGCTCTAATTCCTTGACCACATAAACCATCTAATACAACGCCACTGAACTTCTTTCTTTGAGGATATGTAGGTTGGTTGTCTTTGTTAACGTAGCACTAAAAGCAACACCAAGACAATGGCCGACTTACTTTTTATTTTGAACCTCGGTCAAGTGACGAGGATGACACCTGAGCTGGCCCAAGGATATCATTTTTAATATTAAAGTGTCAAACATTGATGGCGTATAAGCCAGATCAAAATAGCCACTGTGGATTCGTGCTAGATCCTGGCATGAAATTGAATATCGTCTTGATATTCTCTATGCTACGAAGGGGCACACGTGGAAGCTCATTGACAAGAGTCATGAAAGGATTTCAGTCTATCTAAATATTTATGTTATTAATGCATAATTATATATTTTATGTTATTAATGCTTTATCTTTTTATTTTATTTATAGCATGATTAAATGACTAAGAATTATACAAAAAACTTTTCACGTGTAAAATGACCTAATTTTCTTCATTTTAATCCATTTTCGCATAATAATGTTATCCGATTTATTATAAACTTACATATTTGTATAAAAGAATAATTAATTATAAGAAGAAGAAAAAAGATTTATAATTAAAAAAATAGCTATATTATGTTTTTCAGTTATCTTTCATAACTAGAACAGCTTTACAAATGAATTTTTCACACTCTTTAAATGTTTTTTAAAAATACTGTAAATTAACTTTGAAATAGCTATGTTTTAATATATCATTATATATATTTTTGAATGATATTGACAAAAATTAAATACTTGTTATGTGAAATCAAACAGATTACATCTGGAAGAGATGAAACATTATTAAAGACATACATAAAATCCTATATTTCTAAGAAAAATATAATAAGGATGAAAATACATTAAACCAATACATTTTAGAGAAAAAAAATTATTATAATACATTAAAGTTTTACATAAGATATAATAGTGTTTCAAACTTACTCAAATATTTTTCACTGATTAAATATTTAATTTCACTGAATAAATACTAATTTTAGGAAACTTCTGTGATTTTTGCATTATAAAAATCAACATATATTTAAAAGAAATATATTTTGTATTATGTTATAGAAAAAAAATTGATTTTACGGAATTAAGTTCTCTCTTTTAATTAACTTTAGATAATACTTGTACGAATAAAATATTTTGCTAATAATTTACATGATTATTTTGGTAATAAAATCGTTAACAATTAACCTTATTTATAAAAAAATTATTCTGATGAATTAAATGAATGTTCTAGTAATGTTTATATTACAGATTGTACAAACAATTTCTGATTATTAATATTTATATAAACGTATTTCACACAAATTACCTGAAAACCTTTTTGACTGTAAATTAAGCAATAGAATCTTTGATGTTATACAGCCCATAATGGTAATTAAAGAAAAATATCCAACAATAGGAACTAGCACAAAATAGCATTATAACAATTCGACCCGCATGAATTGAAGGAATTTAAGCATTTTTTCCCCTTTGCAATCATTTCCTTGATTCTTTCGAAAATAGGCTTTTCTCTTTGCAATAATTTAGTTTAAATTTGCTTTGTATGGATACCAAAAGGTCTTTCAGTTGTTTAAATGGTCTTTAGCAAACACTAGTCCATTTCTTTTGATTCGTGTATTTGTAGATTTTACTTTTCCATTTGAAAAAAAAAAAAACAACGAAATAGTTGTTCTGATCAGTTGAGCAAATAAACGGTGAAACATGAACAAATTAACTTCTACAAATGGTTTTAAAACTTATCTATACATTTTTTTAATCATAGAATATCTTATTTTCTTTCATTGGAGGCATTAATTTTTTATTCATCCTTTGCACGTTTATAATCATTGATTATATTTGAAGCTATAATCAATTTTTTTTCATTTTGTATTCTTTGTCTAAAACTCTGGTTTTTAAATAATTACGCTTACAATGCGTGATTTCAATGCTAGTTTCTTTGACGTTTTGCTACAAAAATCATAGAGAAATTAAAATGATATAAAATAGTTAATAGTTGTTAAAAAATAAAATTCAAATTGTATAAGTGAATACATTCCAATCTTCAAATGCCTCAAACAGATTTTAATCATACGTCTTAATAGATAATGATACTTAAATTTAAAATTATTTTGCATATTTGGTACAATAAATTATGTTATGAATTTATATTTTTAAAAATATAAGCAGAATAAAAAATTAATTCATATAAGCGTTTTAGAAATTTGGCTTTGCAGTGAACTATTCAAAAGTAATTTAAAACTTCTGCTCTATATGAATCGTACTAAGTCTTCTGTAATAGAGATCGTTGTCATTTCACGAAAATAGAAGCTGAATGTATTTCAGAATTTTAAATTGCTCTACAACAAATTTAGTCTTCTATCAGTAATTCTAATAGAGGGATTATATGAGTTTCATCATCCTTGAAGATATGCTAGGTTTAAGAAGATTATAGAAATAAATAAATATTTATCATTTTGAACGGCACTGTATTTCAAAGAATTATTTTTTAACGATTATTTGAAATATATAGTTGAAATCATTTAAAAAATTATTTGATATAAAAGCAACTGAAAATAATGAATTATTTTTCGTTCCTTTGAATATAGATATGATACGCATGCTCTTAATATCCATCAAATGTCATTAATTACTCCTACTAAAGCGGTATTGTTAGTTTTGATATAATACATCGTCTTTATCATCATTAAAGAAACCATATAAGTATTGTTTGAATTTAGTTTCGCATAATATATAGCTTCTCACTTCTCATTTCTCTCTTCATATTCTCATTTTTACTACCAAGATAGGAGTTTTGTGTGAATTCAAGTATAATATCTTATCTACTCTGTAAACTTTTTTTTAATTTTAATCCAGGTATTGAATTAAGTATGAACAATATTTTCATATGTATAAGGGGAATACGCCATTAAATTGTCCCTTCATAAATGTTATGATATTCATAAATATATTTAAAATTTATATTTCTAGAAACACGTTCGTCTAAAGCAGAAAATAAAATATAGTTTTATATACAGATAATTTGTATTAAAAATTAAATACCAAAACAATAATTTATTGAATTATTTGATTGAATAAAACTTTAGCTTTTCGAACAAATAAAATAATTTTAATACTCTATGTAAATATTTATTATATATTAATGTTACCAAATAAATATTGATTTTGCATTAATATACCATGTAAATATTTATGAATATTATTGAAACTGTTACTGATTTCCACAGACTGTTAACATATTCGAAATTAATGTTTCGCATAAAATTTATGTTACAAAAGTTTCTTTGCGACTCTATTATTTTTTGGATACCTGATTTTTATTTACAATCACATTTAGAAAATAGTTTTACTTAAACAACGTTTCAACTATATGAATGTCAACAATAGTATTTTATTAATATGTGCTAATATGTTGTTTAGAGAAAATGGGTGTCACCAAAAATGAGTGGGCATAATTTAAAAGATACATCCTGTTAGGTTCATGAAATTGACATAATACATTATGTTTATGATAATTATACTAGCTTGCATTAGGAATATTTATAAAGCTAATATATATTTACGTATATATTTAATTGTCTGGTTTTGTTTTAATATACGAAAAAAATACAATAGTTATTTTAATAATTTATCGTTTGCTCGAATTTTAATGTTTCATTTAATAATTAATTTCTGTGACAGAGTAGTCTGTATTTATTCTCTTAAATGTCAACAGTGGCAACGTTTTGTGTAAACATGTGTTAATATTTTAAAGAAGGTATTTTCTTTTCTTGATATAAATTGATTGTGTAGATCCTGGTTTCGTATATATGTGCTTACCTGAGTCTAATTAATATGCATTTTGAAGAATTCTTTTTTTTCTGAGAACTCAACTGAAAGAAGAAAAAAAAACAACATTAGTACATGTTAACATGAAATTAGCGAACCCATTTCCCTTTTCTTTCTTTTTATATTTTTAAGTTAAAAATGTAAAATAAAGTTTTTGTTTTAAAAAATATGCAACTCATTTCAAAACTGCTTCAGTATTATTTCAGAATTACCCAATTTACTATTTATGGATTTCTACCTAATTGTTCTTTACGAAGCACAGAATTTAATTAAATAAATAATAATAAATTTAATAATGCACATCATTTTAAACAACTTAAACTTCAGTAGAAATATTATCTGTGATGGGCTTATAATCAACTTAATCCTGAAGTTCTCATAATATAAAATTCAGTGAATCGAAAATCCTAAATGAAAAACCAAACAGGAATCTAAATATGTGTTTGAAGCATTTATTTGCGATTCCAAAACCTATTTTTCAAAATTAGGGATACAGTCTCCCTTTATCTCAATAGATTAAAAATGAAATATCTCGGGTCGCTCCTCGTCTATTTCGAGAAAACGAAAATTGGAAAATGCTATGTATTCGCGCGCATAAGACACATTAACTCTCCCGTGAATATGCATCAGCGACACCTGTTACTACTTTGGAACAGAAGCAAAGTGAATTGGTAAATTTTGCCCCTGTAACACAGAAGTTGTGATTTTTTCCCCCTCAACTCCATAATGCGAAAATGATTTAATATGCAACAACGTTGAAGGAAGACAATTTCCTAAAGAAGACTGGCTGGGTAATCAAGCGAGTGGTTCATGAAATTTTGCAGTGTTAACTTTCTGTTATTATGAAAATAATTGTGAAGGTGCTGTTAATCGGCTCAAATTAATCCGTTTTTTATGCCTAATGTATGATTGCCTTTTATATATTTTATCTGCAATCTTTTTGTATTTCTTCTGAGTTTTTTTTTTTTTTTCAAAGTTAAATTATTTTATGCGTTTCATTAGAAAGCCTATTTCCTAATATTTGAATATAAAACAGTATTCGTATCTACAAACTGAATAAAATGCTTTTGTCATTTGGGAGAGAAAGTTAATGTTATTATCTGCTATATTTGTAATATTTTAAATTTGTATTCAAAATTCTGTTGTCTTCTCAACAAAAGGAATTGACATGAACATAGTTGTAAAAAGTAGCAAACAAAAGCTGAAAAAATGACTTAGAAAATCCTTACATAAAATAAGTATATTATTTATTCAAAACATATCAAAAATTAAATTAAAATTGATTAAGGAAAGTAAAAAGTTATTTCTCAATTAAAAATGGGAAAAACCACTATGACGAAATTATAACTGATATTTGCTGAAATTAATATTTATGAATGGCAAAAGAGTAATTTATTATGAATCACTGAAAGTAATCAATATATCTATTTTATTAAATATTTTTTCATGGTAAATCTAAATTATTATAGTACAACTGTACACAAATCTAAATTATTATAGTACAACTGTACACAAATCTAAATTATTTTAGTACAACTGTACACAAATCTAAATTATTATAGTACAACTGTACACAAATCTAAATTATTTTAGTACAACTGTACACAAATCTAAATTATTATAGTTCAGCTAATAGACACCTATTAGCTGAAGTAAAGCGTATTTCGTAATTGACAGCATTTTATTATAATCAAATGGAAACAATCACAGAAAATTATATGAATCTAAACCAAAAAAAAATTATTCTAATGAAAATTTTAAAGTAATTCTTAATTTTACATATCGAATACGTGTTCAAATTATTCGTTTATTATAATGTAGAAATAATTTATTTAAATCTATAACATAGCAAAAATAAATGATTGTAAATCATTTTTATTTGAAACATTTCTGTATATTCTACGAGTAAATGAATTATATGTGAAGGAAATTAATACATTTCATTTGCATGAAAAAAAAATCTTTTGAAAACTCTCTACAAATTGCTTAGCATGAAAAGGAATAAAATTCATTTAAGCAAAAAACGTTTCTGCTGTCTCTCTCTCTGAATGGATTAAGAAAATTAACTAATTCAAAGTAATACATTCTATGCTTGAGAAGAAATAAGAAATTTAAAAAAATATGTAATGAATACGTGATGAAATAAATATAATGATTACTACCAGATATATATATATATATATATATATATATATATATATATATACATTATACAACCAATAGGATGGTATAAATCAGCATAAAAAGTAAGTAATCACCAGACAATTATGGTGTTTTAGAAATAAGCATACGCATACAATAACAAATCGGATGTGTAAGTTTGGTATGCGAAAAGTAGGTTTAATATAAGATATGATTCCCTCGAGAAGCTATACAGCACCTACAGCGATGTATGATGCTCTCAATTATGTGGTCTATTAATTCTATAGGAAGTTCGATCCATTGCTCTTCCAAAGCAGTTGAAAACGTGGCAAGGTTCCTGAGAGCGAGGATCGGGAACAGTTAAGTGTCGTCCTAAGGCATCCGAAACTTGCTCTACGAAAGCATTACATATTGTTCGTCATGTCAGCTTTAACATTTACATGGGGAAAGACATGGAGGTCTGGCTTCTAATTAAAGAGATGCGACCCTAAACACAGACACTGTCCGATACGTATGCATCTCTTTCACGGATGTATGTTGGATAAAAACGAGTTCCAATTTCTCCAAATGAAAATACGCTTACTATCGCTTTAGAGGCTAAATCTGGACTCATGCCTAAAAAGAACGGCCGTCCATTGGCCATGCGTTCAATGAACATGCTGATGTGCCCACTGCAAACATTCCCGTCTATGACGTGACGCAAATGGCTAGTGGCCTCGCATAAAGACCATGTTCGTGGTCTTTATGCGAGGCCTTCGCGATTGACTTTGATACCAATCTTGATACCAACCTTGCAAAGCTTGCAGTGAGAGAGGATCTGAGTTCAGAAGGAGTTGCGGTTACATTCCTTCATGCGCATAAGGAAAAATATAGGTCGTAGATACCCGTGGAAGCACGTGACCATCATTGGCTAAACCTACTAGATGTCAAATCAGTTATTAGAAATTGTAGCTGAAATCTATGCATCACAGGCGAACTTACATTCAACCATCTAGCATCTTCTGTTTGACTTTCTACTTCTTCTAGTTTCCCATTAGAACGCCAGTTCTTCTATCAAATGAAGCCTGGTGTTTATTGTTTTAATTTCGCTATACAAGATTTCTATCCTCAGCCGCCTTGCTCAGAGATATCCATATTTATGCTCCTCTCAATGTTGTATTCTGACTGCTGGGCCACTAATTTAGAAAAAAGTAATATCGTTCAGTTCCTTTTACTAATCAACATATTCAAATTTCATAGAAATCGATTTATTTTTGGACGATAGTGCTATTTTTGTCATTTTTCATTAATTTAAGATTACCATATATGTATACCCACACAAACACACACACATATATATGTATACATATACAAATATATATATATATATATATATACATATATATATACATTACGAAGGCACCTGGCTGAAGGATGTTTGGGATCGAGGAGCCCATTACGTGTGCTGCCCTTACACTCCCACCCATCGACGCCTCCTTTTGGAGTGGTGCAAAGCACGAGGAAACTGGACAAAAGCGGAATGAAACCAGGTCGTCCTCAGCGACGAATCCAGATTCAATATCAGCACTGATGACAATTATGTTCGTATGTGGAGACCCAGTGGTAAATGCCTCAATCCTGCCTTTGCATTACAGCGACATTCCGCTCGCACAGCTGGTGTGATCGTATGCGGTACCATTGCCTAAATTACACCGTCACCCCTGGTATTGATCCGTGGCACCATGACAGCCCAGAGGTATGTCCATGACATCCTGCAACCATATGTGTTGTCACTCATGCAAAGGCTCCCAGGAGCCATTTTTCAACAACACAATGCTCGGCCTCACACAGCAAGGTTATCACAATTCCTTGTCCGCACTGTTACTACTCTTCCTTGTACAGGCCGATCCGCAGATTTGTCTACAATCGAGCATATCTGGGATCATTTGGGACGGCGAGTTGGGCAGTCATGAGTTTGAACGAACTAGAGGCAAGGTTACAGCAAATATGGAACGAAATTTCTCAAGATATCATGCAGAACTTGAATGCCTCAATGCTTTATCGTATCGCATCGAGCATTCGCGCTACAGAGAGTTCCATAAGGTATTAAATCCTACGTTCTTTTGCCTTTTTCTCTGAAATAAATGATCCGTTTTTCATTGATTTTTTAATCATTTAATTATATGAAAGTAGTCATTACGTAAGTAAAATTTCGTTTTATTTTGACTACTCCTTCTTGGTGCGCTAATTTTTTCCCCATGATTGTACACATGTATATATATATATATATACATATATATATATATATATATATATATATATCTGTCAGTCAATCGCAGCCATTAGTTCGAAGCATTCGCGCATGTTTACGTTTGTGCTCCTTTTAAATGTCTCATACAATAGAAAATGCTTTCATTTGATAAATATGAGCCGTGTTTCGTTTTCTACCCGAAAAATCCGAATACTTTAAAAATATAACAGCAGACTAAGGAGTTGCATGAAGAAAATACTCTGAGCAATGGAATGACTTCAACAGGAAATGACGAAGTATTCAAAAATGAGAATGGAGGAATTCTCACACATTCTAAAATAGTATGAATGTGTTGAGTGTGATATTTGTGCATTGGAGTGACACAACAAATCCGAAACCTATTTTACAATCTTAATTAATATGCATCGCGCCATTCGAAACAAAAACAGGGAAATCTCAGTTTAAAGGGATTATCTTGATCATAGAAATTTTAAATTGTCTGTTTTGCTGCATTACAATGCTCTTCTCCACGTGGCTCATCAAACTACAGATCTCTTAGTCTCATAAGTCTGAGATTGGAAAAGTACCATCATCACAGCCCTAGTCGAACAGAAACTTTTAAAAGAATAAAACAGTAGAAAAAATTACCCTCGTTTTTTATTAAATAAAAAAAATGTGTTACTCAAAACCATTTGTATATATGTAAATATAGACTATAAGAAGTCATAGATCCAGATTTTCAATCAGAGGACTTACAAGCTGTTGTAGTCCCCATAACAGTTTTGACCATTAACCCATTAAATGGGCTGTTTCGTCTAAAAACAATGAACCGAATATCGACAGGATATTATTAAGTTACGCTCTACTTAAAAACATTGATATGACTCCTTGTTTTTATTTAATATTTTAATTTTTAGGGGTGCTAACACTCAATGTCCTCGGTTAAACTTCACCCATGATTTGTATCATGTGTATTCTGCGCAATTTTAATAAATCATTTGGCTACATATATCGCCAGAAATATATCAGATCGATAATATTGTTGTGTCTCATTGTGTCTCTCTCTCGCTGCCCTGGACTCGTCTGTGTGCTATTTTTAACGTGTGGACTTTTAAAACTACAGATTTCCGTCTGCACTTTTTTTCGTCCTGATGACTATTTTATATTTTAAAACTCAATGACTATACGTCTCAATGTCTATTTGATTTTATATGCCCAGTCTGTATAATTATGTGCTGAAATAAAAAAAATTTAAATGCTCAAAAATACTTTCAAGTTTATTACGTATTTCTAAAAACAAATATGAATGATACTGAAATTAATAACATACTATATTGCATAAAATTTCTTTATTCAAATAAATAATATTGAATAGCCTCAGATTTTTAACACCAATATTTTATAAATATTCCTATCCTATTAAAATTAGAACACTAGGTGGCAAAATTTGACAACAAGGTATGTAATTTTTTTTTTTAAAATCTGTAATTTTGCAGGATTATATTTATTTTTCTGGACTTTTTGTAGGGAAAATTCTTATAGTGAGTTTTAAGGAGTTAATTTTTTTGAAATTTATTATTTCTGATAGATTTACCTTTAATTCCTATCTTGTGTAAATAGAACATAGCATTAATTAGAATTTTCTATTACAAATGTTGTCCTTGTACCCAATTGTTCTATTATGTGGCAAGTCTGTTGAAGAATAGAAATATCCTGGAATTTTCTTTATGACATCTGGTCTCGAAGTATTCTATTCCATTTCCAACAATACTTGCCACTGGTACTACATTTCTCGAAACATTATTGTGAACTGTGGTTAATTAATTTTTTGTAAGGTTTCCTTTCGCTCTTGAAACTTGTTATGAAAAAATTTAAAATATATCTTAGAAAGAGACTTACTGTAGAAGAAATAATCTCACTTCTGAGAGAATTGTCCGATAATGAAAAAGGAAGTGGAGACTTTCTTGGCATGTATGAAAGCTGTGATGATGAAAATTTTATTCCTGTTGTATCACCTGGATTAGGAAATGATGTAGATATTGAAATTAATGATTCTCAAAATCAGAATGTATTTGTTGCTCATGATGGCTTACAGTGGAAAGAATGTGTATGTAGAAATGCAGTCCGAATATAAGTACTCAAAACATTTTACAAGATAATAGTGAACAGACTAATTACTCAAAAAGAAATATGAATAATGATTATGTTTTGAGTATTCGATTTATATAAACTTAAAAGTTTTAACTTTATAATAAAATGCAGAACTTAAAATCTGATCGAATATTATAAAATGATACTAATTATCATTCGAATGACAAACTATTCTCATATATTTCAATTTTGCATGCACTCGTGGAGCATTTAAGAACTTTGAATTCAATCATTATGGTGTAATAGATAGTGTGTAAGACTTACAAAGAAACAACTCTTATAGACTAATTTAGTGAAATATGAAACGTTCTGACATTGGGTGTCAAATCAAAGCATCGCAAATTGATAAAACAGGATTATTTCATTCTGAGTTTGGAAGTATGGAATTATTTTATTGAACCCTGCATAAGAGCTGTTAGAATCCAGGACAAAATTTAACAATCTATAATCTGTTATTTTTTGAAGTAAGACTCAATGTCCATTTAGTCAGCTTAAAGTTTGTGAGTGCCAGAATAATCTGAATGAAAACCTTTGTAATAATGAGGTTCCTGAACCAGCGCAGATTTAGGAAGGTTTATCTACACGGACTTAAGAACTTGTTTAGTTGATCTAATCATAATGAATTTTAGACCGTAATTTTCTTCACAAAAGTACGAATAGGACAGATATCAGAAAAGTGTTTGTGATTAATATTAACATTTAAATGAATTTTTGTTTTATAGTTGAAACAGATATAATTAATACGAGTCATTACATCTCTATTCAAGAACTTCTTGGCTTTGTGTTCTCCAGAGCAATTGAAACAAATTGTGTCTTCCCTGAATTCATCAGCACGGTGTCTTTAACCAAGGCACTTAACCAGGCGTTACATGCGAATATAGAAGAATTCAGATGCAAATATATATTTAAAAATGCTGTATTTATTTTTCTCATTTTCTGCAAATATATTATTCCATGTGTTCAATGCATATCTATTTCTCACACTTTTCACAAATAAATTTAGTTTTTCTCTGTCGTTTTTATTAGGGCATTTATCACATATTTTATAGTCTTTTGGCGTTTTTAGCAGGAGGTGCAATGTCTTGCGCACTGGATCTTAGATTTTCTTTTAAATTTCTTAGAAGCATTGCATGTTGCTCCTATTTTAAAACATTTTTCTGAATTTCACTTGGTGTGTGTGTGTGAGTGTTTGTGCGTGTGACTGTTTGTGTTTGTGTGTGTGAGTGTTTGTGTAAGTGAGTGTTTCTGTGTGTGTATGTGTCATCAAATTTTAGATTGTTAATTTAACCAACTTCCCATCAAGCTTTGAAATTTTGGGAATTTTTCGTACTCGCCTAACAATGCAATATTTAGACATTTGCGACAAGCTTTAACTAATATTTCAATAATTTTAATAAGTCAAATTATTCTTTCCTCTCTGCGCTTTTAGGATTGAGGAAAAATTTATTTCCCCCTCTGGAAATACCGAGCACTCCCCACGCCACATGAGGTATCGTAAAACTAACAAAGGGTACATAGTAAGGATTGCTGACTTTCAGTTAGTAATCATTTGCAAGAAAGAAAGATCCCGAAATTTGGCGCCGTGTCTTATCACAATACTTTTCTCTGAATTCTGGTTCCCATTTTTTTAATAGAATGACTTACAAACTTTTAAATGCATGTTTTGATTTTGAGTTTTATGAATTTTTTAATACTCTCACAAATGTCTCCTTTTAAGTAAATTTTAAAGTTAAAAATAACTAACAGTTTTAACTAATATTCGAATAATTTTCTTTAATAAACTTTCCCACTATATAAAAACGTTGGTTATTATATCGAATTATTTCTTATATTTTTCTATAAGCATGAATCTCAAACATTTTTAAAATGTGCATCTGGATTGATTTTGAGCCCGAGGTTTCTTCCTAGGTAACAAAAGGATGTGAGCAATTATTGCTGCAACGATCAACAACGGGAAAAATATAACCATAGGTCAATGATTACATTTCTAGCTGTAGAATATGTTTTGTGGCTATTTCTTCAACTTCAAGTGCACATTTATTTAAATTATAAAATGTGATGATCTCACGTTTTTTTTTTTTTCAATTCTCGTGTAGATAGTTCTATTGCGCCATTATTATGCATGTTAAAAGTAGAACAGATTTCTTATTTTTCTTGGGTGTGTATGAGAAAATTGTTATCTCTTTTTTTGGAAACCAAACATTTAGGAATAAATTATTTCTGTTCCTTGAAACAAAAAAAAAATTGTTGGAGGATTTTTTTATTTTTAATTTTTTCTCATGATCCTATCAATAGTTTTATTTTTTTCTGAAAATGGTTAAAATGTATACCAGTTATCTACTATCAAATTACCTCCTGAGTTATAAAGTGGTTAAATTGAACTTTTTACAACACTACTTGGACCCTTATCTACTTCAAATGGATCTTTTGGCTGATTACCACTGTAAAAATCCATATTCTATGTATAAAATAATATTGAATCTGCGAGTGCAAAATTTTATACTTAGATGGTTTTCTCGGCATATAATGCCGAAAGGGACTTCAACCTCTAAATACTTCTATTGGGTTGGCAACTAAGTAATTGCGGATTTTTTTTAGAAAATCAAAGACAATTTTTTCATGGAACTAAATAACTTTATTCTGTAATGTATTGCCCTTTTTGATCAATGACCTTTTGCCATCTTTCAGGCAGCATCATAATCCCACGTTCATAAAACTTCTGGTTTTTATTAGCAAATAACTGAATCAGGTACGATTTGACATCATCATCATTATTGAAATTTTTACCATTCAAGGAGTTTTGTAAAGATCGAAATAAAAAGTAGTCAAATGGTGCAAGATCAGGACTATATGGTGGATGTGGCAAAACATCCCAACCAAGCTCCAATAATTTTTGCCGAGTGACCAAAAATGTATGTGGCCTTGCATTGTCATGATGGAATACAACACCTTTTCGATTTGTCAATTCGAGCCACTTTTTTTCAACTCCATTGTTTAATTTCGTTAGTTGTTCAATGTAGACATCAGAATTGATCGTTCGGTTGGGTGGTAAGAGTTCAAAGTTGACAATTCCTTTGTAATCCCACCAAACTGATAACAAAACCTTCTTTTGATGAATATCAGCTTTTGATGTTGTTTGAGTGAGTTCACCTGACCTGCTCCCCGATCTTTTCCGCTTGATATTGTTGTAAACAACCCATTTTTCATCGCCAATTATCAGTCGTTTTAAAAATGGATCATTTTCATTACGTTTCTTTAGCAAATCGCAGCTGTTAATGCGTTGCATTAAATGCGTTTCTTTCAGTTCGTGAGGAACCCATATATCGAGTTTTGAACATAGCCAAGTTGTTTTAAGTGACTTTCAATGCATGTATGTGATACATGAAGCTTCTCTGCCATCTCACGTGTTGTACTGTGACGATCCAAATCGATTATTGCTTTGATTTGGGCGTCATCAACTTCAACTGGACGACCAGAGCGTTTTTCATCTTGGAGTGAAAAATCACCAGAACGAAATTTGGCAAACCAATTTTGACACTGCCGTTCTTTTAAGGCTTCGTCACCATAAACATCACATAACTTTTTATGAGCTTGCGATGCGTTTTTCCCTTTGCGGAAATAAAAAAGCAAAATATGACGAAAATGTTCCTTTTGATTTTCCATTCTTCAACGAAGGCTAAGCGAAAACTACGCAACCGATCAAAAAACTTTTTTTACTGATTGACAGCTGAATTGCCAACTATCAAATAACAAAATGTGTTTTACATTTGTACTACGTCTGCAAACCTAAAAATTCAACTGAAGCCATCTATGAGTGAAATCCGCAATTACTTAGTTGCCAACCCAATAGTTTCTCATCTATAGTAACGTATTCACCATCAATATATAATTTTCGGCAGTTTCCCACACTTTTTTCAAAAAGCTCTCATATTGGAGCCAGTTTATCACAACCTGTTTTGACGAGTTCTTATATCTTCATAGCGTAGACATCTCATAAAAAAATTGAAACGTTTGCAGATTTCCAGAACATCTCAATTTTGGTTCAGTCTAATACCCAAAAATCTTTCAAGTTTACATGTGATGATTTATATACACCAAAAATATATGACAATTCAATAAATGCTCTCATTTCAACTTCGTTTGTTTTTAGTATGCCTTTCTCGGGGAAAAACGATCTCTTATTGATACAATAAAAACGTTTCTGCATTTTACTGCAGTTTGAATCAGTTCAGGAGAGATTAGTAGATTTCATGCTTTTATAACCTAAATGACAATTTTGAAATACATGTATTTCCAGGAAGTTTTGCGGTAACGTTTTTTGAAGATACTAAAGGTTTGGATGGAATTTCTCTTTTTCCAAGCAGTTTCTTTATCCTTTCCTGTAAAAAAACTATTACCATATTCTATATGGTCATCTTCTGAGTCGATTCATATATCAGTGTTATGATCATTGTAGTATTTCACGTCATTAGGTTCTTCATTATCATCGTTAAAGCTTTATTTATCCGAAAATACAGTACCCAATAAATGTCTTAAATAACGTGCTTCTTCTTCATAATTTCGAAAACGCGCCATTTCTTTCAAGCAATTAGAAACGCGTTATCGTTTTTAAAACTGTAACGGAAAAGCTCGCGCAGGATGTGACATACCCGGAGAGCTAATAAACAAATATTTATTTTCAGAATTCACTCATAGTTCATCCCCTTCAAGGTCGTGACATCAGAGTCAACTACAAGAGGATTCCCCCATTTTCAAAAAAAGCATAATAAGAAAAATTGAAAAATTGGGGAGTCAGGTATGTGATACCCTGCGCGAGTAATGCCATGTTTAAGCATCTATTGATGGTAAGGAAATCATAAGTTTCATATACACTTCAATTAATTTTGAATCTGGCTTGGGCAAAAATACATTTACGAACCATTGGATGCGTTTCAACTACAACATGCCTCGAATACTGAATGTTTTTTTTAAATGAAACGAGCTCTGCATAGACTCATGGATTAATCGGATATGACTATTTCGTGGTTTTCTTTCAGATTAACTTTTAGAAGATCGTCATTAGAGATTTAGTGGCCATATGTTTTTCAAGGACAACACAGTTTTCCTTTTGGCCTGGGAAATATGTAAATCAGGAGATTTTTCTTTAATTGAGATTTGAAATAGTTTCCGATTACGTTTTTAACAGTATGCTTATTAGGATCTACATTTTCGATAATATATTTAACTAGAATGGTATGTGATTTTCTTTTGTCTTAAAAAAATTGTCTCACACACTATTTATTTAAAAAAAAATTGTAAGATTTGCGGCAGCTTAGTAATTCTATATTTAAAAAACTTTTTTTTTGGTTTTCTATGAGTTACATATTATAATACATGGTGAATTTCCATACGAATTAAAATGTATGTGTATTTAAATTTAATAAGGATTCAAATACTTATATACTTATATTACAAGAATATACTCAAACACACACATACACATACATGAATATTTATATGTGTGAGAAAGTATATTTCTTAGGTACTACATATAAATCAGACAGAAAATGCAGCATGGTCATAAAAAATTGTATTAATTTTAATAATAAACAATACATTTATGAATAGTTAATGCATGATTTCTTTAAAAGTAGAACAATTTAATAATCTTCATGGAATATTCATAATATTCACTAAATAAGACAGATTTTTAAAATTACAGCATGCAATTTTTAATTGGTGTTGCTGCTATTGGTCCATGGAAAATTAAATCAAAACACTGCATTTTGTCCATGTTTTCCCTCTCAGGTTTTAATTTTGTGCCTCAAAACACCTTTCAAAAGCAGCAGCATTGTATTTTAAATTTGCTCTCGCGAAAAGAATCTCTTGAAAAAGCAATACTACCAAAATGTCGCACTTCATAATTTTCATAAGAAAATAAGAAAAAGGAAAAGAATATCTTCATTAGATTTTCCCTACTTGTAACTCACAAATCACGAAACAAAAGAATGAAACTAGAGGCCTCGTTTCAAGTTTTAACTATGGGGTTCCTTTGGCTAAAGGCAGGTGTTCTTGACAAGCATTTATCTGAAGTAATTAGAGGCCACAGAAGGTGCAATTTTCCTTCACAAACTCCTTTCTGCAAACGTTAGAAGGTATTAGTGAATTTTCGAGGTAATTATTAGACGTCCCGCAGCGATTTAAAACTGACATGAAAGTGCAATCCTTTCTGATACACGTTAATTGCACGATACTGTTATGTTACAAGAATTCATTGTTCCCCAATATATTTGCCTTTTAGGAAATTATGTTTTAAATTGTCATATTTGGCTTTTGACTATTCTGTTATTTAAGTTTACGCGTTATTCAGAATGAGTTATCAAATCGCATGACAGAAGAAACATCCAAATTGGAATTATTACCTAAAAGTATTGTTGGGGTTAAATGTATTGAAACAAAAGTGAATTTTAAGTTTCAATTGATTGATTTAACGTCATAACAAAAATAAGAAATAGAACCGAATTCACAGTAATTGATATAAAATATATGCAACCTTTACTCTATTATTTCATAACCTCAAGAAATAAACAGTTTATATTATAAACGAAAAGGGTTCAGGGAAAATAATTTTAATTATAACAGAAGTAACTTAAGTCCTATTTCAACAAACAATTCTGATTTTCAAACATATTTTCTAATCAGTCTGGCTATGAAGAAATTATTGATATATATACATACACACACACACACATATATATATATATATATATATATATATATATATATATATATTATATTTTACTAGGCAATTATATATTTAATAAAAATAAAGTTAAGTAGTATTTTAATCCGGTTGCATCTTATTAATCATTTTAAGCATAGTTGGTATTGTTGAGTATCGTAAAGTTCATCTAATTAGTTTACTATGGTTATATAGTAGGTTATAAACGGATTAATTTCTTGGTATCAATTATTTGCTAAAATTTTGACTCTTCCACAATATCATATTTTCTTTTTTTATTCTTTGTGAAAATGCATTATTTTTTTAAATTACAATATCGTAAAAAACGGAAATATTTGACATGTATTTCAAGCTGTTTTTCTGAATTATAAATTTATTCAAACACTTGACTAACAAAACTTATTATTTTTCTGGTTCGTATAAGATATAACAATGACAGATTTTTGAAAGTTAATGCTGATATTTTCTCATATTAAATCATGCACATTTTCGTTTTAAGAATATATTCCGTTTTACTGATGAATGTTTTTTTTTTGCATGTGACTAATATGAGTCCATATCTAAATTAGATAGGTAAAATATAAATTCTTTGCTTGTTCATTAAAAATAATTATAAAGGTTTGAAGAAATAACACGTCGGATAAATCTCCTTTCTTCAACATTTTTGCAGTTTAAGATGTCATTCAACACTTCTAGAAAATTAAATAAACATTGCGAATTGGCCCGTTGATTAAATTATTTGCTAATTTAGTGCACCAATAACAGTGATATTTGAGCTACTATTTTCACCTGTTCACTACGACATTTAGTTGCATAAAAACATCTATAAAATGATAATAAATACAGAATAATCGTGTTTATTTGTTATCTGTATTTTCAACATTTTAATTTTATTTAAGGTGAACACATTAAGAAATATCTTATATATTATTAATTTTTTTAGCAACAAATTTAATTAAAAGAAAATAACAATTGTTTTTAATTATATTATAACTATAAAATATTTTATACTAATATATCGAATACTGTTCACCAAAAACTGATTCAATTAATTAAGTCTTATTTTCAAAGTTAAATTAATTGTTAAAAATAATTATATGAAAATCATCTGAAGGTACATTATTTAATTCAAAATGCATTTGATTTATTTAAATAATGACTGAAAATTTAAATAATTTTTATTTATTAATATTAGCAAATTTATTAACTTAGTATATTTCTTCAAAACATATTATTATTTTTCATTGTTTTAAGAAAAGCCGTTAATAATTTCAACTTTTCCATGAACTTGCAATCGCATTACAGCAATCTATATTTAGCTCCAAACACCTTTCAATCATATTTCATAGAAAATATTTCTTCCAATTTAAACTCCATGCAGAAACTTCATTATCCCGAGCCTTATTTAATCTAATCTTTCACACCTAAGTCAAAGGCAGTAATGATTACGCTTCAAGAATTTATGCGAACAGGATTATTTCAGGCGGTGTGTTTTAAATGATTTAGTCGACCATACTCTCTCCCTTTTCGTCCGAACTACTGTTTATATCTCCCTTTTAACCGAGTACATGTAAATGCCTCCATTTAAGCATGCGAGATTACTTCGAAAGATCACATTTCCAACAAGCCTTTGGTTAGCAAGTGGTTTTAGCACGATACAGAATCACACATTACGGTGTTGGTGAATAATTGAATTGCGGTTAACAGTGAATATATACAAGGATAAATTTAAACTTATGGAAAACAGTGATTTTAAGGTAACTGAGACGCCTTTGAGGATAAAAAATCAGCTTATCTTAAGCCGAGTTTAAATAAACATATTTTTTGAATGAAAAGTAGATGAATCTGTATTTTAACACAAAGATATCTATTTATATGTGTATCTGCTTATATAAAGAAAACAACATACATAACAATAAATAATTATGTATGAACGATTAATAATCAGTAACAGTATTCACAATTGCCCAATGTGTACTCATTTCTTTCAGGATATCTTGAATAAGATATACAAAATTGATACATTTAAAATCTATCAGAATATTTATAGACATAATAAACTATCCACTGGATGCGTTTTTAATATTAAAAAGTAAATTTCAAAGCATTTAAAAAATTTTAAATGTTCCGAATTATAATGTCAACAGTTTTGATACAAATAGTGTGCAATATGAAAATGTATGAGAATTTATCATTAAAAAAACAATACTCACTACATCGGAAAAACTTTCATAATTTCAAACGTACTCTCCTGATTGTGGTACATGGGTGTACGTTTTAAAATTCAATTTTTGATCATTTCCTTTATGAAATTTTCGCGAATAATTCATCTACAGAATGAGCAAAGCACAATATGTTTATAATAACAAAATCTTAAAACACCAAAATTTGAATCAATTTTATTCTTAGATACCTGAAAAACTTTAGAAAGGGTAAAGTTAAAGTAGTTAAATGAATAGCAGCTATTCCTCAAAATCAGAAACTTACAAAATGTTCTGAGGTCTTAAATTAAATTTGATATTTTATTATTAACATTGATTAATTGTGAAATATTTTATTTTATAAGTTAAAGTCAACCTTACAGGTTTGAACGATCTTGTTTTAAATGAGTTTGGATAATATGTGAATTTATTATTTTGTCTAACAAATAATGTAATTAAAATTAACATCTAATTCAAATATTTATTTTGCCTTGTATTATTGATCATATTACACAGAAATAAAGACTAACAAAAAGTATCCAAAAATAAAAAAAAAAATTCGTTTCTCCATTATTTATTTTTAAATTGAAACATTCAACTGTCCTGAAATATTTACAGTAAGAATACGTACTAATTCAAGTACTTAAATATATATTAAAAACTCTCAAAACAAAATACATTTTTTTCAGCAAGTTCATTTTAAAATACAAATTTTGCAAGAACAGAGTTTGCCTTGTAAGGATTTTGAAATTATTTTAATACTTTTATTCTATGTTTTTGAAAAAACATTTATTTGTGTTCGATAATTATATCGATTCAAGAATTTAAATTCTTAATTTTAATTTTTAAAAAGAATTTGATTTCTTATATATATTCTTTAAATTTTAAGGATAGCTGCTAGTACCAAGTACTCAAATTGTGAAGCCAATTTACTACAAAACGCCATCAATATTATTATAGTTAAATAATAGTGATAGAAATACACAGTATCTTTACATAAGAACTTATTTAACATTGTTTGTTCATAATAAATTTGTTGTTTATGTTACAATCTAATCATGTTATGGAAAAAGAAGGTTTTGTAAATTTAAATTAAATAGCTGAATTACTATAAATACATTATTACGTACAGAGGAAATCCTGGTTTAAAAACAAATCTTTTGAATTTGTGAGAGGAAAGCAGTATCCATCTTTCAGTGTTTATGTAATGATTACTCATCTTTGCTTTCAGACAGTTGGTTATCCTTAAGATTCAAAAAATACATCACTTTACAAGAAGTTTTTGGATATTGTTCCCTTTTTTTAGATGGATGTTCAATTCATTTGACCAGTGGACAATATTGTCTTTTCAAAACAATATAAATAATTATTCACATACACATTTTCTGTTTCTTTTAAGTGCTAAAAGGTCTCAAGTAACAACAGAATATCCTATGTGATAGCAAACTGAAGCACTTTCTTAGAACTTAGATTAAGGAAAAATAACAAAATATTGAAGCAAAAAAGAGCTGATATAATAAACCTTTCTACTCAAGTAATAAGATGTGAATTATTATATTTTATAAAATAAATTTAAAAATTAATTTTTCATTCAACTTTAACTAAGTTCATTCCGAAATGGTTGGTTGAGAAAAACTACCTCACTTTCCTATCTCTGAAAATTTAGTGTTTCGTTACTTTGAAGAAATATAGATTTATCCTAAATGCGTATAAAATTTAAATGTATTCAAAGTTTCTTTGAACTATGAAAATGATCTTATCAGAAAAAAAGAATACTATGTATCATATATAGTGTGGGTAAAATTAATCATTATACAATTAACTATACCGTAAAATGATTTTTGGTAAATATATATTCTTAAGAGTATATACTATTAAAGAAAGTTTTTTTAAAATTTCTTAAAGCAATATTAATATTAATTATTTAAGAACAATTGAATTGTTCATCGGAAAACTTTATGAGTTTTTGAAAGCATAAAACGTTAGGAAGAACTGATTGCTACTTGAAACGAATTAATAATATCACTCAACAAAAGGCAAGTAAATTTATTTAAAAAAATGATTTTCAAAGAAAATATTATTTGCGTTATAAAACAGTAGTATCTAAACAAAATGTTTCAGAAATTACCAAAATAAAAAATTTCTCAAATTTTATTACATTAATTGCAAATGAAGAAAATTCCTAGGATTTTTTAAATATCTAATTTACGATAGATTAACATAGAAAGGTTTTTGGTACATGTTTTAATTACTCAAATAACTGAATGATTGAAAATATTTGATTAAATTTTAAATACATTCTTTTAAGTTTGTGAATGAATGTAAATACTCTCTCTTTCAAATTTGTATTTCAAAGGGAATTCCAAGTTTTCAAATTAGTATTTTATTTATTCTCATTACACGGCGAAGAACACTTAGTTAATTAGTCTTTTTTTTCGCAAAATAATCATTTAATAAAACAGTTTAATATAATATTTTTGGAGTCAACATTTTTATTTAGAAATTGCTGTTTCAATAGAATATTCACCCACATTAAATTCATAATTTTATTTTACTACTAACTCTGGCTTATCATTATTTCACCTTTTTTTTTGTCAAAGACTATTTATTATAGTTTCATTTCTTATTTGTATTTGCTATTTCTACATTTGATTATTAAATTTTTTTTATTTAAAATTGATAAAAATGAACCTTTATTGCACCCATGGTGTATTTAATAAACAAAAATATTTTATAAAGGTAGCGTATATTTACAACAGAAATTACTTTTTTACTTTACTATACCATAAGTAGAAATATTCTTTAAACAGACAGTTCTATTACATAAGCTCTTTACCATTTATTCGATCATGATTTATTGCTAAAACTTCTCTTAACGGTAATTATATGTAGTTACAATTTGCGTTGTGACAGCGTCCAGTAACTTTCCGGTTAACATGCTGTAAGATTGATTTGCCATGATGACAAATCATTAATCAGGACAAAACCTACTTTTTTTTATTCTGAAGCAAAATACATTTACAGTGAAAAAGGTTTCGTCTTAAGCAGAATAACGTATTTCTTACTTTTCCATTATTTACATTGCTAATGGGTATTGAAACCTTAGCCTTGCGAATTGTTTGTGTGTGTGTATTTTGAGAATTACTTATCATGTAATATTACAAATATTACATGATAAAAAGTACTATAAGGTAATTGACCACTGTCATTTTAAAGTGAAATCGTAGTGGCTGCAAAGAAGGGAAAAAGTAAAAATTATTTTTTTAGTACTATTTTCTTTGTTAAGTTTTTAAAATATTTTTGGTTTAATATAAGGGTTTCCACTTTCAAATTTAATTTTTCGCAAAACATCTTATTTTTCAGGTTTTACAGGAAAGTAAAGGTACGAATGCTACTTGCCTACTTTTCTCGATAAATCCCTTTCTACCAAGTATAAAATCATGTAAACGAATACAGTTGTAAAAAAATATAATTTAATTATTTTCATAAAAAATAACTTTATTTATAATTAAAATAAAAAGAAAATTAATAACAAAGGAAGCCACGTTAAAGTTTTTCCTGATTCCAGTTCTACCTAATATTATATCTGCTTGATGACATGCGAAACAAGAAGTATAATGTAAAATTATATGCAATGAGAAAAGGGGGAATAAGCGTAATATTTAATAAAATAAATTTGTGAAAGAAAATCTGACATGCATGTATTACACTATCTAGGAAAGGTTTTACATTCGTCAGTAACCGTATGAGGTACAGATATTGCTTTCATAAAAGCCTATGATTATGAACCTTAAACTATTTGATAAATTTCATCACATATCATTGAAGATCATTAAAATTTCTGATGAAATCAGCAGTGCATTATATTTCTTCTACACTTAAATGCCCTCATAAAATGCAAAATACTAATGAGTATTTTGCAAATTAGTAGATCGAATCAGTAGATCAAAATAATCATATGTATATGCTGGGAAAATATACAAGCAATTATAACCTCGCTCTCATGAACGATTATTGAACAAATCTTGCTTAATGTATAATTATTCGCCTTTATTAACCTTCTAAAATTAGTAGAGTTGTTTTTCGATTAAATTTTAAAATATCACTAAAATCTAATAGTGTAGGTTGTCCAACCAGCACTGGCGTTATTACTATACAAATCATATTTAATAAAATTACTTTTACACATATTTAAATAACTTAAAAATATTGTGAGCAATTTTATATCCCGCTCATTGTAACTATTCTTCAGTAATTAAAATGAACTTAGATTAATGTTCCAAACAATTATAACTATTTCTATCACATTTGAGTTTTCAAAATTTATTAACCTGTTAGTTCTATTATTTAATCTGCAAGCTATATTACATTAAATACCTATCTTTAAATATGTGCTCATTTTTTTAACTTTACTTCTAAAAATGAGCTTATCTTTAACCAATATTATATTGTAAATTTCTAACATGAAGTCTTAAAATTTATTACTCAATTTCTTTTCCTATGATTGAATGTATAAAATATAAGCAAGAAGAAAATTTTTCAAAATTTTCGTGTTTCCACTAAGAGCATTAAAACTAATCTAGACAACAATCTATAAAAAAAAGCTTCTTGAAAAAATGAAACAAAAAATAACTAAGAAATGTTTATTGAATTCTTGAGAAATATACTTTCAAATATAATTTTTGATACAAATAGTTTTGAATATATGCAAGATATAGCTTTATAAGCTTTCAATTTATGTCCCCGACTTTTCCGAACGAAATAATATATATATATATATATATCGATAAAAAAAAAAAAAAAAAACTTATATTTTTGAAAAAACTTTAATTACGTCTTTAATGTAAGAAATACTTTGAATTCAAGAATTTCACTGTATTTTTGAAAACCAAAATACTACAGAACGATACAGCAAACTACATATGAGCACCTAGAAAAATAATTCTTTAAAAAGTATTTTAAGTGATCCAGACTTTAAGTTGGCAATATATTTTGTAGTCATTATGTTTAAATTTTTAATCAGTAAATTAAATGAATTTATATTAACAGTTCTTACATTAGGTTGCTACCAACTGCAAATGTTTTGACACTACATATTCTTATTTATAATATGTAGTTCGTTGCTGAAAAGTGTGAAATAAATGAAAAGGAATAGATACATTTGTCAATCAAAAAAATAAAAATTTATTAAATTAAATTGTTTTTTATTTCCCTGTTGAATTTTATTAAGGCACCTGACTAGGTTCGAAGACCAATTTTTGAAAAAATGTTTTTCAGAAGAGTCTTTTAGTTTCATATGATAAAAATAGACTCAAAAAGCAATAAAATTATATTCATATACATAAAAATCTCCAGTTTTAGAAAAAAAGAGTTTTTTTAATGAAATTTCAGCAAAATTTAAAACGTTAAGAAAAACAGCATAATTAAATAAATAATAAACATAATGGATTTCTATTCCATACATATACTCCTTACTTCCTGTAAAGTGTAACTGACCGCAGAATAATAATTTTTTTCAAAAATAAATATTTTATAACGATTATAAGTTTATGTTTATGATTTTTCATCAAAATTACTATATGTTTTGGACCGAAAAAGACTGTAAAATATGTCTTTATGTAACTATCTCAAAACCTGCGATCTATTACACTCTTAAGGACTTATTAAATATGTGTACCAAATGTTATTGAATTTAGTGTCAATGCTTTGGAGATATCCCGTTTTTTGTGCATGACTTTTGGTGAAAAATTCATTCTTCAAAAAACACATTTAAAAAATATATTCATATGTTACTTAAAGTTAATATTACAGAAATAACTTAAAATTCTCCAGTTTTATATATTATACCTTCCTAATCTGCAATATTTATGTTTTTAATTTTTCTGATGGACCTAAGCCCTGTTCTGGAAGTTTTTGTTAATGGTAGTGAGAGCCTTTTTTAATTCTTCGAAACACATCTGACATGGATTTTAGACTAATTTTCAAAAATTGAGAATCATGAAAGTTTTATAATGACAAATAATAGAAACAGACTTATATTATCATAAACATTTCAATGTATATAAATATATACTTATATTACTTCTAGGTTTTGAAAAAAAATGCCTTTTATGAAATTTTAGCAAAATTTTCAATATCAAGAAAAATAGCATAATTTAAAAAATAATGGGCATAAGAAAGTGTTTTTTATATTTATATATATACTTCATAATCTCTATAAAGTGTCACACAGTGCATGCTAAGAAATAATTAAAAAAAAGTATTACATAAGCATTTGAAGTTGACATTAATGAATTTTGCATAAGCATTTGAAATTGACATTATGATTTTTCGTCAAAAATGATTAATGTTTTAATCCGAAAGTAACTATAAAATATTATTAAGTGTAAGTATATCTAAATCTGTGGTTTGTAATACTCTGAGGGATTTTGGAAATATTTGTACCAAATTTCATTCGATTTAGGCTGATTGTTAAGGAGATACCCAATTTTTCGAGCAAAAATGTGTGAAAATTTTATTAAAAAAACCCACATATTTTAAATATATATGTATATTTAAATGAAAAGTTAAATATCTTAAAACTTTTCAATTTTGTAGGTCATTCCATGTTTTTATTCCATTATTGTGTTTCTATTTCTTTCTTATTGCACTAAGCTTTCTACTGAAAATTTTGCTGTTGACAGTGATTAGCATTTTAATACTTCAATGCACTCACTATCAAATACACTTAGTTTCTGTGCATTATTATATGAATACACAATGTGCATTTAATTTAATATGCATGATAAACCATCAAATCTATTTTTAAATTTTACAACACTAACGTAAGCACCAAACACAATGCATAGTTCTCAACAAATACATTTTTGGTAGTATTTGCCACAGAACTGCATAGAAAAATTCATTTTAATTAAATTATAGACCAAATTAAGCTTGTCAATCAATGTTTAAGTTCCTAGTTAAATAACCTGATGAATACTTTTCATCATGCTCAGGTTTACTACTCAGTTGAACATTCGTTTCATTTGCAGTCTTCTCTCCTTAACATGCTGAATCATATAATGTCTTTTACTTTAATTAAAACTTTTTAACGAATTATATCAACCACTTCTACTCATATTTTGAAGAAGAATTAATTTAAATTTAATTTCAAATAAAGAAAGAATTGAAAGTAATACAAAATATAGGAAAACTAACAGTGAGCAAAATAACACGAAACAAAAATGTTTATGAACCAAAATTGAAATAATTATAAATAAACAGTGGCTTGATAAGCAGAAAATGAAAATTAAGGTTTTAAAGCATTATTTTACAGCAATAATACCTTAAAAAGGATAAATCTTGTACATCCGGTCTTAAATAACACTACTTCCGGTTTCGTTTTCAACTACTACGCATTATTAAAAATGCTGTATCTTGAGATCTACCTCACATAAAGTAAAAATAAAGACTGTTCTAGAATCTTGAAAAGTAGGACTTTAATTTACAATCAGAAAAAAAATCGAAATTTTCTGCAAAAAATGCTTTTTCAACCTAGTCGGATACCTTAACTTTCTTTAATTTTATTTCAAAAGAAGTATTAACGAATGTATAAATTGTGGGTGGTTTATGAAAGCATTTATATATATATATATATGTAGTTAATAATCATATGTATACATAAGTCATAATAATATATAGATTAAAACCATAAGAACCTTATTTAAAAATATCTTCTTAGAACTAAAACACTAAAAGCTAAGAAAATTGAAGAATCAGATGAAAAATAAGTACATTAACAAATTAGATTGCAAATAAATTTAAAATATAATATATAAGAAGACAAACCAAAGAGGAAAATGCGTAAAACATTTACTTAAATATTATTACAAAATCACTATTACTTGTCTAGAAAATTAACCCATTGATTAATAATTACAATTAGTTTAAATATCAATCTATCTTACATTGCATAGCGATATTTTGAGAATATAACCTTAGTTATACAAAAGTGGAGATAATGTGATTTAATAATATTCCAAGCTAGGGAGGGAAAAATGCGTGTTTAAATTTGATTGATGGATCCAGCCATTACTTAATAATTAATTATATCATCATTAAATGTAAACACTAAAAAAAAATCAAAAAAACAAAACAGGCAAAAATTCTAATTTCCACTTTAAATGAATATACAAAAATTTTGATGATATATAAACAAAAATAAGTTACATTATGAAAGATCTTAGTAAAATATTTGTTCTAAAATAGTAGACACATTTAAATACATAGTAACATGAATTATAATTGAGAAGTTTTTTACTTGTTAGTACAATAACTGAAAGAAATATTTAAGATAAGTCCGAACTTTAGTTTGTATTTGAGATGATAAAATACTTCGAATGAAATTAACCTGCTGTAATTAGGTGTAAATTTAAATAAGGATAAAATTTGCAGCGCAATATTTACGCAATTATTTGAAATATATATATATATATATATATATATATTAAATTTTATTATTTAAATGCTGTTATTTGGCTCAAATTTAAAATTTTCTTCTTCACTATAGCGAGATAAGAAATATTTACCATTTCCAAAGTCCTTTGAAACTAATTTATGAACATTTATTTGCAATTGTTATTTAACAACCAGCATTGATAATGTTTTTAGGCTACTTATTCTTATAAAATATTTCTTTTGAAATGTAAAAAATTAATTGAAATCTATTTCTAACATTTCATGCACTATATTTAAATTAAGTGTCGCTTCGTTATTCAAAAATAATTTTAACTTTATAGCTCGCAATATTTAATATAAAGTGTCCTTATTAATAAGGCTTTTAATACAAAATTCCTGAAGTGAAATTACAAATTTAAAAATAACACATATTAAGTAAAATTATTATTAAATGCATTCCTGAAAAATGTTCTATGTATATAATTGGAAAGAGAAAACCTTTTTTTGGAAATAAATAATATTAATAATTTCTTAATTCAAATTACCACTAATTAGGTCCTGGGAAAATTCTTTTAATGATTTGTTTTTGAAATTTATAAAATGTTTCACACAAGAAACATCATGTTCTAAAAAATGAACATATTCATCTCAATTTATACTTATTCTCAATATTCGCTTCAAAATTTGCTATTTTCTGTATAATATCGTCTTATACATTATATTTCCAGTTATCATCAGTTAATCTTTTTGATGGATAACGTTCACTCAATTTGCAAGGAATTCGGTACATATATATATATTTATATATGTATGTACACTTGGGAATATATATATATATATATATATAGATATATATATTCCCAAGTGTTCAAAATTTAGAGAATTTGAACATTTTGTCAAATTTCGTGAAAAAAATTGAACGAAACGTAAAGATACTGTTGATATAAAGATACTGATATAAAACAAAGTTGCATGTCTTGTACGTCGAATACGCAAGCATATGCGAGTATGGTTTCGGAGTCTGTCGAAAAACAGGATTTTTAAGCGCGTACGCAATAATCCGCGTTTCGTCCGGTAGCACATTTCGCCTTATTTTTTGGTGTTTATTGCAGCAATCGCTTAAATTAAAATTCAAAGAGTAAAAGAGAGTGACTACCAATTTTTAGATGATAGAATAAAGTGGCGAATTTTGGGTGGGCTAGAAGCAAGCCATTATGAAATCCAGAGTTTCTGAGAATTCAATGTAACGCCCAACGTCGTAACCAATTTATGGAAACAGTTTAAGGATACTGGATACGTCGAGAGAAAACTTGGAAAAAGTCATCCAAAAGCCACGATGGCCATAGAAGATCGCCATTTGTCAATTATAGTGAGGTGTACCAGGGACGCTACAGCTTCTCAGGTCACTCATGAGTTGTTTGCGGAAACGGGAACTCTAGTTTGTTGTGTGACTGTTTCCAGAAGACTTTATGAGAGAGGGCGTTTTGCAAGAAAACCTGTTGTTTGCGTCCCCGTGAGATCTGTGAATAGGAGAGTCTGCTTAATGAATCCGCAGAGTTCATAAAAATTGAAGCATGTTTCAATGAGTGACTGTTCTTTTCCCTGATGAGTCCCGGTTTAGACTAATTAGTGATTCCCGCCTTATTTTCATGTGGAGAGAACCAGGGACCCGCTATCTGCATTCCAATGTCCGAAAAAGCTATCATTACGGCAGCGGAGGCTTGATGGTCTAGGCAGGTACTATATTGGATGGTCGCACACACCTACAAAACTTTGAAAGAGGCACTGTGACTGCTGTTACTTATAGGGCTGAGGTCTTGGAGCTCTCTGTCAGCCTTTTCAGGGTTACAATTTGTCCTAATTTCTTTTAAATGGTTGATAACGCAAAGTCACATAGAGCTCATCTAGTTGACGAATTTCGAGAAAGTGAGAATATTCGCCAAATGAATTAACCAGCCAGATCTACAGAACACGATCCTATAGAACATGCCTGGGACAGTATAGGGAGGGCAATTGCAAATCAAATTCCTCCTCCTAAAACCACGCAAGAAGTGAAAATAGAATTACAGAACGAGTGGAACCTATTGCCACAAGAACATATAAACTTCCTTATTTCTAGCATAAAATCACTGTGCAAAGCCTTTTTATCTGTAAGAGAGAACCATACCCCTATTAGCCTTTTTCTATTCTGCAGCTTCTGTTTTATACCTTGCGACTCCGAAGAGTATTACGCACGATCATGCGTGTGTATTATAACTATTGAATGATCATTTTTTTGCATTGTATCAAACCAATGTACAAACCAAATTTTATTAAAATATTTCTAGAGATAATCGACCAAATCGAAAAATTATCTTAATTTTGATCACCAGTGTATATATATATATATACGTGTATGAATATATGTATGAATAAATGTGTGCATTTGAAAAACATTTACTAATGAAAAATCCTTTTTATATGATTCAATCAGACGAGGCGCATATATTTTAAGAAATTTAATAACTTGTCTTATTATATTAATGCTATGTGTCGGTAGGTTTTAGTTTAAATTTTAAAGTTTTTACTGGTGGATAAATTAAAAATATTATGAGTTAAATATATTATACATTAGTTCCATTACCTTTAACTCTATCATGAGTGTAATATTTATGATATAACTGTACAAATACTAAACACAATAGTAAAATTGGAGTCTGTTCGTACAATTATTTTTCTTCCGTTATTACAAACTGCTTTGGATAAATTGTACTAACAAATAAAATGGTATCTCTCAGTGCGTAGAACAACTAATCATAAATCATATTAACATAGAAATAACATTTTGGCTTAAGACTGCTCCCTAACCAAGCATAGCGAATAAATCGAATTGTTAAGCAGACGAATAAGACAAAGATCATCACGATTCCAGTGGTAAAGTGAGAGCGTGTGATGCGAATGGATAAAGATAAATGCCCAAAACAGAAATTAGGATTTACTAATAGGTTGTGTGCGAGTCTATTTAAACGTTGGATTATAACTAGTATCTATCTGTGTATGTATAATACATTTAGAAATTCTAATTTCCTCGGCTACTTATTCCCTTAATCTAGCCACGTACTAACGTAACCAAGTTAACTTTCCGTGTTAAATCACAAACACATACATGATAATAGACAAATTTGAAATGGTACAGGAAAACTGGGAAATCTATAGCAAACTATTAATATTTCTAAGCCCAGTATATTTCTTAAAAGATTTATAATACTGTTTGTATACGGTGGTTGTTACTATTTCTCTAGACATGCAATTACGAAGCATTTAACATTACATCATACAAACAATTTTATGATAATTTTGAATTTGATCTGATCTTTGTTTTTTGAATTATTTTACAATGTTCCTTTTTTTACCTCTTGGTATAAATTTTACAAAAGTAATTGACAAGAATTATTCTTATAAAATCAAAAGTACAATTTTAGATCACTTAACAATAATAAATAATTAATATTTTATATATTCTTCTTATACAATTAGAAAAATTTAGATCTAAATGTTTTTCGAAGCATTTTTCACATTTTTCACTTTCTCATTTATAAAAAATTTATATCATGATTCTAGATCATAAAAGAATTATATTATTATTTTATTATAGAATTATATTTTGTTATATTATATATATAACAAAACACTACTAAAGGAAATAAAAGAAATACAAGTACGTTTTTAGGATAATCAAAAAAAAAATATTATCTTAAGTCATAAAGTTCTAATGAATATAACCTAACAATTTACTTAAATACTTTAAAAAACCAAATACAATACAGATATAATCTTTTTTTTAAAAATTGTTACAATTTTTAAAAAAATGGCAAGCCATGTTTAAAATCATTGCAAAGTAATATGTGGGAAATTATTTAAAAAAAATACTCACGAAGATAAAGTAATTAAGGCTCTTCCACACTTTCTAGTGGTACTAATATGTGTTTATACCAGTATTATGAATTCAACCATCATGCATCAGGGAATTACATCATTACAAGCTGTTATAAAAAACAATTTTATCAAAGGATAAAAGAAAGAAAATAAACTAAGAAAACTGATTCATTTAGACTTAAGTACATTAACTCAGTTCGTAAAAAATATCTAAGCATATTTAAACACTATATACAATAATTTGAACATGTAAAGATTTCTAATAATTACACATCTGAACTCAATCAATCTCAAGCAAAAGTTATCTTCTATCTACTTTCCAATACAACAAAATGTTAACTATATCAAAAAATCATTAACTACTAAACTAAATAAGTGATTAAGTGATTTTTCAAAAAAAAATATATACTTACTTATTTTTTTTATCCAAAAAAATAAAATTCTCTAATTATTGATGTTTATAAACAAACAATATGTAATAATATAAATGTTTACTCATTTTTTGAAACCCATATTAAGAAGTTGATGTTTAACAATACATGCTCTAACAAGAATTAAAAATTAGTGTAAAGGATGAACTTAAACATAGATGTAGAAACATTTCTATGCAAAGTTTTGCAAAGAGCAGATTTAGCCACGCAAGGTGCGTTTCTTTTTTATTTGTTACTAAATTACCCAATTAAATATAAGAATTGAATTAAACAATTATATATCGTGAAATGGACAATAATAAACTTTTTAGATATTAAAATTAAGTTGAACAATGCATTATTAAAATTCAAGTAAACTATAAATTATTAAATAGAATATATTTAAGCTAAATGTAATTGAAATTGAAGCAAACAATGAAAAATTTAAAAGGGAACTGGTACGACAAAAGTGCTATGGTACCCCAAAGTCTTCGATTTGAAACGATAACCCATGGGGGGGGGTAAAATATTTAAAATATGTTCTTTCAAGTACACAAATATGTTACGAAGATATAAAAAAATGACAGAAATAAAGAATTTAATAAAGAAAAGGACAATTAAACAAAAAAATGACACTTAGAAAAAAAGATGTATTAAACAATTTTTAATTAAAAATTGTAAAAAAATTAAACGATTAAAATATCATTTATCTTAAATTTTATATTACAAATATTTTTTAAAAATATAATTTATATATTAATCAGCCTTTGCGCATGTAATATCGAAATTATTAACTTTCGAAATTTAGAGACATAACAACTAATGAGAAATTTCTGAGTAAATTTTGTGTAATATGTTGCTACATATATTTAAGCTTAAAATACTATGAAAGAATTGAAATCTCATTTAGTAGTTAATGAATCAGTAATGATATATTTCCTCATACACATTATTAATAATCAGGTTATTAATAATTTTCAACATATAACTGTTGCGTTAGAATTTACATTTATTTTATTGGGATTTAAGTATAATGGATAAAAATATAAGTATAATTTAAGATCTGGGCTTGAATTTAATTGAAAAGCAATATCTGAATGACTTAAAATAACCTATTTTCTTGGAAAAATACATTATTAAAAAATTTGTGTTTCAGAAAGAACAAAGGAATATTGATTTTCTTAAATCTCTACAATTGACCAAGGTAACATTAATTGTATCGTCCATAACTATTGTATTAAGCAAATCTTCAATATAATATCTATAAATAGAGTAAATCTATTTATCTTTTGCATAATTAATTACTTCTAAACTGTTTTGAATTGTAACAGTTTCATCAAAACAATCTATAGAATCTTTTGAAATATTTCGTATGATTTTGCCAGCATTAATAAAGTAAGTATTGAAACCATGAGTCACAGTTCTAAATTCAATGGGTGCTTTATGAACTTTAGGATACGAAATTGAGGAAGGAAATTTTATCATATTTATAGTATAACCAATTTTCTTGTAAAAAGCTTTAATTCTATTGTTGATGTTTGTCCATAGCTATTACAATTATTAATAAAGCCATTATTATTAAAAAGATGCTTAAAAATCATATTAGCATAAAATCTTTTTTACAAATAACAACATTGTTTCCTGGGACGTTATCAATGTAACAAATATCCATAAATTATGGATAATGCAGCTCCAGCAAATGCAGGTTCGGAAGCAAAACGAACTTGACTTATTCATAAGGCTTATTTATTAAACAAAATATAAATAATAGAAAAGAAGGTGTGTGTATGATATTATTCATACAAACTCCGATTTTTGATCTCTGGAATAATTACAAAAAATATCTTCCTTACAAAAATTTACTATTACATGGTTGGTATGATAGTTAACAACTTGCATGTCTCCCAGACGATGAAATACAGTCCGAACGATACCTAGACATTTTGAGTATCAAATTTTTAAGCTGATCTTGGGTGAGATTACTCCACAAAGCAAGGAATGCTCTCTAAAGTTAAAGTTCCCGATTGATAGGTGGTTGACGGGGGGGGGGGAATCGTCATCCAAGCATTTGCCACACATTTTCTATCCAATTTCAGGAAGGTGAGAATCCTGGTCTTTCCATGAGGTATATATTATCAGATTGAAGACCTTAGTTTATAATGTTTGCACGGTGAGGACGAAAGTTGTTATCCATACACACAAATTTTTGCGCTCATGGGAACCCTAAATAAATGTACATGTTGTTCTAGAATGATGTCTCAATAAATTTGGTCAGTAATGGTTCCGATTTCAACATATAGATCTGTACTGGAGCCCAGAATAATTCCACCCCAAACGAGCAATCCTACACCACCATAACACCCTTGTTCAATGATGTTGTCTTGGTGGTAATGGGTTTTTCACTTGAAAGTCTGAAGTGAATGGGACTGCAAGCTAAACCTCAACCATTCAGAAAACATCACTCATACTTACTATGAGATTATCCACATTGCATGTTCTCTATTCCAGGCTAACCGCGGGCGACAGTAAATTGCTGTGAGCGAAACACATATGACAGGCCTACGGATATATAGGCCACCTTGTCCCAAATGCCTGGCATGTTTTACCTTACGACTGCCGTACCCGTAATTAAAGATGGCTGACGAGAAATTTTCGATGCTATATTTCGTCTGCTTCTTTTTACATTTAAACTGCTGTTTGTAGAAAATGCAACACCATGAAGGAATCATCAGAATCAAATGAAATTCGCAGCAAATGTCAATTATAGGATATTATGCAAATTAATAAAGTTTCAGAGCCATCGCGCGTGCGCGGCGCGCGCAGCGCCCTCTGAATTGATGCTGAAAGCGTATAAATAAAGTGCTGTAGCGGGACGTTGAAAAAAGTCTATGATTATTTGTTAGTGGCAAACGTTTAGTGAGACCTGAGTATGCCTCCACGACGGAAGAATAAGAAATTCAAGCAACTTACGGAGTTTGAACGAGGGAGGATAATCGGCCTTCGAGAAGGAGGATTTTCCTATCGCGCAATAGCAGCTCGTATGCAGCGGAACAGTTCCACAGTGATGCGAGTTTGGAAGCAGTGGACCGACGAGCACCGAACAACTCGAAAAACAGGCACTGGACGACAGAAGGTGACGTCAGAGCGCGATGATCGACACCTGCTCCGCATGGCGGTGAATGATCGCACAGCTTCCTCCAGGCAGCTGGCAGCACGTTGGTCTACTGCTACAGGTGTACAATTGTCGGCTTCGTCAATTCGTCGTCGTCTGCTGCGCCGTGGATTGCGTGCAAGGGTGCCTTTATACAGGATTCCCCTCACGGCGAATCATCGACGGCTGCGTCGGCAGTGGGCTCTTGAGCACAGAGACAGGCGAGCTGATTGGCACCAAGTTGTCTTTTCAGATGAATCACGCTTCAATTTGTGGACCCATGATGGCCGTGTTCGTGTTAGACGTTATGCCGGTCAACGCTGCCTTCCTGAGTGTATTATTGAACGACATAGTGGTCGAACACCCGGAGTTATGGTCTGGGGTGCGATTTCGTATCATGGACGATCCAATTTGATACGAATTGAGGGTAATCTCAATAGCAACAGGTACGTCCGTGAAGTGCTACAGCCCGAAGTCGTTCCTTTCCTTCAAGGCATCCCTGGAGCTATCTTTCAGCAGGATAATGCACGCCCACATGTTGCGCGGACTGTTCGAGACTTCTGTTCAGCACAACGCATGCAACTTCTTCCTTGGCCTGCTTATTCACCGGATATGTCGCCTATTGAGCACGTGTGGGATATGGTTGGTCGGCGTCTCGCTCGTGATCCGCGTCCTGCAGTTTCCAAAGACGAACTTTGGTTGCGCATACAAGCGATATGGAATTCTCTTCCTCAAGCAGATATTCAACATCTGTTTGACTCCATGCCACGTCGTATAGCAGCACTTATTGCAGCGCATGGTGGCTGCACCAAATACTGATTTCGGACGCTTAATTTGTTTCTTTTGTTTTGAAAATTTCATCATTTATTTGTATCAGTACAAGTCGTTTCTGCATTAAATTTCATTTGATTCTGATGATTCTTTCATGGTGTTGCATTTTCTACAAACAGCAGTATACTAACACATATCGGTCGTTATTCGGCGTTGTTATTCGGAGACGACATGTAATGTATCATCTACTGATATTTCCATCATTTTCGAATCATTGCCAAACATAAAGCCGATAGTTTGGGTAGTTCCCATATTCCTCGTATACATTCATCTGAAGACGTCCACGTTGCCGGTGGCCAAAAATTCAACCCCGAAAAAATCATCCACTTGCGTCCTCTGTGTCATAACTGTTCCGTTGTTGGCTTCACTAAGTGGCTTACTGAATGCTTGAGAACAATTTTACTTCTTTGCAACCATTCCTTATATACAGCCCTATTACACTCTCCTCATTGGGATGTACTGTCGGTGACATCTAATGGCTTCTTTTAATCTTCATATTATTCTTGAAGATATGTGTAATAATTCTATATGGGTAATATTTTAACATTTGAGTTCAGTTTCCTTGTAATTCTGAATTATTCTTAAATTATGGTCATGTATATATAATAAACTAATCCTATATTTTTTATAGAACTTTCAATATTTCGAATCTTAGAATTAGACTTGATATTATGATTCAGATATTTCTCATTTCCCTTAATATAAAGATTTCAATAACTAAATTATGTTAAAAATATCGATATCCTCGTTAATTATTCTTATTATTGTTGGAAATTATAACTCTGTAACATTTACCTCTATTCACTATGTCTTTCAGATTTTTAACACTTAACATAGTCAAATTACCAGTAACCACATATTAGTATTCTTTATGTGTGTATTCTTTATAATTAGTTCAATTACAGACATTATGGCTTTGTAAATTTGTACAATTATTATAGTTTTATGATAAACGACCTATATTTTTATTGAATTAAAAATTTAGTGTTATAATTAATTGGTATTAATTTATTACGTTTATTAAGAATATAGTTAAAAGCTATATTATTAAATCTCTTAGTAATGGATCAAATACTATTATGTTCCATTTATTTAATTATCGTTTTACAATCATAAATTTTATATTTATGAACTAAATAAATACATATACACTTAAAAATAATATTTATTGTACACGGCAATTATTATACATAATTTATTTATTTTTGTAGCAAAATTCGTTCAGGAATATATTTTCACTTTTCTATAGAGCAGAACGATATAATTTATTACTTTTAAAATTGAGGTCCTTTCCAAACAGTACATAGAATTCCTTTCAACAGCATTGATATCTATATATTTTGTCTTATAATTTTCAGCAATATTCTTAATTTTATTATTAATTTTTTTAGAAACAGGGTCCGCATATTATAAATATAACTCTCGTAAAAATTTATTTGATGTTTTGCTTAAGATTGTTTTTATATTTTTAATAAAAAGAAAGCATTACAATTATATGGTTATATCCCTTTTGATATCTTATCGATGGAGAAAATGAGTAATCTCTTTTGCAATTTTCTGGTTTGAGGATGGGAAAAGTATTTTTCCTTCTCATATATCTTTGCTAAAGAATTTGCCATTTTCTCCAATCAGAAAACACCTGCCTAGAACCTTAGGTATTTGAGCAGATTAAACATCATTCAAAGAGTTAGTGGTAAGAACGAAAAAAATACAATCATCTTTATAAATTAGATTCTTATTCATATTTATTAGATTTCAGTATGTCATTTTCGGATTTAGATTTAATCAATTATTTTTAACTCTACAAACTTTCTTGTATTGTAAATTTTTGCACATGTTTGATTCTCATTCATTCTTTTTTGACAGTTAAGATTATTGGTATCTGATTTTATTCTAAAATAATTGCTGCGAGGCATGGTTAGAAAACAATGAGACTTATTTAACCTTCTCACTCTAAAACCATATGCAACTAATTTTAAAAACTAAAGTATTTCATTGTTTCATTTATCTTCTTAGTTCATAATAATTTTGAAATATATATGTTTTTAATACATATTTAACTTTTATTTTCCTATTTTTATAATGAAGTTTATATCATAATTCTTAAATCCAATTATTACAAAGAAATTTATTATTCCAATATTTATAATAGATATTATCGTATACTTTTATAACATAGTATATATATATATATATATATATATATATATATATATAATTTAGTCTTAGATAATGTTGCTAATCCTACAACAACAATTTTAAGATATATAACTAAAATAAAAAAAATGAACATATGAAAAAAGTATACAAAAATTAAAACTTAAATTATATTGAATATAATTCTTTTTAAAAAGTCGAATTATGTATTTATAAACCTAGACACGATTTTACTCCCAGTATTTAGTTATTAATGATGAAATATCAAATATAACTATGAATAAATACAATTTATCTGTATGAAAAATTAAATATGCATATTTAAGTAAATTAGTGATTATTTGAATATCTACAGTATAATGCAAGCTTAAACGTACAACATAGAAACTAAAAAGTATCAATTATTTATAAAAGTTTTTATTGATTTTTTAGTAATATAATGGGAATATAATTTGAATTCAACGAAATAGCAAGAAACTTCTCTTCTGAATAAATTAATAATAATAACAATTGGTCATTTTTATATATGAATATTGCTGTTTTCAGTTGCCTACCTAAGTGCGTATTTAAAAATATTTAAGTATTCCAATTAGTATATCCGGATAAAAAGCATCTTAAAATAACGAGAAATATTATTTTTAAACATTCTAACAAATACAATAATTTACTTTTTCAAATGCAATTCAAATGAACATTTTAGATACATTTTGAAAACCTTAATAGTTCCATGAATTTCTGTGAAACAATTTACATTTCTCATTATTACGCAGTGTTAAAATCAACCAAAAGGACAGAAGGAAACAGTTCTTAATATCAAAGATGATTCAGGAGTTTGTGAAATCTTTTGAGCTATTATTAATCTTAATTAGAAGAACTTTCAAGACATGAAACGTAACTCAAATGAATTCATTGCGCAAGATTCTGGTATTCTTTAAGGAAACTTCGAATTAAGAGTTATGTATTACAATGAGAATGAGAAATGCCGGAAACGAGTTTGTTACTCGTACTATTTACTAAACGATATTAGAACAAGATAATAAATGATTCTATACATTAGTTTAAATAATTTAATAAACACTACGTATGTATATGGAGGAAACTATATGATGCTATATATATATATATATATATATATATATATATTATAAACTATAAAACTTCAGTGATTTACATTGTGGAAAATAACAAATACATGTCAGCAAACTTAGAAAATGAAAGTGAAGGCAAACATAGTATTCATTTTTATTATAACTGAAACAACAAATTGCGTTTAACAAAATATTTAATATACTAGGAAACAATATAATATTTAAATAAAAAAATATTGATAACACTAATTTCATTCTTACGCTGTTACCCTTTTTACTCCATGAAAACACTCATCTTGAAAGTAAACACTGTTTGATAGATTTAAATGTAACCATACGAGTAAAATGATTAATTTAAATACTATATATATATATATATATATATATATATATATATATGTAACATTATTCCTATCGACTTTTGTAATGTAACATAATATCAATAACATTCGAGGTGTATTGAATTTTCACTTTTATTTAAAGCTGTGAGAGAGAGACCATTTTCATTAGGTAGTAGGTTACATCATTTAGGTAAGAAGAGCAGAACAGTTGTATGAAAAAGAGTAAGAGCAGTATGAAAAAGAGAGCGTTTTTCGTTGTGTTTTTGGTTATATACTAGGGAAAATTCCCATCAAACGTCATAAGCACGTGGTATGAATAAGGGGATTCCAGGGGAATATAATAGATAGGGAATTAAAAAGGGATTGTTTTTGACAGATTTATTATTAGTTTAAGCAGAATTAATCCTTTTCAAGAGCGCGTGATGTAATAAATTATAGGATACTTTGGAAGGGGATCAGGAAATAAGAATGAACTCTTTACTTTTGTATTAGAGAATGAGATAGAATAGAAAGTTAAGTTATTATTTAGGGTAATTATTGAATTAAAAGCCACGTACTGCCAGATAGAACAGTAAGTTGCTTAATATTTTAGGGCACTATTGAATCAAAAAAAGCCAAATCAATATTACAAGGAAGAAGAAAGATATATTACATATTATACATATGCATACATATACATATATATATATATACATACATATTATAAATATATATAATATATATATAACATATATATATATACAGGTTATTGTTGAGCAGTTATTGTTATATATTACATATACATATACATATTATTATAAATAGTATTATTATGAAAGATATTATTATTACATATACATATTAATATACATATACAGTATATACATATATTATTGTTATTATTACATATATACATATATTACATATTAAGTTATTACACATTACATGCATGCATGTTTTAAGTTTCCAAACGTGTCAAATCTTTATACTCAACTCGCAACTACTGTTGTTTGGTTACGTATACAGTACATCAAACGAAACTTGCTCCATAAACATAAAAAGAACCAGCATATCGGAACGGGTTCAACTTTAATAAACTTCTATGATGGCGACATTGGACTGAGACGGGAAATTATATAAAGATTTGAGGGTATCCGTGATGAATAGAGGGGGGGCTAAAGATCATCATAGACTGCGCACTCAGCAGGAAGAGATAAGTAAGAAGCATTCTCATATGATGGTCAAAATATCTATTAGCATTTACAATTTTAGGATACTTTCAACAACTGTAAAAAATACTCACCACAGATTTCAGTTTCCATTACTTGCAAGTATCAAGTTAGAAAAAGTGGTTTTATTGGATTGAAACAGGCAGGTGGGCAACTCAGGGAATCTCTCAGTATGATCGAAGCTGCTCTGGATTAGAAGATGCTGCTAAGAATGGGTGGACAATGGCAGATTTCAGGTCATCGGTAGCGTCGACCTAACTACGACAGAGGACAGAGGATTGGTCACATCAGCTTCACAGGCTTATTCATCGTTATCAACATCCCTTATGGACATACGCACGAGTGTCCACTATGAACATTCACAGAGCGCTGATTGGAGCAGAATTCACCTCACCTACCATTTGCCACCTTCCACTCACGCTTGCACAGTGTCGAACCAGATTACAGTGGTGTTTGACCCGATCAGGTTATAATATTTCTGACTGGGGGGGACGTGATAGTATTTGCTTGAAATCTCGCTTCCAGTTTGTGCCCCTGAAGACCATCAAATAAGTGTCTGGAGAGCAGTGTAGCGCGCCGATTCTTGTTTCACTTTATTAACCTACCGGGCCCTCACAACAGGAGTTATGGTCAGGCATGATCGTCTAAGCTTAATACGTTTGAGGACCGCAATGGAAAAAAAAAAAATTGTGGGCCACGTATACAATATTTCAACAAAATTGAGAATAAAAATTAACTCTATGTAGTTTTATTAAAATAAATTAACTTATTTTATATATATATATAGAATATATATATATATATATATATATATATATATATATATATATATACATATATATATATATATATACATATAGTTATTATTACATATATGCTATATATATATATACATATAAATTTTAAATTAGCTACATAGACATTTATTTTTTAGATTTTAAAAGTTCTCTGTTTCATTTAGCATCGATTTCTAAAGATGGAAGAAATTTAAATTAATGAGATGTATGAATTTGCTTCTTTGCTGAACAAGCAATTGATATCGTCCAATAGACGAGTGTGCTTCAATTCTAATGCATTTTAAAGATGTTTGTCAGCATTTTGTTCTATTTTTTGTTTCTTTTGTGTTACTTCATTTTGGAAAATAAGCATAAATATAGGTACTGCCCAAAGCTGAAGACATTAATAGAACATGAAAATTACTTATATTTATCGTGTGGTAATCTTTATAAAATCTATGGAAACAAACATTCCGAAATTTTTCTTACAGTTGAACGTCATTTTACCGTTCAATGCATTTCATTTGAAAATTTGAAGGTAATTTATTTATTTCAGAGAAAAATGGGATAGAAAAATATAGTTATCATAGTTTTCATTTTTCTGAAAACTTGAAATCCACTTTCAAACCTTTGAATTAAATGAAAAATTAAGTAGCATGTTTTGTGTAACCTGCTATGTTTATGTGCAGCCAAAGCAATTGAAATGGTCAACCTTTATTCTTAATTGATTGTGCCAAAAATTCTTAACTTCTTTTCAAACGCTGTTATTTTTTGAAACATATTATTAATAATTAAATTTAGATGACAAAATTATTAGAAATCAGTAAAATACAATGTAAATTATAATTCAAAACAAATATTGTAATTCTTCAAAAAATTCGCCGTAGAGTGGATATTAAACATAATCTGAAAGTAAAGTAAATTCCTATGGAATACTAAGATGTATTTATTGGTTCTTATTTCAAAATAAAATGTCAATTTGATTCATTATATATATAAAAAAATTATTGCAAACACTTATTTTTTTTTAATAAAATATGTAAATTGAAATATTTTCAGTTAATTTGCGTTTGGGCTGCATTTAAAGGTTTTTCACGCAAGCGTATTGTGGGCCAAGCACCGGTGCGTTTTGGAGTGTCATTTCTTGATAGACGTACTTGTCGTCATTGATGCAATATCTACAGCACAACGGTACTGACATATTTTGAGAACCTGTTTAAAACTACTGTTCATTTTGCAGTAACTGGCCTTATTTTTTCAGCAAGATAATGCCAAACTACATAATGCATATTGATATGAACATTCTTACAGCTTAGAAGTACTTCCTTTGTCAGCCAGATCTATCGCAATTCTCTTCCAATGAGCATGTCGGAATATGATGTGAAGGTGACTGCATCTACCAGGAATGTTAATGATTTAGCCCAACAATTGGAACAAATTTCGAAAGAAATTCCCACGAGCCTATCAAGGAGTTTTACCTATCTACGCCGTAGCTTGCATCCGCTAGAGGTGGGTCAACACCTTATTGAAAGCTCGTTATCTTGTAACTGCTTACTTTGAATAAATCACAAATTTTTCTGAAGTTTTAATTATTATGTGCATTTTTTCCCATCTGCCAGTTTTGTATCCATCACACACTCTATCT
>BMAW01047708.1:87207-112152 GCA_019974015.1 Nephila pilipes
CTGTGTTTTTTTTTTGTTATAGAGTGTACTGCATAACTAGATATAACTGCAGCATTTGTGCTAATATTATTTGGTCTTTTTTATAATTTGAAGAATACTTGACATTTATATTCCATTCAAGTAAACATACACTCACATACACACATATATGTATGTTTATGTATATTGCGTGCCTTAACATTCAAGAATAAAAAAGAACTATATTTTTATTATATGAGAAATATATAAGAATTAATAAGAATTACATATAAGAACTATATTATATAAGAACTATATATTTAGACAAATAGGTATTGATGAAAGAAACAATCTTTAAAAACTACGATAAACCTTGTCTAGCATTAAAAATTATTTTTTTATGTAAAAAAGTGTCTTTATTCCTTTCATTAAAATTGTATAAAATTTTAAAGAGTCTTTGATTAAGAAAATTAAAAATTGTTAAAATTAATTCAAAGGACAATCTTATTATTGCATTATTAAATTATGGATAAAAATGACACATTACTTCATATACGATACATTGGCTCTTAAAGAATTGATACTACAATTTATTCTTTTCGATGCAAGGGTTGTAGCAAAGAGATACTTTTTCGAAAAAACCTAACGAATTTATCAATGAAAAAAAGAAACAATGAGTGATTACTTGTGTATTGGTTTAATAACACCATTAAGTCTCATCAGATGACGGTTTGAAAACATTAAGAAACAATTTACTCATTTATATATTTTAATTAAAATATTGAGTATTATGTTGTAAGAATTATAGAAAAATACAATTAAGTTTTTAATTAATAATTAAATTTTTAAGATACCATACAGTTAAAGGTTAAAATACTTGATAATCTTATAAAATTTAATTTCCTTATATGACATTAATTTTTCATGTGATAATGTGATAATTACATTAATTAGATAGTTAGATGCAAATCTAAGAGTTATGTTTTTTATTATCAATCTTTGTTAAAGTTAGATGTTCAATCAAGCTATGTATCTATAATACAAACAAACGAATAATTAAATGAGATATTCCTTATGACAAAAGTTTCAATTACATAAATCGAAATATCTATATAAATAGCAAATAAGATAGAAAACTAATATTTTTTGTATAAATGATCTCACATAACTTAATTTACCTTACAATGCGTTTTGAAAGCAAAATTATAGAAAAAATCGTTTTTCCCAACCATTATCAAATTCAGTTTTTGTTCTCTTTCCACCATTCATTCATCACTAGAGAGAAACATTTAAAACAAAAATATTTCAGAAATAAAAAACTTTGTCTCAAACATCACACATTTGAATATATGTGTATTTAACCTATGATTAAGTATCTGGAAGCAAACAACAATTAATCTACTAAGCTTTTTAAATTTCTAGCATGATATATTTTTTTTATTTTCCACTAGAGTTGTGTGGTAATAATCCCGAGTTCCTTGAGAAAATCCTAATTACCATTTTAATCAGAGAGAAAAAGCTGATTATATCGTTTTTTTTTCCATTCTCATTTATGAGGTTATAATTAATTACTTAAAGTGAGGGAGGGAGAAATATTTTTAAAACCACAAACATGGTAAATAACAATAGAAGTCTTTAATTTTAAAGTTTAGACTGCAGTCTTTATTTTTATCATTTACTATGCATATTTTTTTTCTTTTACATATCATTAATCCAATTCCTTTTAGTTCAGCTTTCTTTAAGAAAATCTTGAGCAAATTTTAATGTTGAATTTTTCATTATTCCATGTGCTTCCCCCCATTTACATACCTTTGCACATCATGGTGTAAATCTCCTTTCTGATTTTCGGAAGAAAGATAGAAAAAGAACTAAACTTCAGGTAAAATTAAAGAAATGCGATCCAATTAAGAACGAAACGTTATGTAAATGGCTTCTCTCCTTAACTCCTTAACTACAGATAACATTAATTTAAAAATTCTTAGAGCAACCATGGAGAAAAGTACATATGTGTTATATACACTTTTATACCTTATCATTAAAAAAAAAATTGAAAAAAAGTGGTCACTATATTTCGTGCTTAAGAGTCTTATTTTTATGAAATTTGTTTATAGATTTTCCATATTTAGGATTTTGGTAAAATTTATCTATCACAGTCTGCCATTCACACCCGAAATGTTTACAGATAATTGTAAATACCAGTTTATTAGAGTACTTTTATTTAGAGAATACATATATAATCTGAAACATATCTACAATAAAGTATTTTAAACAAACTATTTAAATAATAAAAGTCTAAATTATTATCAGATGAGTGATTTAATAGCAATGAAACCCTGTACAATACTTTTTATCTTTTGACAATATTTTCTTTATTATTTTGACAATTTGTGACAATCTTTGTTTAAGTACTCATTATGCAACATCCATTATAAACAATTAAGTACAACGGTTTTCATAACTATAAAGTTAGCTGATATTTTACATCAGCAAAACACTAAAATCTCTTAGAAAAATACATATAATTATTGCTAATTATAATTATATATCTAATATAGACATTATTTTTAAAATCTTATGGTTTTCTTTCTGATAAAATAAAATCTGCCAAAAAGTAATTTTCTCAAAGCTCAGCATTTTAAAGATAGTTCAGTTTTTAACCAATTTTATTGTTATTCGTTGGATAATTTTTACATAGTTTATAGTAATAGTTATAGTATAATGAGTCATTTTGCCTTCTAAGTTTACTTTTTTTTTCAAAGAAGAATCAATATGATCACCCACTGTAAAGATGGTATTCATAAGCTATTCAAATGAATTATACTTTCTTCTATTTGCATACACGTTACTAGCTAGAAAAATTCAAACATTTTCAATAATGTTTAGGTTTGGAGAATAAGGTTAGATGAATGGTCACTTCAGAGCACTCACGTTTCTCTCTTCAAAACATTTTTGCTGCTTTATATGCATGAAAAGGGAATCTGAATCTGACTGAAAGTGAAATTACTATATTTCAGAAGTGAACAATGTACCAAGAGTTGAATATTTACGTTTCTTTGATGTGAATTACTTTTCAGTGTATATAATATTAAATATAACTGCTAAATTTCGTTTATCGTGAGTTAATACTGCTCCCCAGTGACTTCAAGACTCATCTCATCATTAAAATTATCTGCTTCATTTGGTGTTCTTCATTCATAAGATTCCGCAAAACCCAGTTAAATTTTTCTGGTACATAAGGGTTAAAACGTTTCCTCATTCAAAAATATAAAACATTTTCTAGTCCACGTCGTATGTAATCCACTTGAACCCAAGGTTTTTATCACTTTATCTTATAGTTATGTATTAATGCCGATTTTTTATTCATTTTGACATACTTTATCATATCATATATAGTTAAAATAAAGTAACTTTCAGCTTCATAAATATTACAGACAATTTCAGCAGGTAAAACTTATGGATAATGCATTTTCAGTTGTATGATAATGCAATGATTTTACATTTCCTCTTTTCTGTGCCAAACTTTTAATTCTAGGATTTAACACACTTTCTATTGGGGATTTAGATCTTTAGAATTCATTTCTCTATATTGTGAATTAATATTTCAGTTCTACATGAAAAAACACATTTTCCGCTTTTCAATTCCTGTAAATTCTTTTTCTCGAAGCATTTTAACTAATGTCTGCTCAAGAGATTTTCGGAGTTAATATATTAACACACGTTAGATCCCCTCAGTTAAAAGGTGTATATCGGTCTATAATTATTTGCTTGTAACTTCAATAAAACAATAAAATCCTGACTCATATTTTTTTGCACATAAAAATGTAGAGAAAAATATGTTATTTATTTTCAATTTTTTTTTTTTTTATAATTTACAAAAGTAACAATTAATATTTTTATAATTGATACACTATTCATGTTTTACATACAAACCTTCAGAATTATTTTTATTTCAAATTTTTTTCAAAAGCTTATACCATACATGTATAAGTATTAAAACCAGTGTAGATCTTTGTATTAAATACTAATAAAATAATTTCGTAACAAATAGCTCAATTTTAATATCTTTAATTAATAACTAATGCAACGTTCGATTAAGAAAGTCTTCACAACGTTCGATTATTATTCGTTAAATTATTAATTCTCGATTAACCTTTAAGAATACGGTGGATTGGATTAACATAAGAACACGGGTGCATAATGTGTAAGCCAGCCCGTTTTAAGGCCTAAATATGAATTTTTTGCGATATTTATGTTAAATACAATGTCTAACAATGTTATAGGAGTATTACAAATCAGAATGAAAGAAAAGCTAATTTAATTAATACGAATACGAAAAAAATATAGCAAAACTGCTATATAGATATTTAATTTGTGAATTATGTTGTAACGGATTTAAAAGAAAATCAAAGAAGAAGTTTAAACTTAAAAAGATTATTTCCGTTTTTCGAACAATTCACTGACATTTGTTAAGCAATTATTACAACTTTTACAGATATATTTGGTTATTTTTTTGGATTTTTGTATACAAAATTAGAACATTCAGCACTACTTATAGTTGTATAATTATTTTTCTTTCGCCCGCACTAGTTAAACTATCCTTTCTCTTTTGGAATCTCTTGACATGCAGCTTTGAATTCATTAAATTGACGTTTGATAATGTTTTTGAACTTCTCGGATATAATAGAATCAAACGACTTAACTGTAAATGAGGTTTCTGGGAGTGATTAGGCTATTTTTTTTTTCAAAATATAGCGCTTATACTTAGGGCATTATGGAGTGATTGAATTTAAAGCATATTTTGGCTATTTACACTTGCAATGTTTAAAAAGCTGTAGATAATCACCAACTACCCGCAACAATATCAGCTCCCCCTAACTTATCTCCGGCATCAATACCACTTTTGTTTTGAAAATAGAAAGAAAATATTCATTTCGATCAAACATTAAATGGTAAAAAACTATATCTTATATAAAAAAAATAAAAATGCTGACCATAAAACAATTTTTTTGAATCAATTTATTTCAAATTTTTTGTACATTTTTAAAAAGCGCATTAAATCATTAAATGAACCTCAATAATCCTGAAGAAATTAATTAAATAGAACAAATTATAGAAGTAACTTACACAATAATACAGGTATCGTATTACCGTAGACAAATGAGACGTTCCTGAAAAAAAAATGATGTACAAGAACAGATCAAAATACAACCTTCAACTTTAAAACATAAGAGTTCTTGCTGAATTAATTTTGGAAGAGAGTAAATAAGGAATAGGTGTTAGTAACGTAATTATTTTAAAATTCACAGCTTTTTACTGAGTGGCATACTCAGTACGCTGTCGGTGTTCTTAAAGGTTAAAAAAGTCTTTAAGATATTCGATTCTTATTCCTACGATTATTATTATTCAGTTGAAAAGATCTGCATCTGAATTGGCTTACACGGTAAATACGCATCTGAATTTTTGTGTAAGTAATAAACCCAATTAAGAGAAATGATTAGAACACATACATTAGCGTTTAATTAGTTTATTTCTCCATAACATTAAAAGTGTTTAATATAACCGTAAGCTTAAGTTCTTATATACAATTCCTATATCATGAAATTATTAAAATATTTTGTACCATTTCATTTCATTTTTGTAAATGCTTCAAAATACAAATGATTTACATTGTTTCTTGCCAGTATTAATATTCGAAAACTTTTCACAAAAAAATTGAAAACGAGCATTAGAATTTTACTTTTTAACTACGCATAGTATTTTTCCAATGAAGATATATATATATATATCTTTTTCTAGGTTTTTAATTATTCAATAATTCACTATTTGCGTAAATTTTTAATATTGTTAACATTAAAATACATAAAAGCTCAAAATAAATTGAAAAATAAATCATACTATTTTATTAAACTAAATACATTTATACAACGAACATAATGCTTCTTTTAAGTACTATATTTCAATTTTGAAATTCAAATGTCACTAATAACAGAAATTTAAAATTCTATACAACCAAGCAAAAGTTCCTGTTTTATCTTTCATAATTCACACAAGTGAAATTTGCTATAAAATGCTAATAAATCATTATAAAATAAAGTTAACAACAAATCAAATAACAGTTAATAGAAGCTGTGTTCAAAATACCTATTTAGGAAATTTTATACAGGCAATAATTTATTTAGTTCTATTAACGTGGTACTTGAAGCAACACGAGGGCTAATGGCAACGGACCTCATAATTCGTAAATTTGGTAAAGTAAACAGGACTACATCTGAGCAAGCTCTCCCTCTACTAACTACCACACCACACCAACAAAAGGAATTTGAACTACGGAAATTGTAACGTACACCATCTCCAGCTACATTGTTGGATTTCAGTGACATCAAGACTCGAACCTACAACTCGATGAAATAGGGTGACCACGAGTCCACTACCATGACTCCTTGTCTACCACAGGCATTATGCATGCATTAAAAGTAGGAGATTTATAATCGTGTTGTAGAATAGAGTTTCTAAAAAAAATGTTTTCAGTTATTGTTTACTGATTTGTTTTTTAAATTTCTAAACATCCAAATATAAATATTACTTTATTTTACAGACGTTGCTGTTTCCAACATGTATTTTTGGATCTGAGTTTTTATCTCAATTTTCAATAAAGTTTAATATTTGCATTATAATCAATCAAAAATATAACAATCATGCATGAATTAAAAATCATTAGACAGTATCAAGGCATGGATTTTTAATTTTTTCTGACTTGTTGATCAAATTCCAAAGCATTCATTAACAATTATAAAAATATGATCAATTGAATATGAAAAAGAAGCAAAATTGTATAATTATTAGAGGAATATATTAATTGCAGATTACTAAATAAATATTTTAAAGAACAAATATAATAAAATTATTGATATTTTCAAACATTATACGAATACCTTAAAATGATATTAAGTTCCATTGATTATAGATATTTATATGTGGTTTATAATATTATGTCATGTTTTCCCTCGAATATCTTATTTGTGATGAAATATTTGCAAACAAATGTAAGTTATAATCTTAGCAAATTTTATATTTTCAAAAGTTAAATATTCATGTAATATTTTAAATATTGTTGTTTTATGTACATTTTTAGTCATTTGTAAAATATCAAAAATAATTATGTTCACGTTCAAGAATATTAAGCTCAAGCATTTATAATGTCTATCAACAAAATCATTGGTAAGCATAAAGCAATGTTACATTTTCAAAACACAATGCCACACAGATGCAACAATAAATGTTATTTTTTTAATCATGCTCAACATGAATATTTATTTCATTATTTAAAAAAAGAAATATTGTTTTTGTTGGTTTTCTTTTTCTAAGAATTTTTTGTAAACATTGTATTTTAATTTTTTTTATCGATTACATGATATTAAAACTAAGATTTTTCTTAAACATTTGCCCTATTTTTCTTCAATTTTTTTTCTGTGGATAGATCTGTAATTTATTCATTTTTTTTGGTCACTTTAAAATAATATTTCGAGAAATAATTTTCAACCTAGAACCTGTTTCGCACAAAAATTGGGATACATTTGAAATGTAAAAAAAAGAAGAAGAAAAAATCAAATTGCTTTGTAGGGTTGAATCCTTGATAGTGCCTCATGGGTTTAATTTTTACGCAAAGTGAAAATTTTTATGATATCACATTAACAACATCTTTTTTTTTTTTCATTTATTCTACTTTTTGGACATTTTTTTCTATTATAAATGTACAACGAAATCCTACCAACTATCAATGAACACTTTTCATGGGCTTATAGCTTCATATTTTATTTATAATACTAAGCTTTTGTTTCCCAATATTGCATGATAACGTTAAATTAATTCTCAAGCCTATTTTAATTTCCTTTTTAAACAGAATTTCGGAATTACCCCATTTTCCTCTGGCATCGAAACCGGCACTAGCCAATAGCCTTTCTTCTTTTTTCTCGCTATTTTTGTTGCTGGTGCAACTCTGCACTTCTTGCAAATTCTATTTCTGCTCTTCTTCTGCATTAAAATAAAAAAGGTTCCATGTACTGATTACCTGTATAAAAAAGATAAAACAATTTCTTAAGTCCCAAGAAGCCTAATATTTTCAAAGTTCATCTCCGAAATGTTTTCATTGTATATATATATATATATATATTAAAGGTATCTATATTAATTTGTTTTCTATCTCTTGAGCTTTTATATGTATAATGAACAAACATTATTTTTAATCATCGATGCTTTATCAAAATACTTGGTCTTTATTTCGAAGTGTGATAATTGTATAACTGATTATCTTTATTTTATTCCGTTATTTCTCAAAAAAGTTACTATATAATTATTTATGCTGTGTAATTTTAAATATTAAAATAGTTCTAGCTAACTACTGTCACATTATAATTTATAAAATTCAGAATTAATTCAAAAAAAAGTATGAAAATTGCATCAATTATATTTTTTTACAATTTATTTCAATTAACAAATTTGTTATTACTCTTGCAAACATAATGATATAGATATTACATAAAATAAATCGTTAATTTTCCTATTATTGTGTAATATTCGTGTCTAGCGATGAAATTGATGTATTCGTTCACATACACTAGAGTTGCAAAACTCATGGGATAACTTATTACTCAGTGGGACTTGTTTTTTCCAATCGAAATGCAGCAACTCGACGAGGCATTGCCTTATAAAAACATAAGATGTCCCTTGAATAAATAATCAACTATACTGCATCTGCAACCCAACATAATTGAGATTACAGCCATTGCAGAATTTTCAGCATTAACTGACATTTAGATTTCGTCTCGTACATAGTCGGTGTGTTTTATACCCAGCAATCTAGGTGTCCTATCAATTCATTATAATCCTTTACAAAATGTGTCCCAAACCAATCGCAAATACTTATGAACCGGTGATATATCTGGATAATTCCCAATGCTTTTTGTCAAGAAATCAGTGAATGACTACAATTGGATTTCTAGAAACAGAGCGTAATCATTTAATCAATCACTCGCCATACTGTTATGAAGCTCTCGCGAGCTTACTAAGGGCTTTGTTCAGATCTTGAGTTCATGGCCTCGAGGAGTCTGCGCTACCCTCGAACTTGTTAAGTTCTTGTTAATTCCATTCATTTGATCAAATATTATTTTCTCTTTAATTTGGAGTTCAATTGATATGAACTGAGTATTATGTTTGGGATATGGACACTATATTCATTTTCACAAGATAAACATTTGTCTATGAAAGTTATGTTTGATGTAACTTTTTCTGATGGAAGGTGTAGAGTAGCATCCAACTCAGATGTGGAAATGGTACATGTAGAGAGAGCCAGAAGTCATGCCCTGCTGTTAGACATATAAATGTATTGGTAAATAATTATTATGTATACTTATTTTTCAAATGTGTAGATTATATTAAATTTAAAAGGAAAATAATATGCATTATATTTAAAACCAACATTAATGTAATATAAGTAAATAAAACGAATTTTACGTGGGCACGTAAATTTTAAGCATACCTAGTGAGAGTGGCATATTAAACACGCTACCGTTCAATGGTTAATTTTACAAGGAGCAAATTCTGATACACCTATCTTTAGTGAACAGTAATGGAGTGGCCCTAAAGTTCTGGATTTTCAGGAAAATCCAAATGAAGACTTTCTAGATTTGTAATACTCCAAAACTTTCCCAAATGAGCTTAAAGTTATAAATTATGGCCCTCAATATATATTGTTTGACAATATATATTTTTAAACAATATATATTGTTTGCCTTAAATAAATAATAGTTATTTTAAATTTATACGAGTTCTTAGTTATATTTTCATTTTCCTAAGAAATTGAAGAAATAGAAATAAGCAATTTAATATTTTAATGACATCAGAAATGTGGACAACTGAAAGGAATTTAATCAAATTACCACAAAACAAGTATTGCCTACTGAAATAAAGTGCACAGTCAAACCAGGTGCAATAAATACAAGATATCTGGTATAAGTAGGTAATGCCCATTCATGGATGAGAGGAAGGACTTCTGAAGGTAGTAGTAAAATTCTGACACAGTGCATTACGTTGTATTTCCCATTCATCTATCACCCAATAATAAATTCGCAAAACTAATTATGAAATGTTATAAAAATTTTTGCTTGGATCTAATTTTCTATTTAACTACTTAAGAGAAAGGTTTTGGATAGTAAATGGGAAAGGTTTGTGTAGAAGAAATATTGTGTGTATGTGTGTAATTCACCATAGGTAATTCTGCGCCAATACAACAGCTTATGAACAATTTACCGAAATACTGCATTGTCCAAAAGTATCTCATTAATATTTATGTAACTGCGTTTTGTGTACCTTTCTATATTGAGTATAAAAAATCTGTAAAAGTTTTACAACAAGAATTATGTTTGCATATTTATTTGTTTTCAAATCATGAATATCAAACTTAATGGTAACTTAACACTTTGAAAAGATTACGCATTCAATTTATGCTTGTATCTAAAGCTACTATAAAAAGATTTTTTTTCTTCAAGAAAAACGATAGAACTCTCTGTACGGATGCTAAAAATTTTATGGGAGATAATGCAGAGTTTACTAAATTACTTAAGTTGTTTAATCAACCAGATAACCTTTAGACAAGGTATATGAGATCTGAAATTATTGAGTGGCTGTATCTACCTTCTCGAGCACTTAGTTTTAAGAACCGTTAGCAGGTGGGTGTCAGGTCATTTAAATGATACCTTAAAGTGGATGAAAGAATATGTATTTAACATTTGAGGAGTTTTTAACGTTAAATGTACAAGTTGAGAAAATATTAAATTCCAGGCAATTGGTTCCATTGATTGCTGACATGGAGTGTTTAAATGGCTCGGCAGCGGAAAATTTCCTCTCTGGAAAGTCAATTACACGCATAATTGAATGAAACTTTACGACCATTAACATAAATAAGTTTGTCAATGGTAAAAAAAATTACAAAATTATTTCCGAGAGTATGATGAATTTGGTATTCAGATTATATAAGCAATCTACAACAACGATTGCATTGGGAATTCGAAAAAAATTAATTTTAAATAAGGATGACTGGTCGATTTGAAAGGACATAATTTTCTACTATGTCAGTGGACGTTGGACAGAATAAATGATGTTTATCCAGGAAAGAATAAGAATAGTTAGTGTTGTTTAAGTAAAACTTCCTCAAGTTGTTACAAACGAACTATCACATATATTTATATTCTTTCTGTTCAATAATTAGTATTGTTTCATTTGAAAAAGGATGCTTATGTATAATTGAGTAATATTTGTTTGTATATGTGTTATTAATATTTTAAAAATCAATAATTTTCTTCTGTTAATTGAACCTATTATGCGGTAATTTATACCGATTTCTTTTGTGCGGATTGTAATGCTCGGCAGCGAATTTGGGTTAGCGATAATAAAGCTAAGTGCACTATTTCTTATAGCAATGTAAGCTCTACAGTGTTTGCGAGAGTGAAATAATTCGTCGTTAAGAAAAGAGACTCTGAGTTTTGTACCTACATGACACATATTAAGCGAATTATCTTGTTAAAACACATTTCATTAAGAATTAATATTTAATAAAAAAAATTCGTAATTGAAAATGATATTACATACAAAAGTTCAATTAAAAAATTAATACTTTAAAATGTGTGGATTGTACTATTTTCATAAAAAATTAATAATAATTTATATTTAAAAGAGTTAAATATTTCAGTGTTCGTACTTTTTTAAAAATTTGTGGCAATATTTCTTTATATTCCAGCAATTCTGTTTAATTAAAATATGAACGTAATTTTAAGCGATACCTAATTAACTTTTAAGGTTTCACTTTATAAAAATTCTTTCATAAATCGGAAAACCTAATTTGATTAAAATGAGCACAAGAAAAAAGAAGCCAGAGAAAAAACATTTTTGTGGTTTTAAATTCGTTGCAAACACAATCAAAAAATTAATTATAGTTTTGTTTAAAAGTAGTGTTAATAAAAATGAATTTCAGAAATAATATATTTTACGCTAAGTGACTGCCTTCAAGTATTACAAAACTCTCATGAATTATTTATTTCTTTTGTTGAGCAAATTAATGTTTCACTCTGATGTCTTTATGATAGGAAAACAAAGTTTTTTACTAGGTTTTAAAAAAAATATATAAGATAACGGGATTCATTATGCATTTATTAATAATCCTTCATAGAAATGTGAACTTTGATGCATTTACCCGATGAAAATAAAGTGTCTATTTTTAAATATAACAAATTAAATTTTAGATACATAATTAAAATTAGCTTTGTAATTCGAATGAAACCATAAGATTGTGTGAAAATTACCATATTTAACAATTAATACCAACGAGGAATTTCACCTCAAATATTTAATTCGGCTGTCAGAATTATTCAGAATAAAACCCATGAACAAAAAAGAAAGATAAAATAAGTAATAAGACCTGAGTCACACGAAAAATATTTAATATAATATCTTTTAACTCAATGAATTTTCAATACAGTTTTAGGCATCGTTATCTTATCAAAATAAGATTCTTTTTTGCTAGGACATCATTAATAAATTGCTGATGCGCATTATTAAACATTACCATTTTATATAATATTACTATACATATATTATTTATATTTATCTATTAATCACTAAAAGTTACCAGTTTGTTTCCAAAGTGTTTATATCTGAAGCAAATAATACATCCAGCCAATAGTGAAATATTTCGAAAAATTCATATTAATATTTCTGTGTATTTTAATCAGTGATTAATTATTTATTAACGTAGTAATTAGAAGCTGCATGATGGCTATTGACGGCGAATTTCGTAATTCTTAGCCCCGGTTTAGTGACAAAGACGGCACCTGAGTTGGTACCTCCCACTCAAATTTTTCACACTAGATCAAGAGGAGAACTTGAAGCTTTTACAAATGTAACGTGCATTAGCCCCACTATGCGAGAGTATTTAGTGATATCGTGACTTAAATTCACACATCGATGGATCAAAGGTTGGCGAAAATTCGCAACCATTATCTCTAGGCTAACGCTGGTATTGGATGCATCTTAAAGACATAATTTTGAAGTAATAGAAAAAAATAAATTATGATATTTGAAACTCCGTAGGGATATATTCTGAAAACGGAAAAAAATAAGGCCCATTTTTGATTCCGAAAAAAAAAATTTATTTTTCATAATCTCATATAATTGTTTTGATGATCATACCTGTAATTTGCTCATGAAATTTCAAGAATTTTCTACTTATCTTTAAAAAAGTAAATATGGATTACATTAAATGATTACTTACCTCCGTCATTATTAAAAACATATTTCCATGCATCCCTTAATAATTATTTTACTAATTTATACAATAAAATGATACAAATTCACTAAAAAGGCATGCAACTGGGTTTCATTTAATGAATATTTTTTCATCCCTTCGTTATGATAGAAAATTCAAATTTTGGAAGTACAAAGCGTATCAAGATGTCGATGAGACGGATAATTATTTATTGGTTTTTCTCGATTCCTTTTTTCAACATCCAAACTATACTTCTTTACATTAGAACGCAATATTTATAAATATTTCATTTCCAAAGTTATTTTTAAGTAGTAGAAATTTCCATAATGTGGCTGGATTTGTTTTTCATATACTCACATTTCTCAGTAGCCATAATTTTCAATTATAATCTGGATTTCAAGACTCCTTATCTTTTTCATTTAGTTTTTAGTACTTATTAAGGAGTTCTGAACAATGATTTCAATCACTGTTTGATTCATCAAGGTATATACATTAATCTGGTAGTAATTGCCACATCATCAAAAAAAATAAAAAGCAAAAAAGTATGAGATCTCAAACAGATGAATAAAATTAAAATTAATTAAGTAGTATTCTGCAACTGTAAGCACATTAAATTATTTCACTCTAAATCTTGGTTAACAGTAAATTTTATTATGAAAATTATAATTAAAAGTAAAATAATAATAATTTTCTAAAACAATTTTAATATTTCTTAAACGAAAATAACATTCTAAAGTAAGAGTTCATACATAATATATGTATCACGATACTCACGAGAGCTTCTATGTAAAATATTACGATAAAAGTATTAGAACTGTTTCTTTCCTCTGAAGGACAGTTTAATAATTATTGACACATTGTGATCAATAATTATTAAAATGTAAGTGTTTAAAGTTAGCTCATCATGGATTTCTTGGTTTTGAAAAATTTCATTTTAAGGATGGAAGATTACAAGAAATTGCATTTTTACAAGAAATGTCATTTTCTATATACATGGATCATATTGAAAGGGATCTTACAAAAATTATTTTTATATGTTTTTTTTTCTTTTTTTACAATTCATAATATTATATTGTTACGCGTCTTGTTGAATCACATCTAGCAACAGTGTCTATACCTGTAACTGTTACTTGAGCAACGTTATTGAATGCATGACATCATACCTTACACAAATAGAAAGGAAAAACTCCTGTCTGGTATGTCTGGAAACGAAAGCAAAATATAAATGAAAGAATGAATTGATATGCGGTGTCAAAAAGAAAACTTCTGCAAACAAACCGTTCGTAGAACTCAATCAGTATTTGCCGATTCTCGTATCGAAAGTTATATTTAGAAGGAAACTTCATAACGTACAAATTAATTGTAGTCGACTTCTTACAAAAAATTATTCTCATTCTTTGGACTGATGTGAATCTTAAATGTCGTGTGAAGTATTACCATGATCATATGTCTTAGTAGATTGCTGTATTGGAAAAAATGGCTTGGGTCAATGAGTCGTCTTACACATTGTATCTCACGCTATGATACAAGCACTTCTAAAGAGCGTCTTCGCAATCATATCATCCGGATAGCCATTTCTAAACTGTGAGGCCCTGTAACAACTCTGTAATGATTTAGGTATAGATTTTGTGGATTTAGTTAGAAATTTTTTGGATTGGTAATTCCGATAATTTAAAAAAATTGCTTGATCCTCACTCAGAATTACGAGTAACTGCGGTGGGTAATATAAACATTTTAAGTATCTAGGTTTACTATACGTTGCAAATACTTATTCAATTTCCACAAGTCATTGTTTTGTACAATAATACATATAATTTAAATTTTCTGTGGGATTTGAAGAGAACGCTGGCGAAATCATACATCTCCATTCGAAATCCCCATTTGTGGACTTTAGTAATATTTATCCACTCTGGTCTATTTTAGAGAACAAAGTTTGATGACAAAATTCAAGGCCAGTCTATCAACAGGAAAATTCTTGAATAAACAAGAAAAATAGATTAACTGTCTATGGGAAATGGCACATGTATGATTTTTATTACAAGGTTTTGAGCCTTTAACATGCCAAATGTGTCTTGTTAACAAAATTTTGTGCTAATAAATTCCACGCTTCATTAGTAAATTTTTTTTATACATTTTATTATTATAGATTGACGTTCATAAATTATACGTTTTATTAAAGCAGCATTTTGTTAATAAATTTTAAGATCTATTAATAAAGCATTTCGCTAATTAAGTACATGTCATTTATGAAACGTTTTACAATTTTTGTGACTCTCTTATTGTTTTAAAACAACCTGTTCTAATTTGTTTACAATTTTAAAAATCAAAATTTACTTCATTTTATTATGTATATCAAAGCAATTAACAGTTATTTATGTTTTATTACACGGAATCCAAAATTAAGCTTTTCAGTTTTTTTTAACAACTTATATGTAAGATGGTTATAAAGTTACTAATCCACAACGTTTAAGTACATATAATAATATATATGTGTTTCGAGATAGCTATAAAATCTTAATAATTTCATTTGGATGATGAAAATACGGGTGTTGTTTGACATAGTCTTAAAAATGAATATATGTTAATATATAAATAAATACAATTGATTACAAATAATAATACTTAGTTAAGCAGTTAGATATTTGCAAAAAAGTATGTCCTTCCATTTTGGCTGCTTTGTATTTAATTTATCGCTTTATTTTCTCAATGCCAGCTCGAATATTTTTAGTAAAATAATTACACTATGCGTAATTGATTTAAAAAATATTTCTTGCTTATTAGAAAAAACCAAAATAACCTTCAATACCGAGTAATTTTTAATCATAAAAATATCATAAGAGATGGGACAATATTTAAAATTTCGCAAAGCATCTTTCCAGATAATTCTCAGTAATTTAGCATTCCAATTTAGTTCACTTGAAGCGAAAAACCGTGTGACATAATGTTTAATAAATAAAACCGGTAATAAAAATTGGCATGTATCGTCAAAACTTTTTTTTTATTGAAGCAAAATACTACAAAGAGTGCCACTTAGTAAATATAAATAGTAGGAGTACCATTACTTCCTCTAAAACTTTTTCAGAAAGTCAGAAAACAGAGTGACACGCATGAACAAATTTGAATAATAAGATTCATTATTTTTATCGATTTCTGAACTCATTTTTTTTCATTAATCACACCCTCTGAGGGCAAAATTTAAAAATAAAAGCAGGGTGACATTTTAATTCGAAATCGATTACATGAAGTCAATAAAGGAATCGGAAAAGTAAAAATTATATATTTTTTTTTATCTCAAAACCAAATGTGTATTTTTTTGCTTTTACATCAAACTATTGCATATATATATATATATATATATTAGTTTCAAATATATATATATATTGGAAATTAAATGCATACATTTATTAATGTAATTAATGAATTTAATTTTAATACTTCGAAACATTTTCCATTCATTAATGTATTTTTTAGACGGTTATGCATTGGATATTAAGAGAACAACACTAGGAAGATATTCCAAATATTCATTTAAGCCTGATGATGAAATGTCTTAAAAATGTAATTATTTTAAATTGTAATTAATTTGATAAAAAAAAGGTTTAGTTATATCATATTAGCTTTAAATAACATCGTTTGAGAATTAAATTTACTTTCAGAAATTTTCTACAGAATTGATTTAACCTCTATACAACCATTCAAGCCTGAAGCATCCTCAATTTTTTTTTTATATTAAAATCACTCACATTAATGAGATTATTATGAGATAAAAAATATTTTTACAATGTTATAAGATATTTATGTTCCTTATACTTTCTTAAGATAAATACTTTTATTTGATTTGACGCTTTTAATAATGTCTTTTAACAAAGGTTTCGTCAAGGGTTTTGTAGAAAATAGTGGGAAAGCTGTAATACGTTCCTTGAAAAGAGAATTGAAACACTTATATGTCCTGCAATGAGTGGCACTAATAAATTTATACGAAATATATTTCGATACTGGTGAATGTTGTTTAGATAGAATAATATTCTAATGAAATGGTAAACTACTTATTTTTGATTATTCACATTAATTTGAAATGTATACTTCCCCATTGTTTACAGTATTCTATATGCAATAACAGATAGGACCATTTTTAAAGCGAATTTAATGAATAAAGTATATTTTCTATGATTTTAATAATTTGCTTTTATGTGTTTCTTTATTGTTTAATTTCCTAGAGAATACATCACAGATGAAATTCAACTGGAATAGCACATTTCAGCTGAGACCTAAAAAGAAATATACACAAGGAAAATGTTTAAGGTACATAAAAGTATTCTTTATTTGATTCATAGAAGCAGGAATATTTATAGATCTAATTTCTATATTGAAGGATGTTAAATTATGGGAAATGTATAACATTTATGCACTGACATTAAAGAAAGAAACACTTTGCCTGAATAGTTGCATTGTTCTTTTTTAATTTGCAGTAAACTACGAAATTAAAGATATTATTCAATGAAAAGAATCGTGAGTTAAGAAATGCATATCTAATGGTAATAAAGATCATTCGCAGGTAGTATATTCGTCTTAAAAATTATATCTTTTTTATTACATATAATGTTACAAAGACTATTTTGAAGAATATTTTTTAATTCAAAATTTCACTTAATGTTAAATTATATTTTTCCTCTATAGACAGTTAGTGAAAGAATCAGTTCATTAAAAAGTTTATCATGTAACATTTATAATTTTCTCTACTGTTTATTAGCATTTAAAATAGAGATAATACGAATGATATTGGAGCCCGAACTCCTAAATTTCTGCCAAGATCAAGTGACAAGGATATACCTCAGACAATACCACACTTCATAATTTACACACCATGCTGTAATGAAGAATTGACCCCAGCAGATATAACTTGTATCAGTCTATTATATATTGTATATGTAATTGTATATACAAGAGTAGAAATCAAGACTCAAATGAATCGACTCTTGTCGCATATATGAACACCTGACAAAGGTGGTTAGGTGAATAAAAATTGAAATATTGTGATACGGAATAGAAATGATATATACATATATGCAGAGATCAATAAAGTAGCAGAAGGGAACACATATAAGGTTTTATCAAATATTCTATAATAAAGAAAATGTGTAAGTGTGAAACCTCTTGTAAATTCAAAGTAGTATAATGTTATCTTATTATTATTTAGATTAATTTTAAAATATTTTATTTTATTAAAAATTTAATTGCTCTATTATACATATATCTCGGGTTTATTTCGCAATGTATTTTTTTTAAAAAAAGTGAAACATTTTAGAGTATGAATTATTTGAGTTTTACCTGTTATTAGTAATATATATAATTGAACTGTTTGAATATAAATAATCTCCAGGTGAATTTATGGATGTTTCATGAAAAGCACTTTGCAATTAATGTAATTACTTGTCAAAGAAATGGGAAACTTCTTTAGGGTTTTTGTTAAGAATAATTGTGATTTAAATTAGCATTACATGAACATTTTGACCCAGGTAAAATAACAGTATATTTACCTGAGATCTTAACAATATAACATGTAATGGAATCATCCTATAAAGGTTTTGTAGAATATTTTAGATATATTAACCTAGAGCTCTCTTTTTTAAGAAATTACACTATTTAATCCCTTTATTAATACAATATAAATGTCATTTAAATGCCACGATAAGTAAACAACATTTAACAGCTAAATTCTTTAAAATTGTAAATTCCTTCATTAATTTTTATTACTAGAATTATTACTACTAGAAATGCAAGTCCGAAAACAATCCTTGTATTCATAATTTTTTTATAATTTATCTTAAATAATATTTTAACTATATCCTTATTTATTCTAAATAATATTTATATTGCATGTAATCATATGTTTTACAATTCTTTATGATACGCAATCTTTATAATACTTACGACTACAAGCATTACTGATCTGCTAATATTTAAAATTATTATTTTTATAAATCAATAGTTCTATTTTCTTATTAATTCTAAAAAAACTCTTTTAACATTTAGTTTATTAACAGTAACATGAATTGCTTATAGTTCTTATGAATGTTGTTAAAATTTAAATTTTAACTTAGGATTTATTTATAAACCTAATACTACAATATTCAACGTTTTGATTACGCGAGTACACACACACACACACACACATATATATATATATATATATATATGCATATATATATATATATAACACATGGATCAATAAGTTCCGAGACTAACCCAGAGATGGCGCTCGTAGTAAACCAGTAACCAGGTCTTTCTAGAAATTGCTTACTAACCTTTGCTTGAAACGTGTCAAAATTTTAAGTCGATCGGACCAGAAACAGCTGAGTTATCGAGGTTGGAGTAAAGTCGTTTTGTAGTTTGTTTAAAAAATGGAAAACACCGAGTTTCGTGTTCTGATAAAACATTGTTTTTTAATTGGTAAAAACACCGTGCAAGCGAAACAATGGATTGAAAAATGTTACCCGGACTCTTGTCCATCAAAAGCAACGATTTGTCGGTGGTTTGCCGAGTTTAAGCGTGGTCGTACCGACACAAATGACGCCGAACGCTTGGGAACACCTGTGGAAGCCGTTACACCGGAAAATGTGAGTGAAGTGACAAAAATTATAATGAAAGATCGTAAAATGAAGCTCCGTGAGATTGCTGAGATGACACAGATATCATATGGAAGTGTATTTACTATCCTTCATGAAAAATTGAGCATGAAAAAGGTTTTTTCCAAGTGGGTGCCGCGATTGCTTTCGATTGAACAAAAACAGCAACGAGTCGATGATTCAGAAAGCTGTTTATCGCTATTTACTCGCAACAAAAAAGATTTCTTGCATCGTTACGTGACCATGTACGAAACATGGATACATCACCACACTCCAGAGTCGAAGCGGCAGTCATCTGAGTGGCGCACAGCTGGCGAAAGCCGTCCGAAGCGTCCGAAAACGCAGCAGTCAGGTAGCAAAGTCATGGCGTCAGTTTTTTGGGATACGCATGGCGTGATTTTCATTGACTACCTCGAAAAAGGTAAATCGATCAACAGTGATTATTATATTGACTTGCTGGTGCGTTTGAAGGAGGAAATCGCAAAAAAACGACCGCACAGTCTCGGGACTTTTTGATCCATGTGTTATATATATATATATATATATATATATATATATATATACATATATAATGTTACAAATTTGTAAATATTACTGGTATTTGTCTTAAAATATCTCAGGTAGATCGGAAATACTCATAGTTGGTGCAATTTAGGCTTGTTCAATGATAAAAAAACCCACATTTCTAGTGACTTAGCGACCTTTTGGTGGTATTCTTGGCGACTTAGTGACAACGTGGCAGGATTTGTCGAAAAATAGATATTTCTGGAAAATTCTATCATCGAAGCTCTAATATTATTATCAAGCGAGTTAGCCCAGAACCTTGGTAAAACTCGTAGATTTTCAAGCAGAGTCAGGTATAAATACCACCGGCCGAGATAAAAGCAGTATTTTTTTACTTTTTAGTACGAGATACTTTTTTTTCTCTCGATGCTACTTTGAAGAATGAAAAATCCAATCCACCCAAAGTAACTAAATAGGAACAAGATTTGGGCTTTAGGGTGCTCCGCGCTCTAGGCACCCATTGAAACTTCAACGTCAACGTCAAAAACGGTAGTGGTGAAGAGGAGAAGCAGTAGTGAAGACGATCAGTTTTGATTGCTAGTCTAGTGCGTAACAGCTGTTATCTGTCTGAGATATTAGAGACTTCTGTATTTGGAAGCTGTTTCTTGTGGAATTAGCTGAATTGGAGCTGTGTAATTGTGATATCAACAGCTGGAATTTCCTGTGCCCTGTAGAAATTGTTACGAATAAAAGTCTTGAGATTTGTAACCCTTTCGTTGACGGAGGGAGAAAAAAAGTGCTTCTCTGGACCCGCAGCTTCTTACCGCGGAGTGTTGCGCTGTGCCCAGACGATTTTAGATATTAAGCCTAATTCGTGAAAAAAATTCCTATAAAAACGTCTATTCATTAGAATATTTTGGTTTTTACTTATATTATTTAAAATGCATTAAACTTAATACATACGAAAAAAAAAAAGATTTAACCGAGAATTGTATGTTTTATACATAAAATTACATAAAAAAATCATATCAATTAAGAAAATACAAAATATACTTACATTTGTTACATAAATTTCATGATGTACCATTACATGGAATATTAAGATATAAGAAATGAATCTTATTTTGCTGTTGGTATTTTTAGAAAAAAAATTCTTCAACGCATTGTCCAACGTCACATGTCTTACATACATATTTTGTCAACTTTTGACTCTTCAAGATTTTGAACAGAGGGCACAAATTCTTCGTCTTTTTTTTCATTTAATGGCTATGTACATATTTAAATTATTTTCGTTAACATCATTGTCAGATTCATTCATTAATTCGCAAATATCAGTATCACATATACTTTCTTTTCGTCTTGAATGTCACTACAAGTAAAAAACGACCAAATGAAACGAACAGCTGGGAGCATCTGCTAAAATAAGCTTTAACCCCCATAATCAGCTACAAATTCTTATTGAAACTTCTAAAAAGGAAGCAAGAAATAAAAAGTAAACCAAATAAAGTGGCCCCTTTAAATCATGTCATAACATTTAAAGAACCACTTTACTTACACCACGTTTATTGTTACAGCACGTGCTTTTGACAATAACACCCCACTTCCTGATAGCCAGGAGTGAAATATAATCCCATATCATCAAGGTCAACACTCCAGATAACCTATCTGTATAGATTTCTCGGTATTGTAAAGCCATATAGTAACATCAAGAAAATCAAATAAAAAGTTCTCATCAAGGATATCTCTATTGATTCGTTGGGCAGTAGAAGACACTCACGGAGCGTGTCTAATGTGATACGTTGGCAATTTTTGTTTGGCGATTTTTGAAAATCAAGCTAATTGATTAGGCTAAGCTGCTTTTTCACCAATTAAATTTAATTAATGAATTAATATTTGAACAAACTGTATTAACATCAAATGCCATGGATGAATAAAAAGTATTTTATTAACGACTGAAAATTTAAAAAATATATGTAAATAAATATATATAGGGCGAGTGTGAGCTAATAGCAGGAATTTAAAAAGAGCAGCTTGGAAAGGGAATCTTCTACTGGAAGCAATGAAAAGGGTATGAACCTCAAAAAGAAAATTTCCTTCGTTTCTAATTGGTGATATCCTGCAAATATAAGGAGTACCCTCCAGCAACATTATACCAGAAATCAGTTCCTAAATAGTAAGGAAAAGTTACTTTACGCACTGGAGATTTATTCTTAAGAAATGTCGCTTATAGATGCAGTTGCAGCTAAATCGATAACTGAAATACTAGGATATGCACGCTATCACTGCAGAAAGAAATGTTCTACGGCTAATACAGTAGTAAAAGCAGGATACTCTAGTGCAATTGAATTTTGAATAATCAAGTTTGAATGATATGAATTAAATCATGTATATAACGTACTTAAAAAAGTATCATCGCTTCTTGTTTTGTATTTTGTGCTTAAGCGATAAAAATTTTCTTGAGTAGAACAAATTTACATTATATAAGCAAATTCTTCGTGGTATTTTCTTAAAGAAAGTTTTACATTATAATTTAACATTAATTCAATAAACCAAACTCGATTTTTAGAACATTTTTCTTACAGTGACATTCTTTTGATTAATTTTTAATTAAAAATTGAGGCATGGCACATATAAAATACGAAAACAGCGAAAATACAACAGAACGCTAATCATGCTTATAATTTAGATTTGAATTTGTACGTGTCTGAAAAAAAATAGAGTAGTTTGTGAATCATATTGTGAGTCGTATTAAATCGAAATAGAAAGGCGAGAAAACCACATTCAATTGAGAATAGCACATTAAAAATGCATTTGAAAATACACTAGCATGCATAAGTTGTAAACAAAATAAATTTCTCAACATACAGCAATACAATTGTTGAAAATGTATTTTTACGACCATTACAGTGAAATAGTTGCTCAGTAGGTAGATGAAACACATAGAATTAACAGAACTATGACATCAGAGGAGACTTTACGTTTTGCAAACACGTGGAATGCGCGCACTCATTGCAAAAGCCACTGAAAAGGAGGAATGACTCATTTATATACATTCCTTGCAAGTGAAAGTAAAATCTTATATTCACTAAAGGCTAAAAGAAACCATTGGATGTCTTTACACTTCATCGGTAGGTGTGAAGATGAGCGTAGTTTCAGGAGTGCCGTACAAGACCTTAGAATTGACAAAAGCATAGCTTCAAGCTCTTGAAAAGCCTTCGAAATGAAAGGTAATGCTGCAAACAAAAAATTGGCGGTGCTTCGCTGAGGAATGTAATTGCAAGTTATGACGGGTATATAGTTCTGAAGGCAAAAATTGACCTGACGGGAAACTGAAATTGGTCCACATTGCTCAGTTGCTGCTTATGACGAACAGATGACAGGTATATAACGGTTTACTAAAGGCTGAAAGAAACTATTCTACTGAGGAAGGAAGTCTACATAAAGGTGGTTTATTTTCAGGCTATCCAGAAAATTTTGCACCCTTGAGAGCATCATAATAGTGGCATCATTTACAGTTGAGCAAAGAACACAAAGACTGGAAATTTCGGTCCATTTACTGATAAGAGTCGTTTCAACCTGCAACGATTTTCAGCGTCAGTTGATATGGAGGTAAGTGTAACGATTTAATCCTACTAACATCAGGATAAAATACCATTGTGTGATCCAGATGGGCTAGTATGGGAAGGCATTGTATTGAACGGAAGAATGGATCTCTATGTTTTGGACTGTGGCTCACTTACTATGATTATTACTTGCGATCCTCCCACACGTATTTCAGTTTCAAGGTGCCATTGGTCCAGAATTTATTTTTATGGACAACAATGCAGAACCATACAAGACATTTTGCTGTTGAGCAGCTTCTATAAAGTAAGAATATTTATAGAATGAATTGGCTAGGGCACTTTCATGATTTAAATCTCACGAAGCATGTGAAAGAGGATTTGGGGAGACATCTAGTAGCAAGATCATATCCTTTGAAGTACACCAGAGAGGTTAAATAGAGGCACCTGGAAGAGAGGTAAACCATACCACAAATTTAACTGAATAATTCGGTATTGAGTAGAAAGATTCAGTGTCGCGCAACCATTGAACTTAAGGGAGTTCATATCTCATATTAAGAAACTTCGGTATGTTGTTCTTCATAGCCAGATAATCTTTTAAACTTACAGCATTCTGTCAATGTATACGAACAATTCAGATTTGACTCACTATGCTCTCAACCTTTAAGTGCTGCATTCTGCCTCTATATTGTGAATTTTACTTTACACAGTTATAATTTTTCTCGTAATTCCGGCACAATCCGAAAGGATGCTTGAGTTTGCACATTGATGCAAAAGCATCATTCCTACTAATCACACGATCAGACAAACCTCCAAAATAATATTTATTAATATTTCTCATGCATCCTATTATATGAATTTAAACATGAGTAAACTGAGAAATTTATGAGCATCAGCATTGAATCAGATATGTGAATTAGAGAATAGAAATCAAGATTTCATTTCGATCCATGCCCTGTTAACAAGAAGAAACCGGTACCTT
>BMAW01047708.1:112252-149573 GCA_019974015.1 Nephila pilipes
GGGTGGGTGTATACCAGAATGTATTTTATATTCAAATTCCTAAAAATAAATTTTAAGTGATTTTTTTTAAGGAAAAATATATTCATTTTTTAAATATAAGCTTAATTTATAGTACAATTTTATGTAGTGATTATGCTTGTAATATATCAATAAGTGAGAAATTCAATGAACTAAATGAAAGCTGATGTTATTTTAAAATATTTATAAACACATATTATTTTTAATTATCTTATAATAAATTAACGTAACTAATTTAACATTTTAATTTTAATTGAAGACTGGAACAATCAATCAATTCAAAATTTTTAAGGTCAAGTTTTCACGAATTGTAGAGACATTTTAGTTTCTGTATGTCTCGTGATTCCATCGTTGACATCGTGTTTCTGAATATTTTGCTCCACATAAAGCTTCTCGATGTTTTGCGAAAAAATTGTAGTATTAATTTAGGAAATTTAGCAGGAAGAGAAATGTCACCTGTTTAGTTTTGGCAATGGATTTAGTCCTTGATTTTAAATACTATTTGAAGAATTCGATTTGATTCCATTCGTGGTTTGACCTAATCTTTCCTATCGATTAATATATGATGAGGGACTTTCTGTGAATAGTTGATACATCATGGATATATTTCTATTGGTTAAGCATTAGCACTGCTTTGGATTTTCTAAGTCGCAGATGTATCATTTGAATTATTTTCCCACACTTTTTAAGGATTTTTTGAATTTAGACTTTGATAACCTTTTTTCGAAATACATAAAATTAACATGCTCTTAAAATAAAAAAAATTACACCGGAATCAATCACGGTAAGTTCTAGAGAATAAGAATAATAGTTGCTGTCTTACCGAGTGTTGTACAGAATTATTAATATTTTAAACTTAAGAGGAAATTTTTCACTGTATTAGTGAAGAAAGCAGCGGTCTATTTTAACATTTTCTCTACATCTCAGAGTTGATTTCATATACAGATAACATTTTGAAAACACGGAAGTCGGAACCAAGAAATAGCAAATGTAGAAGCAAGAATGGGAAGTGAATAGACCAAGCTGCAAATATTTATACTAGCAAAAACTTAATTTGTCGGTGGACAGTTTAAAATATCTGTAAGGGGTGAGAAGATTAGCCTCTAAAAGGAAATCCAAAGTTAAAAATAAAAGAGTCTTTCACGCGAGAAAGTGGATTAGCATAAATTAGAATTAGAGTTTAAGGTAGTAAAATAAAAAATCTAAAAAATAATAACAGAAATACAGCTCTGTAAAAAAAATTAAGACTGAAATCATTGACATAAAATAATCAAACATCCTTGTAATCCAAAGTTAATTTTAGTAAGAACTCCAATAAATTTAGAACAGTCACTAATGAACATGATACTTACATTAAATCACTTATAATATTATAAAATATTTTAAGTGCTATTTTTAACTAATTCATTAAGACTACAATAACTAATAACAGTTTAGATGTAATTAAAGTCTATTAGAGACAAATCTATATATATACATACTTTACAGAACTATACCTTAAAAGACTTGTTTGATTCTATAAATACTGATAATATGATGAAGGTCCTATTAATTATTTATAAAAAATATAATATAAATATTATTATCCCATATGAAACTTTATTTCATTAGTTAACCCTTTCAGAGGAGGTGATATATTTTTTATTCCACATATTTAGCGAGTTAAAAATCTTAGTAAAGTACGCTTTTTTCCCACACATTTATCATCACATGGTAGCTTATAGTTTTATTTACTTAAATTAGATGGCAGTACCATACAAAATAATTATTAAAATTATTGCTTTGATTCTAGTGAAAGCTACTAACAAGTGATTGTTTTATGCTTTACAGAAATCTTTCTGAAAGGATTTAAAAATTTTAAATTCATGAGATACCCAATCTTCATTCTTGAAACTTTATGTAAATACTACTAATTACTAAAAAATAAACATATTAAGTATTATCTTCGTACTTTAAATTAAGTGGTATCATAATTATACCACCGCTTATATACAGTACACAGGAGATTAGTGAGCAACAGATGGCAGCACTGAAAATTTCGATTCAGACGGATATGTGACGGTTCGCTTTGTTTCAGTGAAAAATAGAAGTCATAAATATGTTTTCTAGTTCCAGTATGGCCAATATCAGAATTATTCTCCTAAGAAAAGAAATTTAAAATAGGAATAGAAATTTATCAACGTGGTGTATGCCCACAAAAAAAAAATAGCGCAGAGGTAATAAAGGATACCTGAAAACCAAAACTATTGCAAAAAAAAAAAGTTGAAAACAGCCTTTCAAGGCATCTAATACAGAACTGGCTGGAGACAGCAGGCTAGGGACTTGTCGTCTTTGATAGACATGAGACTTGTTAACGATCATGGATATAAAATATGTGATAAAAATAGATGATAAGCTACCGGCAAAAGAGGGTCGAGAATAATAATCATTGTCTCTAGCGGTAGACTTTATCAAAGGGTTTAAGTAAACTGATAAGTAAATCATTGACAATTGGTATTACAAAAGGTACAATACAGCAAAGAGATACCCGCTTTGTAAGAAGAATTGAGTCCTCGGCACTTGGGTGGCAACATCTTGTAAATAATTCAGAGAAAGGTGGGCTGGCCTTTTTTTTTGTTTGTTTCTTTGACACGCTTGTTCGTTACATGTGGGAGGGAGGGTTCTGAGTTGGTTCATTTACCGTGGTCGGTTAGTTTTTGAACCTTTACTGAGACCTTGCAACGAACAGAGTTTTAGGTTTATCTAGAGTTAATTTAATTCATGTTTTCGTTTAATTCGAGTGATTGTCTCAGATTTCGTATAATAGTGTGCATAATTATTTCGGAAAAATTCAAATTTCATTTAAAGTAGCTTTATAATTTAATTTTAAATATTTTTTTAAATACAAATATTCTAAAATATATCTTTAAAAGAATGCCTATACGGGGACTTCCAATTGCGAAAGAACTTGCTTCGTTTGAAGAACTCCACACATTTCAAAGACACAAATTTCTATATTCAAAAAAATTATATATTCACAAATTTCTATCTAAAGCTAACATTAGCATTAATGTTAGACAGTAAATGCTAAAGAAGATAACTAAAGTAACTTTAGTCTTCTATATAATCAGCTTTTTAAAACGTTTTTCTTTATTTCACTAGGTGTGTGTGTGTCATCAAATTTTCGATCGTTAATTTAACCTACTTCCCACTAAGCTAGAGCTCTGAAATTTGGGAAAAGTTCTTACTCGCCTAACAATGCAATATTTAGACATTTTTAATAAGTTTTAATTAATATTTCAATAACTTTTTGAATAACTTAGTTTGTATAGTAACCTCGCGTCATCTAAGGAAGATATATTGAATTATTCAGAGAGAGCGACCTTAAAGACGAGAGAGAAATGAGGCTTTTTACAAAGTTTTAACTAATATTTAAATTTTTTTTATTAAATTTTGCCACTATTTAAAAACGTTGCTTTAAGAAAAACTTGTTTCTTATTTCGAATTTTTCTCTTTATATTACTTTTGATGTCATGTTTATATTTATCACTGCTTTATACGTTTGAGTATTTTCGTTTTACCAATATAATAAGAATATAATTTTTAATTTACTAGATTCAGTTTTACATTTGAATTAAATTTTTTCTGCTACAGTATGGTAATATACCATTTATTTATAGATATTTTTCTTGTGTTTGTTAGAATCATTTTTAATTTTATTTTACTGCATAAAATTAATACATGTAATAAATTATAATATATATATATATATATATATATATATATATATGTGTGTGTGTGTGTGTGTAATATCAACGATATTTTGATGTTAAATTCTGAAGAATGAAGCAGCAATAAATCATGGTTAAATTTGTGGTATAATGTTATAATACATTATCAAACGTTACATGTGAAGATACATCACAGAGAAGGAAGCTAATGAAGCGAGTGCACACACGGCAAGTATCAAAGTGAAGTTAAGAGTGAAAAGAGCGTTGGCGGAAACTGATAGCTTTATACTTAAGAAAAATGAGAATTTAACCTAATTGAGTCTCCAACATTTAAACAAGATTCTCGCTATTCTAGGATGAAAGTTGAAGTAACTTTAAACATGAACGTAGTATCTTTAAAAAGAAGAGGATAAACTTAATTTGTGTCAATTTCACCCGCTTCGTGCTCCGCAAAAATGCATCCCGGATAAACTAGGAAACTGAAACTGTAAAACTCAAAAAAATAATTCGAGGAATGTTTCAAAATCGAGAATACTATTTGGTATAAAATTTGAACTTAAACACATTGTTACAGTTACTGATTTTTAACTATAATGTATTGGGGTAGGAAAAGCTTGAATAGGGGTTCACAATGACAAGTAATACATACCCATTTTAAATCTTATAATACATACCCACTTTAAATCTTATAATACATACCTACTTTAAATCTTATAATCATGGATCAATATCTTAATTGAGTTGGAAAATATAGTCTTCTAAGTAAATGGATAATTTCCTTAAATTTTTTTTATAGAATATTTGTTTTTAATTCTCATCAAAATATTTGTTTAAAACATTATAAAGGTCACTAAAAGGCGAATTTAATTTATGTTTTTTGGGTAATGCAATAATCATAAATGAGAATCTCATAATGTTTAGATTTTGCATCAAGAAATCATGCATTATATTAAATTTTATATTTCTAATGGTTTTCAATGGTAATTTTGAATTCTAATTTAAGTACTTCTTTCATTTGATGATTGTAGTAATCTCTTTCTAAAAGATATTTAAATGATAGAGTACAAAACAATAAATATGCAGGAGGAAATTAAGTTACAGAATCAAGAGTATTAATATTTTCCTCAAATACATCAATTAATATTTTAGTACTAAGTTTTTTAACATGAGAAGAAGCTGATTTTAATTAACATCTTAAATTAGTAATTAGGAATTGATCACACATTTTAAATTATCCTAATTTAAGGAGGATGAGAAGTGGAAAGTAAAAGTTTATCATACTAATTTTGAAGAAATGAACTCTCATGAACTGCACCCTCATCATGAACTGAAATAATTGAATTCCCTGAAGATTTATGATTAAGAACTCTATAAGAGCTCTTTACATTATTTAATTTGTCAAATAAATATCTGTTCTTAAAAAAAGGCTTCAAGCTAATTTTACAAATGCATTTAAGCGCCTGAAATCTGTACTTAATCACGTCTATTTATTGTCAGAATTTCTTACATACTTAAGTTATAAGGGCCGAATTAGAATTATAAATTTTATGAATTATTTCTGCTTCCAGTAGCTAATCATTTTTGTTTTAAAGTTGAAAATTTTCCTCCCCTCCCCGAAGTTCTGTATGATCTCAATGATACTAGTCTATACATGAAGAATTGATGTTGATGCATCGAATATCTTTTATTTTAGAAAAAAAAAATTTCACCATATTGAGTTTTTAGCTTTGTAGTTGCATTTTTTATTTTATTATTTTTATTTTCTCTTACATGATAAATTTACCATCGTTACACTCTTCACTACATCTCACATTTTAGTACAAATATAAGTTTTCATGCAATTTTATGAGGTTAAATTAAAGGACATAAAAATATTTCATGTAACTACATTTTTGCATATTTTGCCTGCCTCTAAATTAAAATGACAAATTCCATTTGAATGAAATGTCCCTATAGTTTTGTAATTATGTTGTCATTATAGATTTGTGCCTAAGCACCATATGTTGTTTAACTGATATCAGAAGTATTATCAATATTGTTAACCCAGTATCGATAATACATTCCAGTAAATTTGGAAAATGTCTCAACCGGTATTCATGAATACTTGTTTTTTTTTCCTGATTGCATATATCCTGAAATTTGCACTAATCATTTGTTGGAATTATTTTTTAAGTATATTCTGCTTTTCTATATAAATAAATTAGGTCCTCGTTGCCTCTTTTTTTTATTTACAAATTTTAGTAAATGATACTTTTTATTTTGTCCTATCCATAATAGCTTGTTTTTTGCATATATTGCATGTTGCTGTCGAAAAATCCTTTTAGTTGTGTATTTTATTTCATGGATGTGATTCTTACCCATTGTTATAACCAAAATTTCTAATGTATTGGCTTCTAGATTTTAACTAGAGTCAAGATTAAAAAATGGCTGAATGAATTATGTTCTAAAATCAGGTTGATAATAGGGGGGGAATGGGGTCATTTTAGGTCTTATCTACTTACTCGTAGGTATTCTGTGTGAATTATCTGCCTCTCCTTTTGCTATTTTACTAAAACAAACACAAAATGAAATTAAACAATATTATATACCGCATATCAATGGGAACCATTCAATAAGGACTTTGAGTTTAAATTTTGTTTTAATTTCTTATTAATATCTTATGACGATTTTAGCTCTGAAGTATTCATCCAAGTTTTTATAAGTATTTGAGGTTACAGTCACAAAATGATTAAAATGCATCAAATTTATTTAAAATAATATTTAGGACAAATATTTCACTTACACACTTATTTCCTTCCCACTTTCTCATTCCCAAACCACTATTTACGTATTCCGTCATAGACACTCTTTTAAAATATCTATTTCTGTTTTACAGCTCCCATTCATTATCTTTATTGGCATTCAGACATCTTATGTCAAAGTATAAAAAACTTATTTAATTTTCAGTTCCTGCATTTGATTGCAACATTTATTTTTGTACAATATTTATCATTATATTAATAATCAAAATTTAACTTCTGCAGAAGTATGGAATCTCCAAGATTAGTCGAATTATTTTCATCACATTACACAGAAACTGAGTGATCGCTCGATTGATTTTTTTTAAAAAAAATTGCACGTAAAGCAACAAAAGTGCTGTTGGTACCTCTTAAATTTGAAACTCGATAAGAACTTCAATACCACACCAACAGGATGACATGAAAACTCGACAAGTGTATTTTGTGTAGGTCTCGCTTCACGACAAGTTTTAAGTTGACAACTAGTCGTAAAAAATGAGTCTCCAGTTCATAGCAGTGACGATTAGACTACCAAAGGAACTCAATGAAAATTATCTGTTCTTACCGGTTCGAGGATGGATTGTGAGTGCGGTTTTTCCTTCTTTGGCACTGTGTTTTAGCAATGTTGATTAAGAATTTTGTTATTAAATTTTCAGATGGTCACTTATATAAAGATATATCTTATAGTTAGATTTCAAGCCAAATAACAAATCATCCAAGACGAAATTATCCGTAGTATAGTCCATTGCTTAAGTAACTCGTCAAACAAACATATTCATCTCCTTAGAAATAAATGCCATGTTAAAATATAACGGATAAATCACAATTAGAATTTTGAGGTGAAATAGAGTATTAAAAATAATCTCTGAATTTTTGAAGCAAGCAAACATGTTGGATTGGAATGCTTTAATGATTAATGGCAGAATGTCTTAAAGCTTAATGACAGAATGTTTTAATGGCAATCAGCATTATCATGCCAACACTTTACAACATCTTGTTGATGATCTGATGTTTAAAATTGAAGAATAAGCTGATCATATCTTTTTTAAATGCCATTAAATTAAGTTTCGGGCATTTTCTTATTATAGATTACCCAGCATTACATGGAAAAGAGTCATCATAAAGGCAAACGCTGACAAAGCCCGTATTTAGACAGCAAATTTCAGAGCATGAAAAAGAATTAAAAGCGAACCGTTGGCGGTGGCTTTTATACCTCCGATAAGTGGAGTCCCCTAATTGAGGCTGAAGATGTTAAATGACAAAACCGATTCGTGTGATTATATAGTAAAAGTATGCTTAAACTTTAAGGAGGATACTCTGAACATAAATAATAATTATTTTTAATACGTCTTTATTCTGTAAATTAACAGAAAATTGAGACTAGGGAAGCAATATAAATATAACCATAATTCAAAATATTTTTATTAAACTAGGGCTAATTTTAGCACAGTTTACGTGTTCGCCTAGTTTTTACGAGGGACATTCAATATTTAAGTAACCAAATATTTTTATAGATGGAATCACTTAATGCAAGCAATTGTAATTTTTTTAATTGTTAATTCGTAAGTATATAGAAAGAGTTATTCAGACGTTCGCTTAATACCTATGTAAACATAACCTAGATATCATAGTTACGATGGCTTTGGTGCTCAAAGAGAATACGTTTGAAAAACAGTGTTCTGTCATCAAAAGTTTTTCTTTCGGAAAGTGTTTTTCTGTGAGAAATATTATAATGTTTTCGATTAACGTTTTTTATAGTCTGTGAGGGAACATTAATGAAACAATTAGCTATTCGAGAAAAAAAGTTAAGAATAATGAGACGCAGCCGGAAGTTTGATTATTATTAATATTTAAGAAACGTAACTTAGATTTATTCGAGTCGAAATTATGTTTTCGAAATAAATGTAAAATGTTAGAATGTAAGTCAGCTTTTGAATATTTTTTTTTTTGATTTTTAAGAGTTAATAAATAATATTTTACTTGTCTGATAGCATGAGATATTCTTCTCATAAAAAAACGGTCACTAATTTGAAAACAAAAGGAATGGATCTGCGATAATTAAAGCATGATATACTTAAACTAATAAGTGAATAAATTTATGATCGTGAATCTGTTAAACATATTTAGAAAAAAAAACATTTCATATTATCTAATACTGTATAGGAGAGACCTATCAATAAATCAGACTTCCGATATAAAATAGTTTTTTAACATACACAAAAACACATTTGTTATAAATTTATTAATATCTCATACTTATTTGTTAATTCCTATGAAGTTTGAAACCCTTTTCAAGCATCAGCTTGCCGGAATTGGTAGATTCAAAATTGCGCCTGACGATAAAACGAATTTTAGAAGACGGAGCAGTCTCAAAATATGGAGCAGTGCACAGAAAAGTAAAATCAAAATGAAATAAAACGTTTCATTTGGGCCCCACCAAGCAAGAAAAGATATCATACTTATGTTTATCTTGCCCAACCCATTTTGTTTAGAAAGCACGCAAAAGTCATGCAATAAATTTGCTAAAGAAGACGACAATTAAATTGTTAGCTTTAGGAAATTCCTGAAATTTAATTATTTCAAGCACTGTCAGAATATTTCTGTATTTCTAATATATTGAACTTTTTCCTGTTGATATTTACCTTATATATAATATGTGTTAACATAATAATTCATACATAAATGTTTCGATTTTATTATTAATTATATAAAAATTTAATGCAGCAGATAATTGTCGTGGTAAAATCTAAGGCTCATTTTCTCGAATTTTTTTTTATTTTACACTAAATCATATATTTTTTCTGAGAGTTCAAAGCTAAAATATATCTAAATGAAATAACAAGATGATAATTTAATTAAAGGATGTTTTAAAAGAACTATAAATAATTGCAGTTTTTAAGACCACAACAAAGTATTCCCAGTTATGACCCACTTTTCTTCTCCCTGTCATTATTTAAAAGCATTTTTGAGCATTAAAACATTCTGAACTTGAATGTCTCCTGTTACAAAAGATATATTTTCTGACTTCTATTGTTGAATTTATGAAAACAGCGGTAGCAGGTGTCTTGAAACGCATCAGTTGTTTATCTGTTATGATCACGAGGCTTAGATTGATTATCTTTTACGTTTTAACCTTGATGCGGCTAATTTAAAGCAGTCTTCATTTTCTACATCATAGTTCAGGAAATTCATCTAACTTTCCAACCATGCTATATAATTATTTAACTTTTATTATAAATGTTAAGAATCGATGCAAATCTCCTAAAAAGTCTTCATTAAGGCATGGTTCAAACAAATCAAATAGAATCGGTGAACAATTGTTCAGAAACATTTCTTGTGATTCCAATAAAATCAGATAACACTCCCTTTCTAATTTATCATACAATGAACTGTAAGGAATATTAATTCTATAGATTAATGTACTGAAATACTTAACTGTTATAATTCTCTCCCACTCTATTGCGTATATATATATATATATATATATATATATATATATATATACTTCAACTCACATATCCTTCCTTCAAAACTTTGAATTTAAAGTTAAATCACTTTGAGAGAATTTGCCTTAAAATGTGGAACGTTCTTCATTACTTCTATGGCTCTCGAATTTTCTCAGTTGCTTGTATTATGTACTAGCTGATACCCACCTGCTTCGCTGGGTAGAAGATAATATAATATTTCGCTACCTATACGTAAAATATCAAGAAAAATTTCAATTTTTAAACGATAATGATAATCTAAAATTAAAATTTTAAGAAATTGATTGTTTTTAATAATGGTTATCCACCACTTTCAAAAATATGAAAAAAATAAACAGAATTAGTAAAAAGTCACCCCATAAAAACTCATTAACTCATTCCACCGTATACATGTTACATCTAATACTGAAAAGATGCAATCATGTGTGAAAAGATTCATCATGTGCTTAGCTTTCAAATGAAATACCCTCGCAATGACATCGTGTCTATTATAAGATTATTGTCCTAAATTTGCAATACTAAAAAAAAGGTCGAGCAATTTGGGCTGTCCAAAATGTCTCCAATAAACAAAGATTGTCTTGCGTGTGCGCTACTCCGTAAGAAGTCGCCGTTTTAGTATTTTTTAAGATCCCGCTAAGTTTTGGGGCTAACCTACACTTTCATCAACCGAGGGTTTCCAAACTTAATTTATTTCTATCGCTAAATCTGTACATTTCTTAATTTCGACATACACGAAATTTTACATAAAGAACCCCTTCGCTAAAATCTTGCCAGTTCTCCATCAGCGCTTCAATATGAAATTATTTGGTATTTTTCCATTTCGCACGTGCAAATCTCACCAAGTAAACTTAATTGGTGAAAATACACAGTATACATAGAAAAAAAAAATTATTCCGTTTGGCGTCGATCATATCATTTTTGGCGATAAAGTCGCCAAAATTACATAACTCATGGATAAGAGTAGATTAACGGATGAAAATTACATTTTGGATAAGAATTCCGTAAAATCCGTTCTTAGTGAGCATCTACATCACAAAATGAGTAACTCTGCTAAATTTCAAGTCAATAGGTTGTATAGTCTTTGAGATCTCGTGATGAGTCAGTCAGTGGTATCTCGCTTTTATATATATAGATTGAAATAAATCATCGTTTATTATAACATCAAAGTTATCAACTTTTTGAAATTTGGTCCCAAACGGCACAACCATTTTTTTTATATTATCTTTACTTTTCTTTTTAAGTTCTATATTAGTAATTTAAACTTTTTTTTGAATTTATTTTTAGAAATATTTTCAACATCTTTATTCATGAAAGATGTTATTAAAGTTTACTTTCCTTTCTCGTGTATATCAACATGATTTTCGTTATATATTTTTCATTACTTTAGTATTATAAAAGGGGTTGGTTTGGTCATCCTACCTAATGGATCCATTATTAGTCCATTGACTTCTTTGAGCTCAGCATTTGTCTTCTCTAACTAGGTTAATGAAACTTCTATTTCATGTTTATTTGGATTCTCAGATTTCAGGAGAGAATTAATCTGGGAAACTTATCAAATTAAATCAGTGTAAATATTCGTTTGGATATTCTTCAACTTGTCAAGCTTCCTAATACTAAAATTTGAATAATCATATAGAAGACTGTGTCCTTGCCACGGTCGCCAAAATATTGAACTCTATGAATAATATCTAAGATCTGGTAATATCAATACTTATAAAAAGTAACCATGTTTTGAATGATTGATAAAAAAATTTAAAAATAAAAAAAGGTTTCAAGTATACGAATATTATATTTTTTTTATTGCATCATCATCTACAAACTAGAATGAAATCAAAACAATACTAACTTGCAATTGATTAATATAAAATATAACAAATAATATAATTAATAAGTTATGCGATAAAAATCAAATTATTAGATATTTATTAAATTGAAACAAAAGATAAAATATAAAATTGAAAATAAATTACGTTAAAATTATTGTTACCAGAAAATAGTTCTATAAGTATTTAACGGTTATCAAAGTATAAAAGTACAATCCAATTATTTGAGGATAATAGTAATCCATATTGAATAAAGATTCAACAATACTGTAATAATTGAAACATAATAAATGAAAAAAATCATAATCATATCACAAAGGATAATTGACTTCAGAAAATAAATAATGCATGATACAGCGAATGAATTAAAAAAATTATATTTATCAAATAGGAACATAATAATCGTAATATTTAAAGATGGGATTAAATTATGAATATAATTTAAATAAACATTATTTACATGGAAATTCTTTTTCTTCAAATGTAGTTAATTGAAAAAAATATGTAAATTTAGAAGTGGGAAAAAACTGGAGTGATATGTAGTCTTATTATACCACTAAATAATTATACAATGTTCTTCACAAAGAATTTTGGTACAAAGTTGCTCCGTTTGAAACTGATTTTAATCTTTTTACTGAAATACTGCCTTCCATATTGCTTTTATCTGAGACAATGAAGTTGCGGATACGTCACGAGCTAGTATGTCAATACATCTACTTCTGAGGATTTTTGGCTCAAAAAATGTACATCTATGCATTGGCTGGTTATTTTTGATTTACGACTATTTTTAAAGAAACTGCAATTGAATTCTCAAATTATTATTTGTAAGATACACAATTTAATATTGTGTAAAATTTAAGGAAATTATATAATTTTCATAAAAATTGAAAAATTATTTACTGAAGGAACATTTATTTATTTAATTTTAATAGGAATTCATCATCAGAAGACAATGAATGTTTTGAGAGTAAATTTCATCAATTTTTTTTAAATAGCCCATGGTACGACTGATGAAACAAACAACTACCATAAGAATCTACTATCTTAGTTGGTTCAACTATGGAAGTAGCGTCAGTGGGGGAGAAATGACGCATGCTCAGAATGTATCAGAACGACGAAGAAAAGAGCAGCAACAGATCAGGATGCCTGAGACGTGACTCACATTGTGGTCGGCAGTGGAAGAGCGTGCTGTTTTCTAATATGAATGAGCACGTGAGACATTCCATCAATATCTATTGATCATTTATGGTGAAAAGGTCATATCTCGTCAAATGGTTGGACAATGCTGTTGTATGGTCGGTGAAAGAAATGCAGAAGGTAAGAGGATGAAAATAGAAAAGGGCATCTCTCCACATTCAGGAATTGAAACACTACTAGTAGAGTACAGGACATACTGTTAGCGGATAAGCGTTATAACGGTGACAGATGTACCGTTGACACTGTGCATTTATCGTGCTTAGGTCCACCCGAAACAGTGTTAAGGTGAAGCAGTCTGTGCTACACTCCTTGCATCACAGGTCACAGAGTTTTACCAAATTTGTTTTGTAACTGATTGTATGCAACGACAGATGTCTCAATGTCACTTGTAACTATGTAGAAAAATAGTGCAATTTGTAAAAATCTTGAAAATGTGGTTTATTATAATTATTTTTTAAGAAATTACGTTTCAACGTAAAAAAACAACAACTTAATATCGGATCATCCCTGTATAAATGTTAAAAAGGAAGTATTGTTAATAGCAATTTTAAGTGATATGTGAGTGTTTTAGAGCATAACCTATGTAATCAATTTTATCTGTTGTGATTGACTCATGAGAATACTACATTCCATTTTGGACCTCTTACATTATGAATTGCGTAGAAAATACAATTAAAAATACACATATTCCTGTGAAAACGTACAAGACCATATCCTTTCGGTTTCAAGACTTTTCAGAAATCACCTCACTCGAAAAATGTTTTTTGAATCTATTTACATGAAACTAGATTAATCTTGTTAATTGTGTAGAAAAATGCATTTATGATGATCATTTTGTTTTTGTTAATTTAATTATATAAGCTTAATAATTTTTTCATTGTGAGGTCTCAATTTGAAAACGGGAAAATTTGATTGTGATTTCAGTTGAATTGAAATTATATTCATTAGTGAGAACCTTCTAATATATACTGAATTTTCTTGAGTAATAACATATTTTTATACTATTTATAAAATAATAGTTTTTTCCATGGAATTCCATGGTTAAAATAAAGCAATGTCAATTAAAATGATAAAAATACCGGTATCAAATAAATTGCAAAACCTTTTTTTTTTTTTTTGCAATATTTTGGAAAAATAGATTAAGCCACCCAAAGTGCACTTTTTTTATAATATTGATTAAAATACTCAAAATTAAATACATGAATTAAAGTAAACGATGAAATATCGAGGAACAGACAATAATAAAATGTTCCACTGTTTTAATTAAAACAACGATAAATTATTAAATTGAATATATTTAAGCTGAATGGAATTAAAATTAAAATAAATGATAAATTATAAAATTGATTATATCAACTACATGTAATTAAAATTTAAGAAAATGATGAATTATTAAATTGAACTTATTTAAGCTAAATAAAATTAAAATTGATAAAAAAAAAAGATGAAAAATTTAAATTGGTCTCGTCCGCCAACAGTGCTCCAACTAAAGCAATAGCCTCTTGGGTGGCTAATAAATCTTGAGTTTAATGCATGTATGACATATGTATCTTACGAATAGTATTTTTATGAAATAGTTTGAAATAAATATCACTATAGTGTCATTATTATTTAATATTTTACTAACAGTTAGAGGATTTTTTATACTGGCTACTTTTCTTTTCATTCCGTTTCAATCCAGATTCATTTTTTGCGCAGCTTCTAAGTTAGTATTTCAAAGAAAATTAAAAGTCAATTCAAATATTTGTGTATGAAAAAAATGCCCTCGCACTTAAAAAATTTGTGTAATGAATTCATAAATTTTGATTTGTTAACAAAATTTTTCAACCATATTTTAGGTAACTTTACTGACAAATTGGAAAAAAATATGTTGAAAAACACTGTAAAAATTCCATAATGATGAGAAAATAATGTGTAAAATATGAACAGAAAAATGATTGTCGTTAAGCACTGAACTATATCAAATGACTATTGCTGCTTCATTATAACATTGCGTATTTTATGTATCGAAATAACTAAAGAATTATCACATTTTGAAATATTTGCTCATATGGAATTTTGACAATTTTTATTACTCACATGATTAAAATTAATTTAAATTAAATTAACTGAATGTAATTACATAAACTTTAATATATTACAGCAATATCCTACACATCCTTACAATTATATTGATTGAACAATAAAAACATATCTTATATAAGAATTAAAAATACTTCAAAAATGCATAAGATTCTTTTTATGTTTAGCAATAATAATAAATTATATCCATTAATATAGTTTTAAAAATGAATAATTGGTTTTTGCTGGTTTTGTTTTTATTATTATCTGCTTTAGAAAGGAATTAAGTTGATTTCCATAAGCTATACCAAGCATTTATTTACTTTTTTTTTCTTTTTTTACTTTTGACAGCACTTAAAAAACTCCAAAATCTATGATAATTCATCATGTTTTTCCTCTTGTCATATTTCCATTTGTCATTTTTTTTTCTCTTGTTTCCTTCGGATGTGAGGATAAATAATGACATTTAAATTAAAAACTAAATATCAGTAACATTTCATTTTTCTATCTTTTATAATAATGTTTATTTGAAATTATATTTGAAAGATCTATAACTAAGCAAACGGGGGTCTGTAATTTATGTAATTCTTCTGAAATAAAAATAAAAAAAAATATTTTAACATGTTTTTTGATTTGATATTGGTAGATAGAACCTTTATAAAAATACAAAAAAAATGCTTTTGAAATATATACAAAATTTATCTAACTCATTTTGTAAGGACTTATATTAACTAAAACAATAAAAGAATAATAAGGATAATCCAAAAGACTTTTTTCACTTTGACAGAAAGTTTAAATTTAAGCATTAAGGAGTCTTTATTTGCCAGAATAACTTGATAAACAGTTTTATTATTAATATTCCTAAATTTCATATTTACATTTTTAAAATTATTCTCATAAAATAAAATTTATTTTATATACATAGTATATTAACTATTTACGTTACTCAATGTATTAAAACAGTTTGATAATACTAAAAATAAAATTGTTGAAACCTAATTAAACCCCTTTGTTAAAAACATTTTATTTTAATTTATAAACTCACACATTTGGAAATTTTTCTTAAAAGAGGTTAACCAATCTTTTTTGCCTGTAAAAAGAAGTTTTTTTACTGACAAGTCTGTTTTGAAAAAAAAAAAAAATATTATAAGCTTCAATTCTTTGTGTATGAATAATTTATCTGAAACACTTTCTTCCCCGACTTTTCAATGCTCTCTGTTGTGAATTAAGGATGAGTAACTGTCTTTTATTCTATTAATTTAAAATGTTTATGTCAGAACTAATTATTATTTTTTTTTATTTTGAAGAAAATTAAGAGGTAGTCAAGTAATATTTATTTAAAAATGACTCAGCGAGTAAAATAATGAATTATTTTTGCTGGTTCTAATAAAAAAAACGCACAGTCCAAATTTTCAGTAACACTAGCAATGATAATTTGTAGGCATTGTTAAAAGAACTTTGCAGAAGCGTAAATAATGCAGAGCTTACAACTTCTCAATTAGGAAAAAATGTTCCTATTTGTTTTAGTAATTAGTCAGAAATACAGAAATCAGATTAATTCGCGTGAATAAATCTAAATAATGGGAATTATTTCACTTCTCCTCTTTGACTTTTTTTTTACTTTTCTCATGCCCTCTAGTGGAAAAAAAATCAATTTAGGAAGAAATGTTTTGTGTTCAAATCAACTGTCACAAGCCATTAAAAATAAGTATATGTTATTTTTTTATATAGATATCACAAAATTTTGCCCTTTTAAGTAAGTGAAGCATTCAATTTTACTTATAACGATTTGTTCACTGCTGTAGGTCCTTAATTTAACTAACCTAATACTGTCCTTTTGACGACAATTTTTATGATTTATAGAACTGATATTTGACAATAACATTTCAACTGGAAATGTAATGTTACAGATGTAGATGTCGGCTGAGACGAGACCTTCTTTCTTGACTGAGGCTCAAAATATGATGATGAACATCAACAACCTTCGTGTTGCATCTAAGTTCGACGTTAATAAACAAGCAATCACCAATATAATCTAAAATGTAAAAATGAATTGCTTTTCTTTCTTCTATTAATGATATATTTCAAATTTAGTCATTGCTTTGAAAAGAAAAATATTAGAAAAATGTAAAGCATATCTCTTTAATTAGTAAAATATCTTTTTCGTTTAAATAAATTTCTGCGTCCCACAATTATATTTCATCGAGGAAAAATCAATAAAGCTAATTCTAAGACATTTCTTGGACATTTCTACGAAGATTTTATATTCTTAGAGAAGTTTAGATATTTCTTAAGTCATGTGTAATATTTAATATTATTTTTGTAGTTATCAGTTTTTAAAATATTTTATCTCCTCATTATGATTTTCTTAGAAACCCAGTATGAATTTTTAGAACTGTGAATACTTTGTTCTTACATAAGTATAAAAGAAAAGTCTTATTTCTTGGTAAAGTATCGTACATTTTTCTGTTAATTATAAATTTACTATAATAAGGATAACTAATAAACAATATAGTTTTTTCAAAATATTTAAGACTTAGTTCTAATAAGCAGTAAAAAACTTAAGGCTCTTCCTCGTATTTTATTTTATTCAAAATTTATATTAAAAAAATTAAAATGCATTGTTTCATTATTATTGAGATAAGTTTTACAATTTTATCATTAGTATGCAATTATTCATGTAATTTAAATCATTTTAAAACATAATAAATTCTATTAAGTTACAGGCGAATCCAAGCAATTCTGTCATTCATCTTCCTATGATATATTAGCAATAAAATTATTTTATTTGTGTACAAAACCTTAATATAATTTTAAAACGTTTCATAATGTCATATTGTTGATATGTCACAGAAAATGTCTCGATTTAACTTAAGAAAATTTATATTATAATATGAAAAGAGCATTACTTTTGTATATCAATATAGAAGCAATATACTTCTCTTATTTAAAGGTTATCTTACGATAATACACTCTTATATATCTTACACGTGGTTTACTGAACTTTATTGCAGCAGTTCTTGTTCCTATTTTGTGTTTTGTTCCCTTGTAATTGTTTTCCTTTTTTTTTGCTGTAACTGTTTATAATCTGCCACTAGAAATTTAAAAAAAAATATTTCTTACTCGAATCAATTGCAAAGATAAATGTTTTTGAAGCAAAAAAATATATTTGTATAATTAAATATTCGCGAAATTTCCCTTACTTAACATCTCGGAGCTCCTTTTTGAATTCATACATGAGCTTCAAACGAGGAAACGTAATGGATCTGATTAAATTGAGATATGATAATGTTACGGTAATAGGGATGTTGCTAGTAAAAAGTGTGCGGGAGTTTTCATGCGTGTTTACGTGATTTGTTTGGGTTCAGATCCAACTCTGCCTGTTTGAATGAATATTTGGAGGATGTACTCGCATCGTATTCCGGTTAGTGAACTATTTGAAATGATTTAGAATTTACTGGATTTTGTGGACAAACACGTGAACCTATTTCAGAACATCTCTTTAAAAAGAGGATTAATAAAATCTTTTTTTTAAGTATAGTTGATTATTTTAATTACTTTTTTTTGCATTTGTACTTAAATTGAAATTTAGGTTTTAGGATTAGAGTAACATTTAAGGTGATAGACGAGAAAGGTAATATTATTACATCTCATACCGACATTAAATAACTTGAAAAAATTGAGACATTTGATCCGATTCTCAAACATCTGCTAACTGTAGAAAGTAAATACTAGTTATAAAACAGAAAATTTGCTAATTATAAAACCCAATGTGGCTTTCCAGGAAAACAAAATAATATAAACGAAACACTTCATTTCAGAAAAATGTAATATAATAAAATATCACAAATAAACTTTCACCAGGAACTTCGCTGTAAACGTTCTTTTTCCACAACTTTTTTCTTCTTTTTTGTAGCGGAAATGGTAAAAGCTATTTAGTTGATACCTAAAATGTTATCAAGTGTGAGTTATGATCAAAATCATAGGCATCATTATTCATCGAGGATTGCATTATTTTTTATTGTTTTGTGTAGGATTTTTTGTCATCCCTGGGATCTAAAGCTTTCTCGTTCCATTCTTTACGTGAAGTGTCAAACCTTATCTGTAAAAAGAAGTAAATAAAGAGAGAAAAAGGGAAAAAATTGAGCTGTTCAAAGAGGAAATTTTTTAAGCCTCATGTCGTTTTATTTTGAATTTTACATGATGATAAGAAAATCTTTTCAATATAATTTCCTGCCAGAATTAATGAAGAATTTCCAATGAGATACATATTCACAAAAAATGGAAAGCCATATGTTTAATACTTAAAAAGGATTCTAGGAAAATATAAAAAAAATGATTTTTAGCGATTTATTTCATAAAGCACTCTTTTTTTGTAAGTTATTTATATTTTTTTAAAATTTCTCCCATATTCTTTCTAGTTAAAATAAAAATCTATATTGCAATGTTTGTAAGATTTTGGAGAACAGTTGTGTAGCATACTCTTCTGACTTGAAATAAACACAAGCTTGAAGCTACGAACTTAATTTCAAAGTACTTAGAACATTTGTTAAGAAAATTCATTTAGTTTATTTCATAATCATCACCATCATGTTAACAATTTTAATGAATCCTGACAATACTTTCGAAAAATTATTCACTATCTCCATCCAAATAATAATAATTTAAATATACAATTATTATTAAAAATAGTTCTTAGAAAATACAAGAGAGGGCATTAGTAGACTTGAAAGGGATTTGTTCTTAGTGACTCATGACTCAATAAACTATTAAGTGTATGTTATTTCCATGACATGGTTTCATTTTTATTGTCAATTAAAGCAAGAAATGGGAAAGTGAATTTTGATTCAGGACTAAGCAATTATTTAAAAAAAATTATTAGCTTTAATATATATCAAAGCTGATTTGGAGGAAGTTTTTGACACATTAACCCTTGTGTTTGAAAATATTTAAAATTGGGTAAATGAGCTTAAGCGTGGCCGTGAATCCACAAGAGATGAACATTGTTTGAGACATCCAGAGAAAGGGACTTCTCGCGAAACGATTGACACACTCTACGATATGGTTTGGAGTGATCAACGAATTCGATGTAAAATAGTTGAGACTACTGGAATATCGCAAGTAACATTGTATCTAATTTTACTTCACAAATCAGGTGTGAAAAATATCTCTGTAAAAGGGATACAGTGGAAAATAACCGCAATCGTGTGTTCGAATCTATGGCTGATTTGGCGCTTTTTCGTACCATTTCTGAAGAGTTCTATTTTCAATATATAATTATGTATTAAACTTGGATACATTACTGCTTTCTAGAGTCAAAGGGACAGTAAAAAGAATTGGGTTTGAGGGAAAACTGGCTCTAAAAATGTAAAGAGAGTGTAATCAGCCGGCAAGCAGATGGTCATGGTGTTTTGAGATGGAAATCCATTCATTTACACAGATTACTTGGAAAAAGAGGTAAAAAACCAATAACTAGAGAGTACTACTCGTTATTATTGAACCAGTTGAACAAGGGAATCTAAAAAATCATCTTCATTTGAAAAAGAGAATGATTCTTTTCCATCAAGACAATACACTAGGGCACATATGTGCAGTGTCTGTGGCCAACATCATGGAATCAAAGTTCGAATTATTACAACATCTTTCGTTTCCACCTGATTTGGCCAATAGTAACTTATACTTTTTTTTTTCAAACTTAAAAAAATGCTCGGCAGGCAACGTTTCACGTCGAACGAAATGGCAAACTTCCAAACATATGCTACATTGAGAATCGTCTTAAATCTGACTTCTTAGATGGCTTAAAATCTATCTAAAATAATTCGTTTTCCAAAGTTGTTCTTAAGACTTGAAGTTAATTTTTTTTTTACATTTTATCTTTCAAATTGCCTAAAAAGCATCATGTGTAATATAAAACTCATTCAAAAATACGTGAATGTACTGTTTGATAAGAAAAAATGAATCATACATGATGCTTTTCAATTAAATATAAAAGAACCATTTTACAACAAAGCCAAATCCATATTTTTCAGATTCACAATGTGTTATTAGCTGTGTTACTGTATCATCAAATGTGCCTTTTAATTCATGTATTGTAAGACATATAATCTTAAGCAAGTCCAACCTCATTGTTGGGAACAAGGGATGTATTGAGTTCTCGGTTATTGTGAACATTTTCAATGGAACAAACTGCTTTCTTCTTTAACCATTTACAGTGTTAAAAATGTCTACTGAACTAAAGAGAAACTGAAAATCTACCTAGAGTGAATTCTCCTTCCACGTATTTCTTTTAGTTTTTCCTAAACTAAATTTTCGTATACATAACAGGATTCTCAAAGATTACACTCACAAATTTAATTTTTGAATCAGTCTCTTTCCTCCTTTCCACAGTCTTTAGATACCAACCATTGGTCCCCAACCCTAGAAACAGCATTCTGCTTTCCTCTTCACTTCGTGGAGTTATTCCATCATTATTCGGCTCTTGTGTCATATCTTAATTTAATATATTAAACCAAAGTAAGAAATTACTAATTGAGAAAACAAGAGATTAAACAATCTAAATTATTTATTATCAATGGCAGAATAACCATCTTTGACAGAAACCGCATAGATTAATACTATTAGTTCAATCCACAAACTTAACAGAATAACTTAAGCCTCAGTAACAATGCTCGGTCTGATAATCCGTATCCTCTATCTCTGTTCATTTTCAATTAATTACAAATCATTTATATATAGTTATGCCTAAAGTTCTTCATTGTACTACTATATTTGTCAAAATAGCCTAGTTACATTTCATTTGGGATGGAAAGAAATTTCAATTTTATGCAGTTAAACTCCATATATGTCCTCAAGGTTATTGAAGAGAAAATTACGATTAACCCTACATTACCAAATCTCGCAATTTTCAGAAAAACTCTGGCACACTCCACAGACCCAACTCTTCAAAACATATTGAGGAATCAGAGTTATAGCGGAATGGGCCAAAGATAATTTTTGCTTCATTAAACAACTTCCCCTTCTTTCTATCGTAAGCTGCTGCATTCATACCTATATGAACACTTTGAGCTTAACATTTTACTATCTAAGCAGTATTCCGATAAGAATATGTAAAATAACTTCTTCAGTGTTGAGGTAGCAGTTTCAGTTACGATTACAATAAAAAAAAATATGAAAGTCACATCCAATCAATTCTCGATATGCAAGGAGAAGTACGAAAACTAACAAAATAAAATTTCACGGAGAAAAGAAGTTAATTCATGATGAGAAAGAGAACATGAAAAAGGGACATTTTAAAGTAATTCACAATTCAGTAGAATGGAATTATATGTAATACAGAAATATAAGTTTGCAGAATGCATTGAAAAAAAAAGGCTTAGTAAGTCTTAATATTTGGCTGGAAAGATTTAAAAATGAACAATGTCATATACGTTAAAGTCGCAGTTTTCCACATGTGATGCACATTTAGTGAGTGTGTATTGGATGCGGAAAACGATAAGAATTAACCAATGACAACTCGTGCGTGTTTTTGCTCCATCCCTGGTTGTGAGGTGTTGAAAACATTCGAAATCTTGACTCGTTTATTTAATTATGAATTTTTTTTTAAAATTGATTGTGTTACATATTTTAAAAGTACAAAATGTTTAGTGAATTATACATGTAAAATTATTAAATTGATTGCATACGAAAAAGACTAATATTGATATAAACTGAACCTAAAACATTCTAATTTAAATATACATAACATTGCATTTTTTTCATAAACACATGCAAAACAAATATCTCATTAATGAGCTTACTTTTTAATTAATGTTAAGGACTGTAGAAAGTAGAAAAATTTATTTTAATATGTGTCTAAGCATTCAGAGCAGACTCTGTATTCATATATTTTAAGCACATATTTTTCTTACAACGAATGAAAAATCTACGGTGGACAAACAGTGCAGGGCTCAGTGCAACAGTGGTGGATTAATATTCGTTTCATTATCTTCTGAGTCAACAAGGCTTCTTTTTAGTTTTTTTTGTTCAGATTCGGGAGTTCTGATCTTGTATCACATTGTGGCTTTACAAGATCCATGCAAATTTCCTCTAATAATTTTGAGCGTGTCATTTTTGATTGGAGAAAATCCGAATGATGAATAACGGAAGCATTAATTCCTGCAGGATTCAGAAAATGATTAGATATTCTCAGTGGCCAATGGTTGAAACATGAAACCGTGAATGGTATCCGTGAAATATGACATAAACTGTACAATGTTTGTGTCATCAACATCGTCTTTTAGTCATATTGAAAAAAAGTTCACTATTTCAGGTTTCATCACTCCAGGTTTGGTTTTTAATAAAATGTCTTCATTTGTATGCATTGTAGAGATAAGTAGAATGCTTTTAATTTTTTTGCTTTAATAAGAAACTAATATCATCGGGCTTTTATGAAGAAAATCAAAAGTGGAAATACCAGGCTTTTGTTCACTGAGGAAGGACAACGATATCTCTTTTTTTATTTTTTCGGAGTGAGCCAACTATTTTTAATTTCCTTTTTAACAATTTTTCGGCCAGTATAATATTAGTATGCCAGTTTTGGTAAGAAATATTACGTCCAGAACTATATAATGAGTAACATAAATGCATTATAGTATCCAATGTACTGTAGGAAAAATTGTATGGAGCTTCTGGCTGAATCCTATCCTAAGGTTATAGTTTCAGAGTGTAAAAAGTTCTAGAATCACTTATAGCAAATAATTTTAACCCATATTTTTCAGGTTTTTGGGACGTATGTTCAAGAAAAGGACTGCGACCTTTAAATTTTAGTAATTGTTCTTCGAAAGTGAAGTATTCACTTACTGAATAATATTGAGAATAGTTTCATTAAATTTTGAAAATATACCTCTGATGTGAGTAAATTTGTTTAAGATCTTTCTTGAGTTCCTATCTGATAAATCATCAATAGTGCAACAAAAAAGAAAATGAAAATTGTTTGTAACTCATAGTTTTATAAGATATATTATTTCCTAAACGTGAAAAATTCATAAATTATTCAACTTTTTTATGACTCGATTTGCAATATCCCGCAATAATTAATAAGCCTATGAAAATTTTATCTTAGTCTCTTCTGTTTTTTAATCTTTTTCTCTTGATTATTTTGCTTGAATCTTTTCAATGTACAATGTATTTAATAATTTCTCGCTTTATATCATTTGAAATAAAAAGTCTTTAAAATTCCAAAGGTGTTTTTACAAGTTTTGGCAGACCCTTTTGCTCATGGCAAGTGAGCAACAATATTCGTGTGTAATGACATATTAGCTTTATTCTTATACCATTTTGTAATTCCATCTTTTCCCAAGTAATAATAATTGATTTGCATCAATTAATTTCTTGTTTCTTGCTCAGAAGACTGTTCCAACTCTTGTTCCGAATCCGTGAAATGATCAGACTCTTCAATATGATGCTTTTCTTTTTTTTGAACTTACAAAATCCTCGAAAGCATTCTATTCATTTTCATAATCAGTCGACACAGTATCCAAAAGATGACAAAGTCGCTGTTGTCCCCTCTCCCGTGGAGTTGTTTTGCTATAAATTCTGAAAAGATTTTCAACGAAATTGTAATTCAAGTAAATACTACAATTATTTTAAATTATTATATTATTATTATTGAAATTGTATATAAAAATATTCATATATATAAATCTGTTTGAAAAAAAAATATAAGCCGATAGAGTAAATTTCCTATTTAGATTTTTCAAGTACGAAAATATAGCGAAATTGATCGCGACTACAGATTAACTTCTGAAAGTCCATATGTTCCAATCGTCCAGTTGAGAATGATTGCATCAGAGCTGCTGATTCAATGACATAAAGCGTGCAGCTACAGAAAAAATCGTGGCACTTCGCATCTTTATTTTGCAATCAGGGGAGGATTATGTAGTTGCTAGGTCTGTCCAAAACACACCACGCGCCTATCTCGGGTTAAGAGTCGCAAAATGTAATACTGGATTATGAAATTAGAGTTAATTTTAGGTCTCATATATAAGGATAATTTTATAAATTTATTCTTATACGAACTTCAAAATATAAAATTGAAAATGGATTGAAGGGAAGGAAGTTTTCGAGAGTTACAGTAACTATAATAGTATATATTTGCAACATAGATATATCTGAAATATATATTTACAAGAGCTTAGTTCAATAAGTATCCGTTTTGAACGACAACTTGTATTGCGATTATGGAACAATTTTTTGGATATGTGAAGGGTATCATTCTCACTGATCTCTCGAAAAAGAAAAAAACGTTCACTGCATAATACTATAGTGAGATTTGCGCTACTTCTATTTTCCAATTCTAATACATCATTCTTTGATTTTTACAAAAGTTTCCAAACGAATTCTTAAAACTTGAAGTACAAAACACCTGGTATGTTGGAGCGTGGTAAACTAGTTCACATAGTTGAGGCAGATTTACCACAATTCATGCGTAAAGTAGCGTTCATAATGCTTAAGAAATAATGAAACAAAATAGATATTCGTGACTGTTGGAACACACTGAGCCTGAAAATCATCTACAATGATATAGCAAGTATGGAAAATGTTTCAGTAGCGTATCTGATTTTCGGAAGGGACCATGGACATTATTAAAGTCTACCATCACTTTTTAAATTCATCGGTTTTAAAATTAAGTGAGATGCTCTTGTGTTTTTTTTTTATCAAACTCTTTTTTTTTCTTTTCGATATTAAAAATTACTACTATCATTCTTTCACACTATTTCCTTATTTTATAACAGTTTTTCGCACGCATATCAAGTTTTCCGGTATTTCAGGTTCGATATCTGCGTTATTCACACAAATAGGACAATAACATATGAATACGATGACTAAAAATTGTGATGAAATAAAAGAAATAATAGAAGTGTTTGAATTCGGAGGATCATAAACCAAAATGTCTCGATATTCGAATGTGCTCCAAGTTGTGGCCCCTAGTCTGGTAGATATACGAAAGTTTGGGGAAGTTTAACCAATGACCACTTAAAGGACATCGAAATGAAGCAACTATTATCTGGAATTAACTTCTTGACATCAGAGTGACCAAATAGTCACTGAAGCTGGTTTAGCGATTATAGTCGCCACAGGAATATGAATTTCCAGACAAACTGTTTACAAATCACTTAATCATATTGGTCTGCATGACAGGCGACCAATTGTTTGCATTCCTCTTACAATTACATTTATAATTTAAGTGGCTGTTTGGAACATCAGTACTGAAATTTGAGAATGTGAACTTATGTGATATTCAGTGGCGTATCTTGAAGCAATATGAAAAATGACTCTCATGAACTAACGACATGTCGATAACATGAAACTCGTTTCCACCCGGGATACATAATTAGCTTCCATCAACGGGAGTCATTGGGTAGGGATATCATCCCGAGCAGTAGAACATACTTCCATAATTTAAGACATGGTCAGAGACTGCTAAAAGATATATTGATAAAGTTCTTAAACTTTTTGTCACCTGCTTCTAGATTTTGTCGGTCCAAGTGTAATATTTATGAACGATAACTTATCTTGTCACCGTACGAGCCTGATAAACTACTTCCTTGATATCGAAAATATTTAACATATGCCGTATTCATCCCATTTCAAAACAATCAAGCCTATTGAGGATATGCTCTATGACACCAATTGCATCTTCTCCACGCTTACAAAGCTCATTTCCAGAACTGAAAAAGATATCTTCATTATCGTTGGAACATACTGAGACCACAAATAACCTATAAAAGTATAAAAAGTTTAGAAAATGTTTCTGCAGCGTGCCTGATTAACAGAGGCGACCTCAAACATTTTTAAACTGCAGAATCAGCTTTTAAAGTTATGTTTCAAGAAAGTATGATAACATATTGTATTCTATCGAGCGATTTCTTTGGATACTAAAAGTAATTACTATCTTCTTTCGCGTTTTTTTCTTATTTTACAACCGTTCTCATATATATATATATATATATCTGTGTGTGTGTACATGTGTGCGTGTATGTGTAGGTGTGTATAAAGCTCTCTATAACGGAAAACATTTGAATTTCAAAATAAATATAAACTAACTAATTTTAATGCTGATAAATTGTTTACAAATCAAGGAAATAAATATTTGAATTCTGTGTATTAAGTTGATAAATTGTAGGCCACTAATGAGAAATATTGTTCCTCACGTTGTTCTTATGTTATGATTGAAAAATATACCGACATCCAAAAGTCAAAATACAGTATAATTTTTTAAGTGTACCATCAGAAGAAGGAAAATAAAAGCAAATATTTAGATGTACAACTAGTGTCTTATGATACCGTAATATATATATGTATATATATATATATATATATGTACTGAAAATTTATGAAAGAAAAATTTAAAATATTTAAAAAGACAAAAATCCAGAAAGAAATGTAACAATGAAAGAAAAATAAATGAAAATATGGAACCCAGCAAGTCAAAAAGCAATATCGGGCTGAGGACCGATTAAGCGGGGTTAAACTAGTTTAATGGTACCAATCTTCCCCCTTTGCAACTTGGTAGGCTGAATTAGGAAATCCAAATTGCAAAAGAGTTCATGATTAAAAGATGCAAACAAATTCAGCGATAAAATCTACAAAAATAAAATCTATAATTCCTGGTAGGCTGAATTGGGAAATCCAAATTACAAAAGAGTTCAATGATTAAAAAATGCAAAAAATTTCAACGATAAAATTTACAAAATAAAATCTATCATTCTAAAAATTATCAACAGATCAAAATATAAAAATTACTTACAAAATTCAAAGAAATGAAGATTCAAATATGTGAGTAGTAATACACACACACATACACACACACACACACACACACACACATATATATATATATATATATATATATATCTGTATCTGTGTGTGTAAAATAAATGACATTTCTATTAGTAAGAGGAAACTGCTAGTATTTCTAAATCATAATTTGTGTGAAATTTGTTTAAGCTTGTTGATTTTTATATATTCTCACAAATATATTGTTGATCACATCTAAGAGATATCGCTCTCTTTATTTAAGATGGTGGTTAATTGAATGGATAAAAGTAGGGTTAACACTAACTGATATTGATAAGCATTTGACTGTATCTTTGTGCATAGCTCAGAGTTTTTGGGATCTTTTTAAATTCATTACCAAAAAGATATGTTTCAAGTCCTGCACAAGATTGCTTTCTCGTTATTTTGTAGAGAAAGGAGGTTTCTTGTAATTTACAGAAGGAGGAACACTAATTTGGCTTTGTTAATTTCAGTCCATTTGGCCGAAATAAGGTATTTTAACACAGTGCGTAAACATTTTCATATCAAGGAAAAACCTTCATATGCGTATCTTTTAATCCAAGAACAAAGTTTTGTTTCAGTAAAGTAAGGGAAGATTTGCAACAAAATATTTCTATACTATTCTCAGATGAATTTTGTTACTTAGATGATGAAGGTTCCAGTGAATAATAATTTAGTTTTATTAAATCATAGTTATTGGGTAGCTAGAATCATAGTTGGGTTCAGTCCTCTTCAAGTGTTTATAACGACTTATATGCACTCTATATTAGAGCTCTGATATAGTTTCTTAACGATATCCTTATTTTCTATGTTTAATCATATGATGGCTCTTGTGTTGAACTCAATCTTAAAGGAGCAAAACTCCCGTTCTGACCAAAGTAGGCTTGTTTATGTATGCTGACAGGATCATTGTTGAATTTAAAGGAATAGTCAGCTCGACTCCGTACTTATATCCGAAACAGCATTTTTGGAACTACCTCAGCAAAAAGGTAGTTGTGAAATGAGAATGGAGCGGTAATACTCCCTGTGTAGTAATGCTGCCCATTCAATGTTATAAGGGTTATTTAATTTTTTTTTCTGGATAATTGACTGAACATTTTTTTTTGGATTATTGATTAAATATTTTTAAATATTTTTTATTGAACGTTTGAATAAGGATGGCTTATTATTTTCAAAGGATTAACATCTTAGAAGTATTTTTTTCTGAATCACATACAAATGTTGTTACAATCTTTTATAATTATTTATTTCTTGTTGTAATATATTAAAAGCTCATAGTTATATATTTTTATGTGATCAGTTTTGAAATTGTACTATCAATGGGGATTAATATAGTTGAAGTGTATGAATATCGTTTATTAGAAGCGTAATAACAATACTTTGAACTATATACTTATTATGGTTTGCATGAGCAATTTAGCAAAGTTCTTTCTCTCTATTTCTCTTGGTAATGTTATAGGCCAATTTAATATATAATATTAATGATAAATATATAGCAATTCGTATGTACTTTCTGAATATTGTTCATTGTTATAAAAAAAGTAAAAAAAAAAGTAAATGATTAAAATCAAGTTTTAAAACATCAAACACTATGGAGCAATATTAATATCTTATGCCCCCCCCCCAAAAAAAATAAAGCATCCAAAACATCGGCTGCCAGCTCTGGTGCCTCAGGGCCGTATAAAGTATCCTGCAAGGGGTGAGAATTGGAATCAAGCAGAGTTTAAGAATTTTTGGCGCAACGTAATTCTAAGACATAAATTGGACTTCAGGGCAGTTCTTACAAAAAGGATAGGACTTGTTTTGTTTGGATGGATTTTCATGCCCTTACAGTGACCCATTCCCACTCTAGTAATGTTGCTTGTTATAATACTTGGGCAGTCGAAGACCATGGGAAAAGATGTACCATTACCTCCGAATAAATATCAGCGAAATAATTTTGTATTCATAATATGAATATAAACACGTGAAATATTTATAAAATTTATATTACATATTATATCACATTTTCAAATTCAAATATATTTTCAGTTAAAATATTAAAAATATATTAATTAAAAGTCCTTTCAAAGTTAAGCCTTAGTATCATTCTAATCCATGCCTAAAATATATGTTACTTTAAATAAATAAGCAACTTTTTTTGATACTAGGTAACTAAAGTTTTTATAACATTCGTAGTTATTTATGATTTTTGCGTAATTCAATCTTTATAATATTGTTACGGAATATGAATTTAAGTACTCGTGTTAACTTTACTAGGATTATTTAGTTGTTAGAACATTGCTAAAATATATAAAATTCTTTAACTTTGTTAACATGTTGTTAGAACACATGAACATATTAACAATTTAAAATTCTAGTAAAAGACATTAACACACTTAATAAAAAAGTAAAATTCATTAACAGATATCTAATTAAAAAATTAGAGACATAAAGACACATTTTTTATAAGAGAATAAAATTCAATTTCATACTTAAAACATTTTTATTCCTCTGTTACATTCACTTCTAACACTTGTTGGTAATTATATTACTAAAAATGAATATCGCTGATTAAAAACAACCAAGAGGATATTTTTAAGCAATCTAGAATGAACTTTTCTATTTTGACAAATATAAGAACTTAATTAAGAATCAAGGATAAAAAACAAGCAAAGATGGGACAAATGAGAAGAAAAAAAACCTTAGGAAAATAAGATCTTTTGCAACGATAAATTTAAAACACATCATAATCACTGAGGAAAATTTAATTGTTAATTTGTGCAGTGTTGTTAAAATAAATTCCCGGAGTAATATTTTTCTATGCTAAGTGAATTATTTTAATTTTTACAAAATCCTCATGAGTTATTTATCTGATTTGGTCAGTAAATTAGTATTTCTTTCTTTAGTGTTAAGGTACGAAAATAATGCTATTTTAATCTAAAGTTCCAAACAGCAGGATAAAAAAAGAAATACATTTATTATGTTCTCCCTGATTAGATTTTAAATCACAAAAACGTAAACAGATAGAAATGTTCGGAGAAAGGAATAATACTATCTAATAATTACTACATGATCTGATTACATATATATATATATATATATATATATATATATATATATATATATATATTTATATATCCACTTAAATATTTAATCAATGATTTCTATTGTCTGAAACATGGTGTCTTGGTATAATAAGAAATTACACACTACAGGGTGACAAGATTTTAACCCATTCGGGACAACACGCTTTGGCGTAAGACTTTCCCTGGTGACGAAGTATAATCGAAGGGAACTGTCGCAAAGGCTGGGGGTTTGCGTCACTAAGCCCATCTAAAAAAATCACAAATAAAAAAGGTTTTCTTCCTAATGTAATAAATTTTGATAAAGTTGTAGATTATTAATTAAACTGTTATATATTTTAAAATTGGCATTTTTAGAAATACTTTTCCTTTAATTTATATATTTTAAAATTGGTATTTTTAGAAATATTTTTCCTTTAATTTATATATTTTAAAATTATCAATTTTAATAATCTCTTTCTTTTAATTTACTGGAAAATGTGTATAATGAAGTGCTTACTTTGAGAAATAATTTTCAGGAGAGCTATTGAAATCATTCTGAAATGTTGCTGACAAAAACATTTATAAACCTTAAAATAAAGAAAAATAAATACGTAAAAGATTTTTTACAAGAAAATACAGAACTTTATGAGAAGACCGTGAGTGGTAATTCTCGAAGCGGGGAGAAACGCAAAGTCCAGTTTTGTCCTGCTCTAACAAAATCTCCGCACCAGAACCAATAAAAATATTCCTTTAAAACCCTTCAGAAAATTAATCATACTCTCTTCATAAACTAGCTCTTTGACCATGTGAGTATATTCTTCTAATTGACAACCTTTTCGAGCAATTATAAACACCAAAGCTTTCTTAAGCAAAAATGTTAGTAAACAAAATACATCTAAAAGCAACACAAAGTCAAATAGTACGGTAAAATTATAAAATGAAAGAAATAAAAAAAAAAAAACATATATAGCAAAGACCAATAAAAAAAATTATTATTATAAAAACCAGAAACATGAATGTACATCACATGGAAGTTTAAAGAGAGGAGTTGAGTTTGTTTACATTACGATTTCCTTCCTCCCCCAAAACAGCTGGAAAGCAAAATACTGAATTAAGGAGAATATTTTAAAACTACTACTTAGTTCAAAAGTAATGGGCACAGAATGAAATCTAGATATTTAGAAAACATTCCACCGTACAATGCGAAAACGCATCGTTCGGCCCCTGAGCACGTTCTCAAGTGATATGTGTTTGGTATGTTCCGCCGTGAATCGCGATCGCGAGTGATGCATATATGGTATGTTCGTCCCCCGAAAAGATTAAATATAATTCCATAATTTAGTGTAAAATATAGTTTTACTTAACAAATGTGTTCTTAGTCAAAGGAAGTGAAAATATTAGATATTTTAAAGAGTAAAATATTATACAATTTCTTATATAATATTGCATACATTTTTGATTTAATTTTACATTGTATTATCTTACGAAGTAAGTAATCTGTGCGTATATTGTATTAAAAATTTCTGGAAATTAATCATTTCCAAAGGAGCACTTTCTTGAAACATATACATATATATATATATTTATTCAACGTCAATGTGCTTGTATATGTGTTGGATTATGAATTATATATATGATTGTAAGTAAAATTAAAAATAACTAACGAAAATTTATAAAAAAAAAAAGTCGAGAAACATTTTCTTTTACCTAAGATTATGAATAAGTTTTTTAAATGTGACTAATTAAAGTTTTTATTTGAGGAACTGATACTGGTTACAATTCCTAATTTAAAAAATTACCGATAAATTTTTTCCAAGGTTTTAATGTAATTCTTGATATTTATTTTACATATTCTTGAGAAGCTCTTCTGTGAATTTCGTTTTAGTTATGAAATTAAAAAATCTTAAGTACTTATTCATTATAAAGTAAACGCAGACTAGAATAAAGCCACTGAAAGAGACAATAAGAATAATAAAAATATTGGAATATAAATTGTATTTGTATTATCAATTCTTTGAAGCAATTTCTTTGATGAAACCTCACATAACTTATCTTTTGAATTTACATGGATTTAAAAAAAATCTTTTAAGAGAGATATGCTTTATTCTTGCAAGAAGTATATTTTTAATTTTGAAAATACACCGGAATTTCATTGGTTATGTTCATTTATTTAGTAATGCAAACTTAGTTAAAAAGTTAAAAATATATCCAACCAATAAAATGTAATATGTGCATTTTAAAATTCCTGTGCATGAGTTTCAAATAAAGTTTTCTTTACGAATTATAATTCAAAGTAAAAAAAAAGGTTCCAAAATGACATACAAAACATATTCTAAATGATGCTAACTGAGGGCTACATATATGAATATTTATGTTGAATTTAGTATTTTAATATTTTGATATAAAATAATTGCTGAAAGTTGGATCCAAAATGCGAGTATGAAAATGCATTCCTCAGTTTTGTTTTTGAGTCTGAGACAACATTTTTAGTTTCTTAAATTTTTCACTTTACTTTCTTACTTTTTATTCTTCCGTTATATTTTATTGATTTTGATAGTCTTTACTTATTGTGACTTTTGTAGTAAATGAAATTTTTAAGTGACTAGTTTTATTATTTTATATTAAATATACTTAAAATTTATGTCACTGCAGTTGGATAATTTTTAACAGAGTATACACACGATTATTTCGTATATACATTGAAGACAAATAATATTTTCTTTTGTTTATACATATGCAAATATTTTTTTTAATTTTATTTCCGGAATTAAAAGCTTACAGGATCTTAGATGTCAAAAGTATGTTTGTCTAATTTTTATTTTAATTTTTTAATATAAATTAATTATGAATTTTATAATTTTTCCTTTCTTAATTTTATGATTTTCTTTATTTACTTTTTTATTTTTTTCTTTATTTACTTAAGTTTTGATATATTTTATCTAACTTCTCACTTTTATCTTTCTTTTTAATTCTAGGGTTTGTAGTGTATTTTATGTTTTCATGAATTCTATTTTTTATTTTGATTATTTTAAAAGTATATTAAAATCTGTTATAACATTTTTGTTTAGTTTGTAACATATTTCTTTACTTTAATTAAAATTTAGATACTTATGCAAATTTTTTATTAGGGCTCTTTTATTTGAAGAACATATTCATTTTCTATATTTATCTAGAATAAGTTATTATTTTGTTTGAATTACTCTTATACTTTTTATGAAGAAATATTTAATAATTGCAAGCTAAGCAGAATTCGTAGAAATCCCCATTTTGAGGCATTTTAGCGTATCGTAACCGTTGGGCACTGTTGCTCCTTACCTTGTAATACTTGACAACCAGCTCTCTTACGTGATGTCTGGCCACGATGTAATATGTGCTACCTGTATTAAAAAGATGCCCTCAACTTTCACATAAAAATAAATATTTTGTGGAAAATTTTGAAATCATTAATAAAAACGTCCAACATATTTCAAATATTAAGAAGGGAAAAGAACATAATTTTTTTTATCAGTTTTAAGGAATTTAGTTGATGTATTCTCCTCATTGCTTAGGATATCATAAAAATTAAAAATGACAGGAAATTCGTACTGATTCGTACAGTGCAAAGAGGATGTGTTAGGAAAAATGCACATGTAGGCTTAAAAATATAGAAACAACATAAAATGTTTGTAATACAGTTGTTTCTGACTCCTAAATTGATTACTGTATTCGATCTATGTCAAATTGGTCAACGAAATAATATTTTTATTGTAGAAGCCACAGTTGACTTTTTAGAACTCAACACATATGTATATAAAGAATCGAAATACGATACAATATACAAGGACATGTTCATAAGATGAAAGCTGCTAAGATTTAAAGAAAGAGATTAAAAAATTCACTTAATTATATATATTCATTCATTGGGCTAATAAATTGCAACCTGCTTGCTTAAATGTGAGGAATTTAAAATACAAAAGAGATAGCCAACTGTTCTTAAATTCCTAATATTAGCTCACACTATCCCTATATATATCTTGTTCAGATTTTCAAACGTTAATGAAAGACATTTTATTCATCCACTCAAGTTCAAATACATTTTTTAAACTTGCAGTTAGTGACACTTGATGTTAATAGAGTTTTTTCTAATATTAATTCATTAATTAAATTTTAATTCGTGAAAATGCAGTATAGCTCAAACATTTCGTGCGATTTGAAAAATTGCCAAACTTGTCGATTTTTTTTGGTTGAACTTTAAGTCCCCGAAGCGGACCAGAGTTGCCATATTTGGCAAAATACCGCCAAATTATTCTTGTCTCCAAGGATGGTTGGGCTAAACTGCATTCCAATCATTTATTTTACCAGATGAACTGATAAACAAGCCAATGACTCTACAATGTCATTTGTCTTCCAATGACAAATTTGGTAGAACGTCGGCGTAGAATCTTCGTGCCTTCGGATCGAATCTCGTCGAAGCATAATGTTTTTTATTTGATTTTCACATTATTAATTTTAGTTTTGAAAGAGAGAAAAAAAATTTCTCTTATATAAGATATTTATCAGAATAAAAATTTAGGAATAAATACCGTTAGTGGCGAAGCGCGTAGTTCGATAGAAAAAATTTTCTTGTGCCACTTAATATTACGACTATGTTATATGTATATAGTTACGTATTTATATTAATTGTAATTATTTAAAAAAAGTAACTGAAATAAAAGATTTCTTTGTTGACCTAAGTAGGAATTGACATTATTTTTTTTTACATTGCCTGTTTTATTGTTACGTAAAAAAACATTTAAAAAAAATCTAAGGGTGCCTAAATTAGTCATTTATAAAGAAATATATTATCAGATTATGGCTGCATGGTACATTTTATTAATTGAAGGGGAAACTTTTTTTTCCTAACGCAATTAGATTCAAAATTGACCGTTACAATGTTATGATTACATTTCTAACACAGTGTGCAGATTAATAGACGGCATATTGCAGAATGATATTACTTCACATGCACGAATTAGTGCTACGAAATATTTTTGAACATGAGTTGCATTATGTGACTGGTAGTCCATAATTGTTTCTGAATATTCATAAAAGATGTCGAATAATTTGAATTAAATTCGAAAACAAAACAAAACAAGTTTAAATAAATCAGAGAAAAAAAAGGAATTAAAATAGTTAAAAATAATGGCATAGGAATAATATGCTTCAGCAATATAAAATGTAAAAATTAAATGCTCTATAATATGAATTATTTTTGAAGCAATAAAATTCAATAATTAATATACGATTATAAGGTCCTAAATGAATTATGTATTCATTTTTTAAAGGAATTTTCTCACGTACATAATCAACTATAAAAAGTAGGATACCAGGTCTTCATTCCATTCTTGAAAACTTAAAAAAGGTAATTTACTCCTTTAAACTTTTTTTTTATTTTGAACTTTATTTACCTGAAGAATATTTGAAGTGTACTTTTTGAAGAATATAAGTATGTTTCTTTGTTGTAGAGCAGAAGTATTCAACCTTCTAAACCTTGGGGACCCTTTGAATTTACCGTTTTCTTGAAGGAACCTCTTGATCAAAGAGAAGAAAAAAATAGGATATCAAAGCTTTTTCCTACTCAAATCTTAAACAATTATTATTACATTTATAATTTATCAGAACAGAAACATCTTAATAAGATTCTTTTGGTTTTCTAAAATATATTCCATGAATAATAAACTAATGCAACAATATTTTAAATCACACCAATTAATAAAGAGAACATTTTTTATGATTTAGTAATGATTGTTTTTTATTGCAAAGTATTTTTACATTTAGAATAATTGTTCAACTTAACAACTTAATTCATCTTCAGCATCCAATCTGTTTCTGTATTAATTTTTCGTTGCAGCGTACAAAGGAAAAGATTTTTTGCTACGAAACATTAAATATCATAAGTTAAAACATATGATATTTGCTGTTTCACAGCTCTTTATATAATTTCAAGATATTATTTTTTAACATGAATCCTAAAATTCATAATATCAACTTGACTAAAATTTAGTTTCTTTTAGGGGTCGGTCTACATACCATTTTGATATTCTCTTTTTTTTATTGGGAGTTTTGAGGTTTCACAATCTTGAAAAGTAATTTAGATCCCAGATGATTTATCTTTTTGAAAAGAAAAGTATTCAAGAAATATTTTGTGCATATCTCATAAATGTTGAACTAAACGTATTTTTACACATTTATTGGAATTAGCGTTACCATCGAATAAAATATTATACAAATTAGGAAAGCATTCATTATAGTCTTTCAAAATGCAATCTGCCTAAAATTACAATTTTAAAAGGATGGCATCAATTTTACTTTATACCTTGAAAATAGTGAAATAAGTGGTCGAATATGTGGGCTGTTTTTCACCAGAAC
>BMAW01047710.1:0-19551 GCA_019974015.1 Nephila pilipes
ATTATCTTCAAGAATACACAATACACAATAAGAAAAAATAAATTAAATAATTCAAAATATCTTAAATGTACATCAAGTAGTATTAATATTGAAAATAACAAATCACAATAACCTTCAAAAACTCACCAATGTTTCACCCAGTCAGTAATAAACTCTTATATTGACTTTACGAAACACATAAAATATTATCTACTACCATAAATAACTCACAAATTTCGTAATACACTATTTTAATATAAAATTTACAAATCTACAGCGTAAAAAAAACCTATATTACGCCTGGTTGGCGAGAACTATAAACAAAACGTTACCAGTTTGGCAACCCTACAAAATTATATTAAGCCTTGTTGGCTACAAAGAAAAATGTTACCAGTTTGGCAACTCTATAAAATTATATTAAGCCTGGTTGGCTAGAACTAACAAAACGTTACCAGTTTGGCAACCGAATAAAAATACATTAAGCCTGGTTGGCTACGAAGAAAAACATTTCCACAAACAAATTCATACACATAATAATCAAATACAAAATTAATAACTAAGCCACTCGGAAAAGATGATACTAATTCTTGAATAAGTAAATGCAGCATATGATGTCAGAACAGCTCAGAAAACAGTCCGCAGAAGAAAAAAAAAAGGTGCTTGAAATCTAATCACTTTCACTACCAGATAATCCTTCGCGCAAAAGTAAAAAACAAATTCAACATCAGGTAATTTTTACTTTGCAACATCTTCAGGGAATTCCAAATTTCTTCTTTTTTTCAATTTAGCAACTCAGATGACCAGCATTATTTGACTGAGGTATGCACTCCAAATCTTGTTGTGGAGACCAGCACTAACGCCATTCGAATAAGCACATCTGAATTTCAAATATCTTCGGTGGAACCTCCAAATAATAGTCTGTACTGTATTGCAGACTATTAATAAGAATGACTTGTTTTCAGGACATCACATTTATTTGCGCACATCGTTTTACACACAAATCAAGTACACAATTTTACACAAGCACCATTTTTCAACGTTCGCCTTTACCTCTCGGAACCAAACTCAATTCTGTATCTTATATCCTTTGCCAGTAAATTACATAAAATCAAAAATATGATCTGGTGTTGCCAAAAAAATATATCTTTATAAAGAATATTGAAAAAGGTATCACTTTAAGTTTAAATCGTTTGGTTTTAAAAGTTGAATAGATAATATTTTTTAAAAAAGTATCACATTAGATTAGATCGTTTGCCTTTAAAAGTTGAATAGATAATATTTTAAAAAAAGTATCACATTAAGATTAAATCGTTTGGCTTTAAAAGTTGAATAGATAATATTTTAAAAAAAGTATCACATTAGATTAAATCGTTTGCCTATAAAAGTTGAATAGATAATATTTTTAAAAAAGTATCACATTAGATTAGATCGTTTGCCTTTAAAAGTTGAATAGATAATATTTTAAAAAAAGTATCACATTAGATTAGATCGTTTGCCTTTAAAAGTTGAATAGATATTTTAAAAAAAGTATCACATTAAGATTAAATCGTTTGTTTTTAAAAATTGAATATGTCACAATATATAGAAAGAAAAAAAATATTTTTCTATATATATATACAAATTTATACACACGCCACACACGCGCACAAACATTTTATTCTTTTTTTCTGGTTTAAAATATGTTTTTAATCTATACATATATATTTTTCAATATGGTTTTGTTCTTTTTACTTATATTTATTTAATTATTTACTTACATTTATTTTCAGATTCCTCATTTATATGAATAATGAACTATTACATGTTGAATTTTTCGAAATACTTAAAAATGTCAATCATTTAACTAAATTGAATTTTTTTTTCTTCTTCAGGATGAAAAATGGATGCTTAGCAGTAGTTCATACCTGATTGGCAAAACAAAATAAACTAAAAAACTGTATTTGGCTGGAAATTATAATTTTCTTCAGTTTAAAATCTCTGTTCTTTATCTAATGTACAATGTATAATTATATATATAGTTTTATAATACTTTTACATAATGATATTTTAAACAGTAAATTCTTTCAATAAAATTTGTTTTGAAAGCAACATTTCGTTTTTTTTTTAAAAGAGAGAACTGCTTAAATTTCTCGATGGATAGATATTCTAAGATTATATTACGAAAATGAACAAGTAATTATATTTAAGTAAAATTTATACAAATAAATAAAAGGTATACATATGATTAGTATGAAATTTTATAATAATCAAAGTATGTTATTATTTGTATTATTCATTCAAAAGTACAAGAAAAATTTCAACTAATTTATACATAAGCAATCCATCAATGCATTCACCAAACATTGAATTAAAGCAATTCTATATCTCTTTTACGATGAGTAACATAAAAAAGGGATGATAAACATGTCCGCATTATTTATTGAAGAGTTTTGATAGAAAGTATTCCATCAATCTTCCTTTCCATCGAAGTTCCTTTTGCTAACAAAGTGCCCGAGAGTTTTTCAGATGTAAAACCAATGGGTGTTGTGACATTTATTCTCTTATAAAAAGAAATTATTCCATTAATTTCGGAACGACATATTTATGAAGCTGCACGCTCTTGTCCACCTAAGGAGTAATTTGTCCTATTTAAGTCGAACGAGTCTGTTATCAACAAATCACATGAACTGTAAAAATTCCATGAAACAGTTATAAGATCATTTCACTGAATAGTGGAGGACCCCACAGTTTTGATCACAAGTCTTTCAAGTCTAGAATATCACATTTTTCCTTTCGCGTAAGCCAGAGCAATAAAGGCATCCAGCTCTTCCAAGAAGATGCCTCCTGAATACAATTTTATTTGGCGTCGAGCCTCTTCAATCTTGCATTTTTGAAATGTTTTAATATGGATTCAGAAAACAGCGTGTGAAGTGATGGTGGTGCAAGAGCCAGATATGGCTATGATGCGCCAAACAAGGAGTAATTGTGGTCTGGATGTTTGAAAAAAAAAAATGGAAAATAGGAAAAAAAAAAAAAAATGTTTGACAATGTGAGGGGTTGAAAATATTAAAAAAAGCAAACGCCAAGATTTGGTAAGATCATCATTGCCTTCGATATATTTTTTTCATTTCGTTCATGGTTGTGGATTCGCGGCCGGCGTTGTTTTCGTCGAGTCTTGGGTTCAAGTCCTATTGCTACTCAAGACCCACCGTATAACGGAGATGATGCACTTTCAAACTGGTCAAGATCCCAAGTCTTCGTGTTGGCAAGGTGTGAAAGTTTGGAGAGACAAGACAACACTTGACTCAAAATTACGAGGTCCATTGCTAAATGACCTTGTGTTCTTTTTCAGTGAGAAGTTAATAAACAATCACTCACTCCCTGTATTGAAAATCTAAAAGATTATAGGTTTTATAACGAAAAAAAAAATTGATAGTATTTCTTTCAAATAAATATTAAAGTTTTATAATAATATAACTGTTTACTTTTTAATATTCATTGCGTTTTATTTGACAACTTTTTCAAAAATCAGGGAGTGGTAATTTAAATAATTTGTACATCTAATCACATAAAAAAAATAGTATTCCTTTAAAGAAGAATTAATAAAACTCGGCCGTTTTTCAAATAAAAAAAAAATATAAACCAAAGATTTGTTCGATAGATGAACAAAATCGAAAAACGTATGTTTCAAAACAATGGATCTCTCCTTATTTTCTGAATAACATTAAAGTGTGATGTTGATAAAAGATATTTATTTGTGTGATTGTGCGAAGGTAGTGGACAGTTACTCGTTGACAATGGAACTGGTACTCCTTTACAAATGTTATGCTTGTTAAGATTCAATTCGGTCACGCTTTAGAAACAAAAAAAAACTTGTCGAATGACTTTTTAAAAGTTTTTTTTTTTTTACTTCGTGAATATTTGTATGAGATGAATTATTTTTACATTTTTATTCTTCCCTTTTTTTTTAATAAATTTTCTTCTGACGTTTCTACTTGCAAAACGTGCTTCTTTTCGTGTTGAGTTGTTCGCTTCCTTCGCATTTTGACAACTGAAGATTTTTACTGAAGTTCGTTGAAAATTCTATGCAATTTTTTCACATATATTATCGATGGGAATGTTTACAGCCAAACTATTCAAATTTCAACAACATATATTTCGCCATTTCATCTTATTTCTTCAAGGTTCTCGATGAAGTTCTTAAATTTATTTTGATTTAATGCAATGTTTTTCAAGTTTTTTTTTGTTTTTTGTTTTTTGTAACGCATTGCAAGGTTTATGGCTTATTAGTTGATATGTCGAGACCCATTCCCATAATACACCCAACTCTTTTTTTACATGGTAGATACGTTCTTCAGAAAACCATGCAAAAAAATTCATGTATGAAATAAATACATGCTACATATGGTAAATTTGGGTATATGTTCCACAACTTTAAGAAATCGTGTAAGATGAAAAAACTCTAAATATTTTCCCAAAAAACCATGCAAAAAATAATAATGAAATCTATATCACATATTTATAAAACAAAAACAATTCATTTTTATTACAAATTTTTTTTAATTTAGTGTACAGAGAAAATTCAATTTATGGGTACAAACAACATATAAAAATTCAAATTGAAATTAGGAATAAAACTACTAATTACCATTCATCGCTACTTGATGACAAGAGAGCACTTTTTTTACGATCTGGATCAAAAATGCTATCACCAGTAGATGTGTAAGATATGTCTAACACAGCTCTCGGGATTGATTCAAATGAAGAATTCGTTTATTAACGGCCTCTGTTGATTTTTTTTGTTTCAAAGTCTGTTAGTAGCGGTTGTTTTTTTGGTTTCTCAAGTTGCTTATATAATTCTTGATATCTTGCTACACAAAACTTAATATTACGTTGAAATTTTAATGCACGCTCCATGTCAGAATCACGAGAAAGAAAATATTCCATACTTGTAACGAATTTCGTATTAATCAGCATTAAATCAGCTGTTGATAGCTGAACTTCATTTTCGACTTCTTTATGATCATAAACTGTCATACATTCGATCAAATCGTCCTCATCCAAAGTGCTTCCTAGCATCAATTATTCGATGTCAATCGTTTGCATGTTGTTAAAACCTTCGCCACCAATCGCATTTGATAAAGTTATAATTTCAGAATACACAGCTGAATTTTGTTCTATGAAACTTCCACTTTTGACGCATTCTGGCAAAATTTTTTTCTTACAAGCATTTAAGGTTGATTGGCACAGCTGTTTGATGGCAAAAAAAAAAAAAAAAACGTGTAATACAATCTAGAATCGTAAGCTTTCTCCATGCTTCCATAACAGTCAAATTTCTTTCTTCCACTAAGTTTAAAATATATTTAAACGTTTGCTTCATGTAGTACATTTTAAATGCTGCTATGATATCCTGACCGAGTGACTGAATCAAAGAAGTTGTATCAGGCGGTAAAAACCTGTGTATCGAGGAAGGTCAGAACACGACGTGTGCTCTTACACTATCTTGTTGGAAAATGACGTTTGGTAGGCTTCGAAGATAGGGCACAACCACTGGACGTAAGTTGTCAGAAATGAACCGATCTGCGTTCAAATTACCGTCGATCCGAACAAGAGATGTCCGTGTCGTGTTTCCAATGGCTGCTGTACCGTTTGAACATAATTTAAGATATTATTACGAACCAGGAAAAATAATGGCTTTAAATTAAAAGTATTTAATGCAGTTATGTACAGCTATTTACATAATTTTGTGACAGGAAGAATAAAGACAACTGTCTCGAGTGGGAACCAAAGAGGGATTGAGACTCTTTACGGGACATCGACCTCCATCGGCTTCTCGCCAGTAAATCCCACTAATCCCATCAAAGCCTGCCGAAATATTTAAGCGATTTATAACTGTTGACATCTTGGAGGTGACATGTGGCTCTGCTATCTAAATGCGGAAAACACACTGATATTTATGAGTCCGATAAGGGAAAAGAGGGAGTTGTTAGTTGGTAAAAAACGCCACAACATACCATAAGTGTCAACGTTGGCAGATCGACCAACAAACATAAAAGAAGGCCGAATAAGATAACAGAAACCAGGAATATGGATATGCGACCGATGTTGCACTGCCCGAACCATCCCACCATGCGGAGCCTCCATGCCGATATCAATTGCTAGCAGGCCTCCTCGGAGCTTCCAGACACTTATACGGCCTTCAGAATACTGCACGAAGAAGCGGGACTCATTTGAAGAGACGTCATTGAGACACTCCTGCATCCAGCTTTGTCGTTCGGGGCACCAGAGTCACCGTCTCTCCGTATGCTGCATTGTCAAGCGAAGCCGAAGTAATGATCGCAGTGCTGACAGTACACGCCTCTGAAAACGTCGTCCCACCGTAAGAGCGGATACAGAGAGTGCTGAAACCATGTCCATTTCCTGACTAATGGTCCGTGATGTGTTTGTACGGTTTTGCAGGGCCCACAATATGTCAGTCCTCTAGGGCATTAGTCATGAGAGGTCGTGGAGATCCTGCATGCCGTTCAGTATTACCCCCAGCAACCTTTCGATTCCATATTCGCATGAACAGTGGCTGGATTTTACTAGTGCGACGGGCAATATCCTGGAACGATAATCCACACTCTTGATAGGTAACGATCATGCCTCCATCGAATTCCGAAACTTGATGGTAAGCATTTCTTCTTATTTGAGGCATAACACGACATTCTGAGCAAATTTCGACCTTACAAAGAGCTTTCCAAATGAGAAATCAGATATACAAATTTTCTTCCATGCCTAGTTTCAAATGTCCCTCTTGTGTCGTTTAAATGCTCTGAAATACTAATAATTTACATATTCCAACTTATGCATATATATATATATATATATATATATATATATATATGATTTTACTTAATTCCTATTAATTTCTCGCTATAATAATTTAATTTACTAAATTTACCCATTCTCTCCTTTAAAAGATAATGTTCATTCGTATTTCCTGATCCCCTTCCAAAGTATCCTTTTATTTATTTCATCACGCACTCTTAAAACTGGTTAAATCCACTTAAACCAATTATAAATCTGTCAAAACAATCCCTTTTAATTCCCTATCTATTATGGTATTTCCCCGGAATCCCGTTATTCATACCACGCGTCTCTGACGTTTCAAATGAAATTTCCCTCATATATAAACAAAAACAAAGCGAGAAACGCTCTCTTCTCTTCTTCTCTCCTCTTCTTGCTGTCTTATGATGCAATAGCTTCAATCAAAAGACGTAGTGGAAATGGTCTCTCTCTCCGCTTAAAATAAAAGTTCTGTGAAAATTCAATACGCCTCGACTGTTATTTGATATTATGTTACATTTAAAAAGTGGCAGGATCTTTACATATATACATACATACATACATACAACTAGTTTAGAAATAGTATAGAAGCAAATATTTAAAGAGAAAGGTAAAATAATTAATAGTTTAAATAGTTACGAAAAGGAACCATTTATGAAATTCTTTTTTGATTATAGTAAATATCAAATATAAAAGAAAATTGAAATTATTTTTCAGACCGAATTACATAAACACATAGGAAATGATGATTATTAAAAAAATACATTGAAAATATAAACACAAATCATACAGAAAATAGAATATAACATTTTAAAATTCTTTATCTAACTAAAGACAGATATGTAGGGTTAAACTCGTTTTTATTAGCCAAATCTTCTCATACTGAAAAATGTTATAACACGAGATGATAAATTCTGCTCATGTCATAAATTCAATTCATTTTATCCTCGTCTTGAATCTCGTCTCCATACGGCTTACAAGAGGAATCTCATGAACAAAAACTAGATGAAGAGGTTCACTCTTGTCCTTAAGCATTTACGTAAAGCAGCCCATACTTATTCAGGACACAAGTATGGACTCTCTTAAAGATAGAGAATAGACGGGAAAAAAATCATATTAAATTGAGCAAGAAAAATAAGAGTGAGTTTCAAAAGGTAAGTAGCAAAGGTTGTCTCGACTCAATTTACTATGGAAATATTTTGCGAACCAAATAGTTAACTATTTATCTGATGAATGGAATTTAAAACCAATTTTAATTCATAATTAAACTAAAATGACCTTATACTACGTAATTTTCGTTTTCAATTACATCTTTTTTTCCACCAATCTATAGACTTGTTTACCTTTCAAACTTATCCATCATAGCTTTCAAATTACGTGAAACTAAAAGATATTCTATAATAATAATAAAATGGCATGTTTCAATCCCAAAACTGAATAAACAATATAATACAACAAAAGAATGATAAAATTTCACAGAGATAATTTCCTAGCTATTTTGAAGAGTTTTTTTTTCTCCCCATGGCGGACAGGCGATTCGAAATTCTGCTTTTTGGACCTGTAGACAACTCAGTTCAGTTCGATTTATGCACGCCTTTGACAGCCGAGCCAGAAAGAAACTTCCTTCCAGGTCAGTTTAGGTGCTTTTAATTCTTGTCGTTGACTTTTGAAAGAGATATACAAAGTGCTGCAAAGCCTCTTATCTAGATTAATTAATTATCTGAAAGCAATGAATTCAGAGATTAACGAGACCAAAGGATCATATAGCCGGAAGATCATATAGAAGAAGCCTTTGTTGCCCCAACTTATATACTGATTGCTTGAGTAGAACTACGTATTGTAAATTAAATAAGAAGCATATCTAATTGTGGGTGTATGTGTGTCACGTGTATGAAGAATATGTAATAAGTGTCCGATGAAATCATGTGAGTGTCTTTGCCAATCAGGGCGAGGATCTTATTTAAATGCATCGCCTGGATTGACACAGGGTCACCACCAAGATAAAGAAAGTGCATTTTCCTTCTGAATGAACTGATTATATTCTTTTATTTTTTGGGCACAATATTCAATTTCTGGTCTTTCAACTGTCAACTCAAAGAGTGTAAGATGGATCCTTCCAAATTAAAACCCACTTCACTATAATCGCGGGGACCCCATATCAAAAGGAAACAAATGAGGGGCCAAATTTAATGATGTTAAATTATTGTTGTGTGTTACTATCCGAATGATGAACATGCAACGTAAAGAGGTGGTCAACTAACACAGATTGGTTTTCGATTGAATATAAAGTGATTTATGTGTTAGGGACAGTGAAAAATAAATCAATTTACAGAGGTTGTTAGTATTGAGCCTCTACAGTGAGATTCAAATCACACATTTTATAAGAAAAAAGAGTTTTAAGCTCATGACTGTTCAAACTTTTATGAATTAACATGTGCATACCATCCACCTTGTTGTCTTTCTCACAAATGCTCAACAGGTATTTAAAAAGGGAAATGAGCAAGTATTTACACAATGAGCTGCGAAAGACGCTGTCATAGAATAGGTGCTATAATAGCGAAATTTTTTTTGAAATTGTCTTTAAATTTAGAATAATACGCATTTATATGATTTTTAAAATATAAATGAAGGATTTTAATTATTAACAAGTAACAAAATTAAAAAAAAAAGACTTTATGATAGCTATGTACGAAAATTTTATTTATTAGCCACCCAAAGGACTATTATTTCAGTTAACCCAAAAATGTCCCACCGGACTAGTTTTCAAAAATTTATCTTGTTTTTGCGTTTATTTTTTATGTCTGCGTTCAACAGTAACGAACTTAATTTTCAAAAATACGTCATAATAACTTTCTCTTGAGTTTTTTATTGTATTCAAATAAAATATATGTAATATATGTCTGATGCCTGCTTTCACTAATCAATATAATTTTCAAAAATATGTTATAATATTTTTGAAAATTAAGTTCGTTACCGGTGAAAGCAGACGTAAAAAATATACGCAAAAACAAGATAATTTTTTGAAACGGGGTCTGGTATGACATTTATGGAGTACAGAAAACAATAGTCATTTGGCTATAGCCTGGGTGGCTAATTAAGTAATTTATTTACTTATCAATTCATATATTTCCTTAAATCATATGAAAATAGGAATCAAGATATGACCGTAAATGAATAACATTCAGAATTTTAAGATAACTGTAAGGCAGCCATTTTTTTAGCCACCCAAGAGGCTATTGTTTTTATTGGATTAATTTGCACGTACCAGATCAATTTTAAATTTCTTATCGTTTGCTTCAATTTTAATTACATTCAGCTTAAATATATTCAATTCAATAATTTATCGTTTTCTTTAATTTTGATTACATGTAGCTGATATAATATTCCATTTAATGTAATTTATCATTTACTTTAATTTTAAAATCGGAAAAGTTTACTTTTGTCCATTTCTCGATATTTCTTCATTTACTTTATTTCTTATATTTAATTGAGTAATTTAATTATAATTATAAGAAAAAGCGTGCTCAAAAGTGGCTAAATCTATTCTTTATAAAGACTTTCTATAGAACTTTTTCATTTTCTTATTTTTATTTTATTAACATCAAAATTATACAAATGAATCAATAATATGACGAAAGAAAAAAACCAAAGGAAAAATATTTGTTACAAATTTAACAACTTTGGGCTCAAACTATCCATATATTATACGTTTTTTTTTATGAGTGCGTATTTATTTCTGCGTATTCTTACAATTTTTTCAATTAATATTGAGACAATTCTTTTTTTCATTCCAGTTTAGTTTCAGCATACAACACCTCTACACTTTCCGAATGACTTTCGATTAGTTTCATCTTGTCTTTTATAAGCCATGTTATTATGCATATCATAGATTTTAATATTATATTAGGAGACACCAGTTCGTAGAAAGTATGGGAAATTTCCCATTAGCAACATGCAAGCGATAAATATACAAAAATAGCTGCTTTTTCACCTTTAAGACTTATATTTCTTATATATACGAAGAAATTAATTCTGAATGACCACTTATTGCTTTCTTTCATTTTTGAATTTCAGCTAATTCAAGACGATTTTTCTCTACTCTCGAACTTGTTTTTCACTTAAGGCGAAATGCCGAGTTGCCCTTTTGTTAGAATTTTCAGCAAACACGATCATTTGCTAGTTGAATTTTGTCGTATAAGATTTTCTATTTTCACGAATCTTTCCAGCAAAAATTTTTAAGGACGAGGGACAAAGAAAGACTAGCATTGACCTTACTTAGCATATACAACATGATAATTAAATGGTGCACAATGTGATAGTTTTAGATAGAGTTACCAGATTTATGTCTGTCATATTGGGCATTTGGAGTTTTACTTCACAAATAATTTATTGGAAAACGTTCCACCCATTACAATTGCTTGACAACATTTGCAGCTGATACAACCATGAAAAAATGAATTAAAAAAACAAAGCAGGATAGTTGTTCCTAACATATTAATTACTTCTGATGGGAGAGAGATTAAAGTTCAAAGTTAGATGGAACATTTTACTGGCTGGTTCATTAAAATAGGGAAAGTTTGACGAATTACCTCAGTTTCCTTATTAACAGAAGTAATACATTTGTTACGTGTTTACGAAGGTTCAGCTGCTATTGCAACAATGTCCCAAAGTATTCAAAAGCTCATAAATTATTATTATTTTAGATGAAGATCCTTTTTATAACAGAATTTTTAAGAATTTAAATTTAGCGCCCATCACACACAACTGATGGCACCCGCTATAATTCAGACGAATCCTAATGCCACTAAAGATCCACTTGCAGAACATTAGGAGAACACTGCACATGAAATAAAGCAGTGATTAAAAGACTTAAAATGGCGTGGGTTAGAAATTTGGAGAATGAAGTACCAAATGAGGTGTTATACTGTTCATTTCAGTAAGACCAAAATTACGAAGTCCGTCGCCAGTTTCGTTCGTCTTGAGTAAGGGAAACGATAATTTTGAAATTTAATTTCTTAAATCATATAAATAATTAGTGCTTTCTAATATTTTATACACATATTATTTCGAATTCAACTTTTGTGTACGGTTTCAATTTCATTACGAGTGCACTGTATTATAGAATAGTAATGTAAAATGTGATAAAGGGGGAAAAAGCAATTCTATTTACGCTGTAGAACATTAGAAAAATGCATATATTTCCTTATTTCATAAACAAAATTCTCCAAGACAGAAAAGCTTAGCTGCGAATTTTAACATGCAAAATAATACGTTTTAAAACTTAATTTTTTCAAGCATTTCTCAGCCTTAAAAACTAATTTTCATCATAAATTACAAATAAAGTTCTTTTTTTTTTACAAAAACAGCTTAAAAAAAAACAATTATTTTCTTTAAGCTTACTTTAGTTGGATGATGTTTCGTCGCGAGAATAGCAAAACGTCAACTATTTTCTATTTCTTATTTCAATGCTATGCAAAAAATGGTTTTGAGTTTTCCCAAAATATAATTGATGATAATATACAAGGTGTTTACAAACTTTGAAGAGCTGCTATGGAAAAACTAAAGACGTTACAGCTTTTTTCGGCATATTAAATTAAAAATAACACTTTTTAAATATTTAAATATAATAAATATTCAGAGTGACCATCACAAGAAGCACGATATCCAGTATGTATAAAACTTCTCCTATTTTTTTTTTTCCAGCAAGTTTGATATTACAGTTTTTGGTGTTTTCAATACGTCAATGCTCGCCAGTAGAGGTGGAGAAAACATTTTATCTTTAAAATTGACCAAAAAAAAAAAAAAAAAAAAAAAATGCAGGGATTTAAAACAGAGCTTTCTGGGGGTCACTTGTTAAAGCTTAGGAAAGAAAAGGTTTCCCAGAAAACGGAACCATTATCTGGCGGTCACAATAATGCGGTATGACTTCATTAACCTCCCTCGTCAAGTCTTTCCTTGTGAATCATAGCTTAGCCGTTGCTTTGCGTTCCGATCACCTTATACGCTCTTCAGGACTCCACGCCATCTGACATGTTTTAATGACTCATATCCAGACAATGTTTTAATGACTCATATCCACCGCAATATAGTAGGTGACAAATAACGGCTCTGGTTTCCTTGGAAACCATAGCTTAAGAACAATATTGTAATCTGCTCTGTGATCAATCTATTTAATCGTATCAGTGAATATCGTTCGTTGGGGATCACATCGATTTATAATTTTATGAGTCCTACAGGCTATTATTTTAGTCAAGGACAAAATGTTCACCGAACATTTTTCCAAATTAAGCGTTTTCTGAATATCTTTTCTAATAAACGAATGAATGAGCGAGTGAATTAGAGAAGGGATGATTGAATAAGTGGGATGAAGAAAAGAATGAGCGAGCTAGTGAATGAGTGAATGCATAAATGAGAGAAGAAATGAATGAGCGAGTGAATTAGTCAAGGGATGATTGAATAAGGGGTATGAGAGAATGAATGAGCGAGCAAACGAATGAATGAATGCATAATTGAAAGAAGAAATGAATGAGCGAGTGAATGAATGAATTGACGGAATATTAAATTCAATTCATCACACCTATCCAAACAAAAAGTACAAATTTTTATTAACATTCATTATTCGCGGCCTAACAAAAGGTTAAGAAATTCTCACATACCTTTTTTCTTAAAACAACAAAGACAGAAAAGGTTATAAAATCTTTCTTCGTTTGAGTTCAAATCTCAGTTCGTTTGAATAATAATCGTAGTCTGGGGAAGACAATGTTCACCGAATTCGAGAAACGTTTCGTCATTTGCACTGCTTAATGTTTGCGTGTTGAATACAATGAACATAAAAGAGGAAGCGGGTGCGTAATCTCAGTGGGGAGATTCTGTAAAATCTCGACAAACTCATGCTCGTAAACGCAAAATTGCCTTTTGTTACAAATAAAGGCAATCAGTATAGCGTTATTAGAAAAACGGTAAAAAGCAGCTGTATCTAAGTTGTTGAATTTTCATAAATAATTATTTATCTAATTCCTTATTCCATGACAAGAAATACTAATCATATTATGAGACAACCAAAAATGATTTCAAAATATAATATTACTTACAATTTTTTTTTAGAATTTTACGTACATGACCATCTTATTAAAATAAAAAACTGAAAAAAAGTAGTTTAAAGTTTTGAAGCTCAATGGAATGACTTAGCACATACCATTAAAGAAAATTTAAATAATTCTCTATATAATGCATATAGAGCAATGAAATTTTGTATATATATTTGGAAAAGCTATACAATTAAAGTAAGGTATTAAAATTGTTTTTCGATATTTTGATCATTATTAGGATACTATGTCTCCTTCATTTGTGATAATTTTGCTTTTCAATTGATAAGTTTTTCGTATCTTACCTTTATAGCATGTGTTTATGTATTATTTATCCATATCTTTTATGATAAAAACTATGTGAAATATTAACCATTGGTTTTTATAGGATTAATTCTATACTTTTTTTATTTAGTATCCTGTTTACTTCTTCGTAAAATTACACAAAGAAAACATGGTACAACATTTTGCATACAAAAAAAGAAAATACTTTAGTAAGATATAAAATGTGTTAGAAATTTGCTACACACTGATGAACAAGAAATTCAAAACTGATCGACTTCTTGATACTGTATCTTTAGATTCGTTATAAGGAATTCTAGCGAAATAAAATTAAAGCTTTTTTCTAGACAAACAAAAGCTATTCATTCTGATACCTATAGACTGGTAACTAATTAATATGAATTACTGATCTAACGCATCAACTTCATATATTTTCTTTTACTAATTTAAATGATATATTCATCGTCAAAAAACATTAAGGATAGTAGGAACAGTATGATTGAAATAATATTTGAAAGTAAATTAGTAAAAAAAAAACAATAACAAAGAAAAAGGTTAAAAACTGAGCTTGGATATGATAGAATTAACAAATCAAAATATGAAATCCTTATAACTCTCAATAGAATGTCGTACTGCCATTGTTTCTGATGCGTTCTGCCACACGTCGTGGCATAGAGCCATAGACATTGTTAACACATCCGCAGAAAGTACAGTTATATATGAGCCGCTCAGAAGCCAATGCGGTTAAGTCCAAAACACAAAAATTGAGAAAATTAATGTTTTTTGATACATTAGTTTTTAAAATTCTTGGTTTATTAATTTAATTAGAAAAGTGTATAAAGTCTTTTTTCGAGGTATAAACTCTGCAAAAAAACAAGATATGTACGGGATGTGTAAATAAAAACGTAAGTATTTATTGAAATAATGACGCATCTTAAGAATTTTAGGACTTATACCTTTTGGCAGCTGAAAAAGATAAGAAATTTATGTAAAACATTTATTGTCATAAGTTTTGTGTTTATTCATTATAACAAACATCATCTTCTTCCGAGTTATTTAAATGTAAATCTTGATCTCCACGTGTTGTTCTTAATGTCCTGTAAAAGTCGTGTTTAATCGGAGGTATATACTTTAATAAACACATGATGCCTTTTTTTGTTTCTCTTGAAATTGTTCTGCCATTAGGATATAATATAGGTTGAGTTATATTTTTTAAATGTACTGGCCTAGCTATTTTTTTTTTATATCAATTACATGAAAGGTATCATCCTCGTCAAAATTATATTTGAACTTAATGATGCTTGGGTTTGACCTTTCCAATTTTATCCATCTCATATTAAGCCAATTGACTGTTAGTCCACTTGTTGATTTTTTTCTGTTGGTAACATCTTCTTCCAATGGTTTTGTGGAAAGAAATTCTTGTGGATTCATTTCGACAACTCTGAAAGGGTTCTTTCTTTTACTATTTTGTATTATATGATACCAGTCACTAGGGTTATAAATACACGGAATTTTTTTTTTTGCATAAGCTTCTATAACTGCAAAATCAGCATCATTGGGCAAATAACTGTGCCCACTTAATAAAAATTTAAGCTCATTTGATTCAGCTTTTATTTCTTCACTCTGAACCAATTTCAGTAAACTTAACATAGTTTTTATATTTCGATTCTGTCCTGAACATGAATCTAAATACATTATTATAATTTTTTGAAAATCCTTTGCGTACAATTTAATGTGTTTAGTTACACACGATGACACTTCTTGTGAACCCCGCGATGCTTGGGTTATAGGCCAAACATACATGTAGCCCTCGTTAGTCTTTAAATCATGGCAACCAAGATTGTATACATATAAGTTTCTCTTGTAATAAGCCACTGATGTGGATAGTTTCGGAAATGGTTATGCTTTTTCTAAATCAAAACTAAACACGTATATTTCGACTGAAGCCCTTAATCGATCATTAGCCATACTATTACGGGCAATTTCTGCATTTCGCAAGTGTTCGTCATGTTCAACTTCAGCTGCATTTTTTTCTTCATCTATTGTAGATTGTTTTTTTATTACCAAATAATCACATTTTGCACAAGTATCTTTTGAAGGTTGCTTAAAATGTAAGTTAAATTTTGTCGAAAATATATGGTAATAAAACTTTTCCTTTACTGGTACAATTTGCTCTTCATTACATTGTTCGACATATAGGTTATACATTTTTGCAATAGAAAGGTCTGAATTTAAGTATCTGCGTCTGGGATTATGACTTCTTGTATAATGGCTTGAAATAGCAGGAAAGGAATTTATAAGTTTTTTTACAAGGGAATCATCTATTTTGTTACCTGAATATGTTGTCCCCGGTGGTCCTTCAGATCTTCCTTTGAACAGCAATTATATAGTCGCCCGTTTCTTATTTGATATGTTTCTATAAAATATTTTTTGCAAACACCAACATCTTGGCCATTAAGTCTAATAAAATATTCAAAAGACTGAGATCTTGGTCCTTTGGTGTTATTCCTGGGTCGTTGTCTTTTGATAGCATGAACTCTAATTAACCCACTTAAAAAAATATTTTGCTTATGATGATCATTAAGCTTGTAAAAATTTTTCATCGCCTGTTTTCTTTGATAAAAGGTTATCTTGCGATTACAAAGTCGTAAACAGTTACAAGGTTTATTATCAAATTTCTTTGCAGGAATTATTCTTTTATTTCTATTTTGATATTGCTTACCTTGTATCCTTTTTTGTTTCTCAACATTTCTAGACCGTTTCCCAGGATTCCTGATGCGTTTTCTACCAACTTTTCCGTTATTTTGATTATTTTCTATATCTTCGTTATCTGACGGTGTACCAGAATCAATACGGTTAACTCTCCTTAAATTAGGAGGAAATATCGTATCACTTTCACTTTGTTCTATTTCCATTGACATTTTTAGTTTTTATACCCTTACAATAAATCTTTTTTATTATTTTAAAAAGTCAGAGTTTTTACAGTTATTAAAGAAAATTTCTTTAATGTTTTTGATAACACAATAATTTTCGCAAACACTTCAACGTAATACTTTTGTGTTTTGACGCACATGCATAAAACTCAAACAATTCTAATTAGAAGTAACGGTTACAGTTACTATGAATTTCTTGTTTTTCAGTGTTACCAACAAATATCGAAAGAAGAAGAATAATTTAATTTTTATTTCAAAGTTTATGTAAAAAAATATTGATAAAAGGTGGACTTATTCACAATGGCTTCTGAAATTATTATACAATATATTCAGAAGCTATTAAAAAAAGGGCTGTCTAACTTAGAAAAAAGTAACCAACGAGTAAATCCTTTAATAACTAAGAAGATTATTATTTATTTCATCAAAATTTCCAAAAATCAGAAAATATCAAAAAATGGACTTAACCGCATTGGCTTCTGAGCGGCTCATATAGCAGTCAAACATTTATCCCCTCCATAGATAGTACCGTCATGATTATTTCCTTTAATAAATAAACGACTGAAATCACAAAAATATGTTTAAATACATGAAAATACACTAATTTCCAAAAACATTTGAGTTCCAAGAAAGAGTTGCGGAATAAAACGAAATCTTACATACAACGTTGATGTAAGTAAGTGATTCCAAACTCAATGCAAAATGAGCATTTATTACACGAAAAATTACAAATAAATGGAGGTTTTAGTACCCTGTTGGGCCGCCTCTAGCATGAATGCATGACGGTCGGGCAGGGGGGCATAACACATCGATCAATAACTCCCGAGTCTAAAATTGAAAACAACATTTTTTTTGCAAAATTTTTTTTTATTCATCAACATAACACCTTTTGTTAATCACCTTTTAGGGTGATAAATTTTTTTTTTTTTTTTCGCAAGAAATCTTTTTTGTTGCGAGTAAATAGCGATAAACAGCTTTCTGAATCATCAACTCGTTGCTGTTTTTGTTCCATCGAAAGCAATCGCGGCACCCACTTGGAATAAACCTTTTTCACTTCACTTCAAAAAACCTTTTTCCTGGTCCGATCGACTTAAAATTTTGACACGTTTCAAGCAAAGGTTAGTACTCTAGAAAGACCTGGTTACTGGTTTACTACGAGCGCCATCTCTGGGTTTGTCTCGGGAGTTATTGATCGATGTGTTACAAGTCCCTTATGATGTCCGGCGACATCTCGTTCTACAGATGCTGGAAACGCACTTTTAATTCGACCAAACTCGTAGGCTGTCCAACTTGGCGTCCTAAATGATCCAAGAAATACTTAATCGGTGACAAATTTGGGGATTGTGCAGACCAGGAATGGGTAGAAATATCGAGGTGCAAGTCCTGTGAAACACTTGCTGTGTGTAAAAGAGCATTTTCCCATTGAAAAATGGCTACTGGGAGCCCAGCCATGAGTGGCAACACTTGTGACAGAAGATTGTCACGAACGTACCTCTCGGCTGTCATGGAGCTGTGGATCAATATTAGGGGTGACCGTGTGTTGTATGCGATGACACCCCATACCATCACACCAGTTGTGAGAGCGGTGTCCTGCTGTACAAAGAAGGCAGGACTGACACGCGCCCCAGGGGGCCTCCACACACGTACACGATTGTAATCACTATCCAAATTAAATCTGGATTCATCGCTAAAGACAACCTGATTCCATTCGGTTGCAATCCACTCCCTTCGAGCGCGATTCCACTCCAGACGGAGGCGACGGTGAGCGGGTGTCAATGGTAGTATACATAATGGGTACCGCGATAGCAACTGTTCTTCAGCCAGGTGCCTTGAGATAGTACAGAGTGACACAGGTGTCCCCGAAGCAAAACTCTTGCCTCTGTTTGTCTAACTAAGACAACTGCACATAAAATCCCGATTGGTGATATTCCGGCTCTGGCGCACGTGTCGAAGAGAACCACTACTCAACTCGAGACAGACGACGATTCTAATGGAAGCTGTTCCACACAAAACTCAATTCAATAGGGATGGGATGTGTATCATTTGCAGTAATGGATGAAAAAAGCAACCTTCTCTATAAATATCAATGTTTCTCTTCGTATCATCATGATGATACTGGAGGAGGAGTATGTAGCAACTCTCTTCAACAACGACGTCATAAGTTGAAACGCCTTACTAACTAGCCAGAGGGACACGTCTTCCTCAGCCTAGTTGGTATAGGCACAGCAAAAAATGACCGGTATACTTTTCTTCTGACCCAGTGGTCCAGATTTCGAAACAACCTATATCAGTTCCCAGAACTCAAGGTCAACAACTCCGTCCCGTTCCTAGGGGTAGAAAAACACCTCCCAATGTTTCGGAGAAAACGTCATATGCTGAAGACCTTTAAAGAACTCAACATGATTGTATGTGTTTTTTGTAACAAATATTTATTCTTGATTGTATGAAGATTAACATTGACTACAAAT
>BMAW01047714.1:0-34340 GCA_019974015.1 Nephila pilipes
TATTATTATTTTGTTAAAAATCAATGAAAATAAATCTTTGAAGAATCTGATTCAGCTGCCCTTTACCTTAAAATTTAAGGTTTAAAAATTACGTTATGTAAAGTGTGAAGCTTGAAAGAAACCCATATTTAAAAGTCTGGTATTTATTTTGCGTTATTTTTCAGAATTACTTTATGAGCGAAAATTTACATCAGTTATTCTTTTTAAATTTGAAATGAATCTAAGTTAGAGCATGCTAATTTTAAGAAATCTAATAACAACATTTAATGTTTTCTTTTATAAATTTAAGTAGCTACATTATCAAACAATAAAGTGTGATTTGATTTTATGTAAGTGCAAAACTAAGTGGAAACTAGAGGATAAAATTTCTAAAAAAAATAATACAAACATGATAGGAAAGGAGGAATATATGAAAAGCACAGCTAAAACAGTTAAATCTTCAGATACTAGAAGTGGAAGACTGATTAAAATAATAAGAATTGAAAATTCTTAGAGAAAAGATTATTCATACGTAGTTTCTTAAATTTAAAACAAAGATTAACAATGTTTACGTAAGAGAGATTAACATTCACAGCGAATTAAATACAAAATGTTATTATTATAGTTTCTTTTCAGTTGTAAAAAGCATAATCATTTTGTTACCATACATACAAAAGCTTTGCAAAAAAAAAATGTAGCTGACATCTTGGATTTACCATCATTATTCGAATTGAAATTAATTTTTGTATATTAGGAAAATTAGAAAGTAATGTTTGAAATAAATTCAGTGTAAAATTTTAATTTTAAAGTATATATTCCGACTAATTGGGTAGAAAAGGCTCTAAAAATTTATAGCCAGTTTTATATTCGTTTAATTTATATTTCCTTGAATTTTGTGATTTATTATTAGTGTATATTCATGTTTATTTCGTATTACTATTGAACATTATAACTTATAATTTTACTTATATATGTGTAACCAGTTTCCATTAAAATTGCTGCACTTAGAAGGCGATACGCTACACACGTGAAACTTACACGATAGGAAAAAGAGGCTGTGATAAGCAAATGATAAGCTTTTCAAGACATTAAAGCAAAACAGACGCCGGTAGAGACTCCTATAGTGCGTTTAAATGATGTAATTATATAGCAGGTTTCTCATACACAAGTTGCATTTGAACGCTGTTGCTCGGGGAAAGTTGTTACAATGTTGTTGTTGTTGTAAGAAGAGGATATGCTTACATGCACGTTTCTGATTTTCCTAGTAGTTGAATTATAGCCTACTGGGATTGCGGTTTATCGTATCGCAGTATGACTGTCTGCAGAATGTGGGATTGATGGATTCAGGATAGTCATACGGAACGCCGTACTGGTTCTCAACTGCCCGCTATCACTAACAATTGAGATGATAGACTGTTACCCTCGTGGCCTTAATGCCTCGTACAGCCACGTCTCGAGCCCTGAGCCAATAAATGGGATCGCTTGCAAACGATCAGCCCCATGGACTATCAGTTCGGCGACCATGGTTTCGGCTACCCTTGACGCTACATTAGAGACAGGAGAGCCTTCAATTCTGTGATCGATGACGAATCAGGATGCAGCAGTGGCTTGACGTTGGCTTTTCAGACGAATCCAGGTTCTGTTTACGACATGATGACGGTCGCATATGTCATTGGCGTCATCGTGGATAACGCAATAGCTAGCGTCAAATCGACATCGTCATACTTGCCGATCACCTGTAGTGACGGTGACAGGTGATATAGGATATACGTCTTGGTTATATCTTGTTTGTATTGACGATTGTTTTGTACAGTAGCCTGAACTTTACTGGTGTGTTAAGGTCCAAGACTCTACCCTTTTTTCGCGTCCTGCGAAATGCTACGTTTCAGCAGGCTTATGCACGACTGCATGTTGCGGGTATAATGCAGACCTTCCTTGATATAGAAAAACATTCGGCTGCTGCCCTGGCCAGGACGTTCTCCAGATCTTATATCAATAGAAAATGTCTGGTCAGGATATATATATATATAGAAAAAGAATATATATAGCAGCCATTCTTTTGAAAAAATCTTAGAACATCGAAGTAATGCATGTTACGGAGCTCCTTTCCTACTAATAGAAAGTATCTCTGCACCAGAAATTTTAAGTTAATTAAAATAAAATGGGGAGGGGGGGAGTTACATAACTAATGTGTTATGTAACTTAAAAGACAGAGTTTTCTGAAAGACGAAGATAGCTGTGAATTGGGTATCGATGGTAAGATCTATGCCGGCGAAATAAGAAACTGAGAGGCAGCTCTCGTTACCTGATTAAGAAGGTGAGAAGTCATCTTTCTCCTCGTTGATTCGAGTCAATCTGAGAACTTGAGGAGTGAGTGGGAAAAAGATGGTGCTAAAAAAAAAGAGAGAAAATAAATTTTAAATATATCTTTCATGAAAAACTATGCTTTCATGGGGGTTTTTTTTTCTCTCGTTTTTCTTTATCTGAATACATATTTATTCGGTTGGAAATAATTTTATTTTAGTTTCGTGCTGTACGGTCGTAAATTTAAGAAAAAAAAAAAAACCAGCATCTTCCTAAGAATAATATAGTTATTTTGTTCATTTATTAATTGATTACACATACCAAAAATTTTCAACTGAAACTTCTGTATTAATTCCCCTACTTTTCTGATAAAACTCGATCAGTCAAGGAACACTTGCTTAACCCATTTTATTTTAGTTATATATTTTAAAATAATTCTAAGAGGTGTCCCACTCCCAGTTTTAATCAATCTTTCTTTCTTGTTAATTTCCTCCTGAAGCTAAAGAACTCGGCTGTACGGACGTTTTGAATCCGAAAGAAGTTAATGTTCCAGAGAAATTGGCTGAAATGACCAATGGAGGCCCAGATTTCTGCTTCGTATCTGTTGGGTTGATTTCCGCAATGGTAAGATACGATTTTAATTTAAAACGAGTCCACATATACTGCATGAAGTGAAGGAATTTTTGAAAATTAGTTTATTTTCTCTCTTGTATTTTAAAGCTTTGATAGCATGGTGCTTGGTTTTCCTTCACATAACGGATTAATGAGCGTTAAATTTGTTTGGGCTCAAAGAGCCTTCACTTTGGCGTGGCGTGTAAGTAAAGGGAGTGAGCTGATTGTCATCCTCTTCATCTGACAAACAGTAACAAAAAATAGCCCTTATATTGCTTGTAATTAATAAACAATCAATCAAAAAAATGTATTTCCTCTCTATCAGTTGATGGTGTGTTGTGTGTGTGTGTGTGTGTAGGATTTTCCAGCTAATTATTAAGCAATTAATTTTATTTTCCAATTTACTGTAAAACCAGTTCTTCCAATACTCAATAGATGGCACCACGAATAAGAATCACGTGATAAGCTCATGCAACGCCACCTATTCCAGAACAAAAGTGAGTGACACTTCGTTTTCGTGCTTTCCCCCACTTTACCGCTTCTCTTCTCCTTCTTATTACCCATGTCGGAAGTAAACTTCAAACGTCCGAGAGCGTTCTAGTGCCCATCGCCGATATGGGATAAGATTAATTAGATCGTCATCTATCCGTCTCGGAAGAACTGTTTACTCCTAATAGAGATAACGTGTATGTAGTTCAATGTATAAATATCTTCATCTCTCCAAATATCAAACGAAGTAAAACAAGTTGAGTCTCATCATTGAATTCCTACGAAATCATAATAGAATCCGGTAATGGAATTACCCCCTAGACAACCAGCCCTTTGCGTAAGAGCAAACCATCGTAGATTCGGGATGAACAATCTCATCACCCCACCCTCTACATATATAACAGAACGTAGGACGAAGGATATTATGGAAAAAGTTAGTTCTTAAAGTCACCACTAGGGAAATGTGTGGCACAGTGTAATTGAAAAGAAAATATAAGAAAGCGCAGAATCCATGATGAAATTAAAGTATATATTTTATTTAGCACATTTAACTAGTTTAAAAAGAAATAGCTCAATGAATTTCGTAGGTAATGAGTGAAAAATTTCAGTATTCATGTTTCAGGAGCAAGCTTTTAATTCGAGCCATCCAGCCTGGGGCAAGACGGTTATAATTGGATTATCGGACATTGGAGCCACGATGAAGGCTGGAATATGGGAGCTTATTTATGGCAGAACACTTGTCGGAACTAGTTATGGAAGTAAGAGACAAATTCTTTTTCTAGTAAAGCATTTATGTGTGTGTAAAGAGTTACGTCATTTTATCGTTTTAAATTTTTAAATTCACTTTTTGATAGTGATTGTTGCGATCATAATTTCTTCGAAAGAGTTCAGTTCTTTTTCAAATTAGCCTAGTTTATTCATATTGAAGACAGTTTACATGAGAACAACAGTATACAAGCAAGAAAAATCACAGTAACACAAATGCCTGAACTATCTAAGCCAGGGGTACTTAGCATTTGGCTTATCATTCTCCAAATTTTTGACAAGCGACTTCAGATGCGTCATCTAGTTCGAGCACTTTCTACACCGTCTCAAGATTAGGGATTTACTTTAAAAAAAAGATATAAGAATAGAATAAGCTTCGCTTACGGAAAGAAAAGGAATTATTTAATCAAGCAGTTAAATTCATTAATTTACACCAATGTAATGAAATAATAAACCACAATAATAAGGAATGATCTGTGTGAGAGGGTGATCGCTTCATTATGGTGCTGTAGATGCCAGAGTGTCTCATTTGATGATGATAACGGAGTTGTTGTCACTAAGAGAGAGATCAGCTTGGAACTTGCATTTTTCTGTTCTCTCTCTTTGCTAGAAGGAATCCTGTCCATGGCGAATTCTTAATATTTTTTAATAGAATTTTTACTTTTATGGGCATAACTTTCGAAATGACTTAATTAGTGTATGTAAAACAATATCTATTTCAGCTAAAACTTATTTCGCTAGTCTTTTATTGTTTGGTGTTCAATTTACTACTGAGAGCAACAGAGAATTTTTCAAATTTGAATAAATTATTCGAGATCTTGTTTTGCTTTTAATCAATTTCATGGATGAAAATGCTTTTTCACATATTTATGTCATTTCAGAGTGAAATGTTTAAGTGTTTGAAAATTTTCTTAGCTTTGAGTAATGTTCACACGGTAAAGAAAGCCAGAAATTAATTATGGCAGAAGCATTTTTATCAAGAAAAAACTCATCAAATTTTATATTTAAAAATGGATTTTTTTAAATCAATCAGTTCCATTTCTATGGTACTAGGTATCTGCACTATATTTTGTTCTCTAAGTAAAATCTCTCTGTGAAAATGGATTGATAAAGGCAAGAATGCAGTTTTCTTATTTGGTATAACCAGGAAAACGACTTCAAATGCTCCTTGCAATTTATTGATATTTTCATTAACTAAAAGATGAACAGTTATAATTTGCTTTCGAAAATGAACTGATATTACTTACTAAACTTGGAGCTAATTTATTCTTACCTTATAGGTTTAAATTTAGATAATAGCTATTACATGTAAAATCAACTAAAGATGAAAAGTCAAGTAACTAGTTGTTGACAAACAGTAATAATATTGAAACAAATGCTGAAAATAACAAGTAGATCACTGTACATACATCATACGAAATAATCGTACGCACAAAGTATAATAATTTTTTTAAAAAATGCAAAATGCTTTCGCAAAAACACTTCTTCAAAATTCGACTCAACGATGGTTACTCACAATTAATTGATTTACTACTTGTAATCATCCAATGCTCCACTGTTTGGCCACCCTGGGGTTAGCGGAAGAAAGACACAAAAAAAGAACGGCCAACATCGGCTTTTATACCCAAGAAGAACGGGGAACACCTGTAACGTTGTTAACGTAGCGATTAAAAGAGGGTGGGATTAATAGCGTTACACATACACTTTTGAGAAACGAAGGTTTATAGCAAGATTGAAAACTGTTTTAATGTTGAAAATTGCATATTAGGATTTGATTGGGTATTAAAAAAGGAAAATATATTCAATAATCCATTCCAAAGTATGTAACAAACAGTATTAATTACATTATTACCATTACTCTAAATTTTTATTTTCTTTCATTTCCTTTCTCTTAAAAAAATTTTTGATTCTTGAATAGGTTGCTTTAATTATTTGGTTTTAAATTTTAAATTGCTTAATTATTATATACTTTTTATATCTGATTTGCATAATATTAATTTATTTTAAGGTTTCTTTAAATGTTTAATTTTTTTAATCTAAAATAGTGTTGATTTTGTGCGGATATTCTTAGATTGCTATCTGTGGTGATATATTGTGAGATTTCTATTATTTGCGTTTTGTTCTTATAATATATTTATATATTCAATATTAATGCCAAATTCATACTTATTGATATTAATAACCATCATTATTTTTTGATAATAAATGCTTTTGTTTGTGGGGATATTGATCAAAAAATCACTATCAACCTCTATAGAAAGATATAAGCTTGAATTCAACAATGGTTATCCTGTAATAATGTTTTGAGTAGATTAACTACTTTCCGAAATTTTTTGTGGGATATTAACTTTTTTTATCAGTAAAACTTTTTTACAAGCTCCTTATATAATTCTTGGTGCTAAGTTACAGAAATATTCAGACCTGTTTGAAATTTTAAGTGCGTTCTACGCTTGCATCAATGCTTAACATTCCAACCATGTGGGAAATTACGTTTTGCCTGTATGGATCTACTACACCTAGTGGTGTTTATATTTATTCTGGGTCTTTAATATACTTTTATATGTCTTTGCTTATTTTTTCAATTGCGAGATACATTTTATACTTTTAATAAATCATTTCAACACTTTTTTCTTACTTCCTCCAATTTACCAAATTAATATACTTTATATCCACTTTTCTGGATACATTTTTTATTACAAGCGAGATTTATATAATACATTTAAATTCGACATTTCTCTAAGCAAAAAAAAAAAAAAAAAACTGAGCGGGAAGCATACCTCCTTCGCGTTTGTCAACCTCTCTTGAAACAGCTTTATTTGCTCCTACCTTTTTTTAGGTATTCTGGTATTTTCTGGTTTTTCATCTATATACTGCAATTGATGATTTCTTCTTTATCCTTAAAGGGCTATTTCTTTCTATCCTAATATTTTTGTGATATAGTCAGCTGTTTACCAAGTTCCGTTTGAAAAATGCTTTTTTTGTCGAATTTGCTTGTATTGTAATAAAGATTTACATACATGAAAATAACAAACGCATTCAGAATACAAAGTTTATAAACCATAGTATTTTCGTCGTTTCAGATTTAAAACGAAAAGAAACATTTTTAAGTTTGTTGAGAAATAGTGTTTTGGACTAATTTTTGTCTTTTCGGGTTAGATACAAAACAAGAAGAGGCATTACCAAGTTAGAGAACAAAATTTCTTTTTAATTTTATTTTTTTTTTTGTTTCTTCGGATTGTGAATCGAAAAAAAATGCATTTTTAAGTTTTTTGATGCTATATTTTAGAATTTCAATTTTTGTCGTTTCAGGTTACAAAACAAGAATAGGCATTCCTAAGTTAGTGGACAAAGTTTTAAGTGGACAAATTCAGCTAGAGAAGTTGATAACGCATCGCTTGCCTCTGGATAAAATAAATGAAGGATTCAAGATGTTGACTACAGGAGAATCGTAAGTCACACCAACACTTTAACATTAACTTGTATTGTTTAAAAAAATAATTAGTCCATCAATGTAATAATATGAAAGTTGCATGTTATAATCGTTATAAACAATATGAGAGGGTGACGTAATTTTTTAATTACTGTACTAAAAACTAGAGAGATGCCTAGACAAAATTTAATCTGCATATTAATTGATCCCAATGTACATAATGCTGTACATTACAGTTACTGATGTTGATTTGTTTGGTTTCATGAAGCCGTAGGTTGAAGTAACATGCAATACATTTTTCTATTACGTAAAGATTTAATTATTACTGAAAAATCTAGGTAGAAATTTTTTATTTATTATTCTTAAGACTCGTGTACCAAGTCACCCTCCAAAGTTAAACATTTCTTTCAGCGTTCCCTGACTTTTTCAAAAGCATCATTGTAGAAATCAGCAGATAGAACCTTATCTTCTCCATATTGCGGGTTACTTTAATCTTTGGCATCCTATAACCGAACAAATCAACATTGATAACCATAATTTAGAACATTATATACAAAAGAATCAATTAAGGTGCAAAATAATTTTTATCCCAAACTCTTGGTTATTCCTTAGCAATAATACAAAAACGGTTCCCATTTTTGTTTAAATATTGCTATTAAAATCTATTCATAAAATTAATTTTTGATTCAAGATTTAAAAAAACGGAATATTAATGTTTAATAAACTAGGCACAAACTTTATCTCATAGTTTCTTTTTTGTAATAATTTTTCTCTGTTTCTTTTCTTTCTTTCTTTCTTTCTTTTTTTGTTGTTATTGTTGAAAGCAGATTTGTACCTATAATTATTTTTTGTATGTATTTTTTTTCTTAAAAATGACCTTCAACTTTGAGAAAGGGTGTGTTATGATAAATGTTAGAAAATGTTGTAGTAGCCTTCATATAGAAGTAATAAGTTCAAAAAACCAGCGTACATCACCAATGCATTCATTATAGAATACTATAGAAGATGTTGTCTTCAACAGTTCAAACGAGCTACCCGGCTCCGTAGGTAAAAGGTAGACAAAACACAGGTCTCTTAGCATACAAGTTGACAACAGTCAGTCTCTCATAAATGGTTTGCTATGATACGTTTCTCATAGACACTGCGGAGAGTAGTGTGTAGATAAAACATTCCTTTATGATGGAAAAAACACCGTTGAAACGAAGACATTTCTTGAAAAGTGTTATCTAGACTCTGCACCAAGAAATTATTATTGACTATTGTTGACTATTATTATTGATTATTATTACCATTATTGACTCGTTTGCTGAATTTAAACGTTGTCGTACGAACACCGATGATACACCACGCTTTGGTCGCCCAATAGAGGAGATTATACCGAAAAACATCAAAAAGTTCACAAAATCGTTTTGACTGAGTGTTGGCAAAGTTATGGCGTCCGTATTTTGGGATATGTACTGTATTTTGTTTATAAATTACCTTGAAATATCCAAGACAGCCAATAGCGATCGCTACAGGGCCCAACTGGATCGTTTGAAAAAGGAAATTTCGAAGAAACGGGCCCATATGCGAAGAAACAAAGTGCTCTTTCACCAAGACCTTGTCACAATTGTTTGGCTACGATGACAAAATAATACGAATTACACTTCTAATTGCTTCCTCACCCACCCTGTTCTCTAGATTTGGCTCTCAGCGACTATTACCTGTTCGTAGACCTAAAAAAATGCTTTACGGAAAAAGATTTAGCACGAATGAGGAGGTGATAGCCGAAACAAACTCTAAACGACCTATCCACCGTAGAGGTCATTTGTCATTTAAGTATCCACGAACAGGTACTATTGAATGGAAAGAGTTAAGAAAACGAATTGATTTTCAAACCGTAGAAGTTATAGGTGGTACATGCTCTTACCTAAAAAAATGAAGAGAATTAATTTTTGCAAGTTTACTCTTAATGAGCCTGACAAAGACGGATCTTCATATCTAAGCTTGTCTTAAGCGATAAAAAGCTATGTTTCATACCAATTCTAAAAGCAACCAACTCAATGCTCGCATATGGGGAACAGCAACCTTTGAAGTGGAATGCAATTTGCCGACAGGTTATATATTTTATAACACATCACAAGACAAAATTTTTAGTCCATTCTATTTTTCCGAGTCCGTTGTTATTACCATTACTTACTTGGATATGCTGCATATTTGGCTGTTTTCACAGTTAGTAGATTTTTGATTTGGTTTTATTTTATCGATCGAATATCGTTCTTTTTCTGGTGTTCGAGTAAAACCTTAATAATTTTATAAAATTTAAAGTAGTATTTTTATTTAACATTCTCAAAAGAGTTGTAACTTCTTAGTTTTATAACTGTGTAACGGTAGTCCTTCAATACTCTTCTATCTTTACCTTGGGTTCGGCGCAATATATATTCCATGAGGACTCAGCGCCAGAAATGGAATACAACTACCCAATCTCTATTAGACTCTAATGTCATACCTTAGTTAAGTATATCAAGTTATAAATATTGACTGCAATTGAAGACATGAAAGAACAAAACAAAATATTTTATTAATATTCAATGATGCAGAGAGGCGTGCCCAGTATTCAATTTCGAGGGTGCGTATTGTCATTGCCATGAAAGAAACAATTTCTTCAGTTAAGAATTAGCACTTGGTAAAAAGTTAAGAATACGCTATATCAATCTTATCTCTCCTATTTTAAACAGTTCCAAGACTGGTATATTTTTCCTAAGTTATAAAAATTGCATAAGTGATACTATAAGTCTCCCCTCTTCGTCTTTAAATACTGACCTAGAGGCCCATTTCGGAGACAGCCAAAACTTTCCTATTCTTATCTCAAGAATTGGATTAGATGCAATCTTTTTTTCTCGTATTGATGGGAAAAAAATCAACATAAGATGGGGAAAATTTCGTCTAAGGAATAAAAGAAATCTGAACATCTATAACGTAAAATAAAAGAATTATCTTGAAATATTTCAATTTCCAGAAAAATCTTGGGTAACCCATTTGTCCCTTTGCACCCTCTTGGGCATGCAACTGCACTGATGGATAGCTAAAATCGTTCTCTAAACGAATTCCTAATTAACTTATCACAATTCTAACTAAAGATCAACTAATAAACTCCTGACTTACCAATTCACTTGTATGATTCAACAACTTCACACAAACAGCTGTTTCTTATCTTGATACTTCTACTATAAGATCCTTTTCAATCCCCAAAACTAATAAAAGAGTTTCAATTCAATCTACAAATCTCTGTTAGCAAATATCATCATCCTCTATCTCCCCTCTCTTACTTTCAATCTGTTTCATTTATGTATCATTATCTCTAAACCACTTCACTGTACTTCTACCTACATCTTATTTACCTAATTACGTTTCATTTTAGTTGGGAAGGAATTGTTATTTTATGCAATTCAACTCGATAAAAGTCTCCGAGGCTAGTGAAGAGAAAATCGCGAATAGTCAACTTCTCATCAATAGCTCTTCAAATCTGGAATATTCCTTTGTTTACACCCTACGTTATCTTATTATCATAAAACCAATAACACATGAAACTTATTTTCATTATTATTTGCAGTTTTAAAAATATAAAGAGGATTGTCTTAAAAAGAAATTATTTTTGCATATTTTTTACAAAGTCAACATTTATTTTTTCAGATTAAGGAGTATCATTGATTTTGACCTGAAAGCGTAATAACTACACAAATCAGAAGATAAATTGTCGCTGGTGACCATCACATCAAAGAAGTCTTATATTAAATGAGAATTTCTTTATAACTTTTAAGCCTGTTATTTCTGTTAATTCGAAAATTTATGTTCTGTTTTTAAATAAAGTTATGCAATCAACATCATTTTTTTTTATTTTGAAATAGAAAAATGTTAAATTACTGAAGTGAAGCGGTGTATTTTTTAAAACATAACTAAAAATATTAATATAGTTCCTGGCAAAAGATGCAAGCTAATTTTTTCCATTTCGTTGAACTAGGGAAATACTTTTGAGAGGAATGTCTATGAGATTTAGGATACATTTGTGTATAGATTTAAAGATAAAATAACTATAAATCTATACACATATTAGAAAACATTTAGTCAATTAACTAAAGCCCCCTATTGAATTTTTTTTAAAAAAAAAAATCATAAGTAGATGTCTATCAAATTAAGAGGCAGATTTGAGACCTCAATCCTACATTTTTTTGTCAGAATTTTTTTTAATTCTACTTTTTCACACATTTTAAGGAATGCTATTGCAAAAGCAATGTGAAAATACCTATCACTAAAACCTGTTTTAAAATTTTTCGTGACTGACCACCAATCGAAGTATGGACAAATTTGTACAGGATTATATTATTATAAACAAGTTAAGAAGATTCAACTGCAATTAGCATCAATAAAATCAAACACTTTTGTTATTTTACGGTATGGGTAACTTTAATGGGTATTTTTTTTTAAAAAAAAGAAATCAATATTTATAAATCATTTGTTTGTTTAAAAAAAGTATTAATATATGTGATTCAAGAAAAATATGCAAAATAATAATTTATTCATTAAATTCTACAACATGCAAACTCCCATGGTCCCGTCGGAACTCAAAAAACGTCCTAGAGTGAGAAAAAAAACTACATTCCGAAATCTAACCCAAACAAAAAAAAGGAGAAAAAAAATTGGCAAGCACTCGAAATTTCGGGCCGAAAGGGCGTTGACAGTTAAAAATGCGTATAAAGGTTCCTATTTGTTTCGAGAACGAAAAACAGCGTTCACTTTTTAGAAACACAGAAAAAACTTGAAAGAAAGGAAGAAAAAAAAAACGTGAATTCTTTGGGGTGGTCGGTTAACCTTTGAAGTTCTATTTAAGTGGCACAAGGGGTTGTTTTGTTTAGACAACACTCTGTTCATGTCTGTTCGACAAGAACAAGTGACGGGCAACATGAGAATGTTGTGACCTTTGATGCAGTGGTACATCCATTCTTCTGGGTCGCATTTTTTTGTAACCCTTTTAAAAAAACATCAGGTATTTAGTATTCGTTTTTTGTCTTGGAACTCTCGTTAAAAACATCCTGTTTCCCATCGAGATTTGATTGCATTTGTAACAAGCACTTCACAAACATATGCCTCAAATGCAAACGGTACTATATCTCTTTTAATCGATTATCATGGTATAATAAAAGTTACAATTAAAGAGTATGATATTAAGATTTCAATGCATTATTACATTATTTAACCAACACTACATAAACCTAAGTCACAAATTCAAAAGACACTATGTCCATTTTAACCGATTATCATGACATAATAATCAAAAAGAAGGATTTCGAGATTTCATTGCATTCGTATGTTATTTGAACAAGCAGTTACCAAGAAGTAAATCAAAAGAAGTTTTGGCTGGTGAAACACCTTCTCCAAAAATATTGTTCAGAATGTTCCACTTCGCATCATCTTGATACTGGCAGAGGAATATGCTTCGACTCTATTCAACTACGACGACAAATGCTAAGGCACCTTAATAACTAGCCCGAGAGAATCCATTTTGGCCTTTAGCTAAAGTACTGCAAAAAGTGATTGGCCACTTTTTCTCCGGAGCAACAGGTCAAAGGTTCGAAATACTACTGGCACTCAAAGTCAACTGACCTCCCCCGCCACGGGAATGAAAAACATCCCACCAAAAATATGGAAGTAAAAACATCGCCCCTGCCCAGTCATAGTTAGTTCAGAAAAGAAATAGCTTCTAATAAATCACGTACAATGAATATTAGATTAATAAGCCTTCATGTTAAGGATTGAGATTTTGCTGTTGCAAAGAAAAGATGCTTGAGGTTAATTCACAAAGGCAGAAATGCTTAATGTTGTCCGTTGCCTATATCTAGTTGTCCAGCTTCTAAAGCGGAATTAATTGAGCTTGCCTCTTTAATAACTGCAAAATTTTAATAAAAAAATCAGCCGTCAAGGTTAACGACTCCACCAACAAAGAAAAACGATTTTTATTTTATTTTTTTCTTAGTTTAAATGGTCCTTACTTTTTAAAATTTAAAGCAATAGAAGTTGTATTTTAATTTTGAGTTGTTTGTTGCATTACGTATCTGTTTCTTCAAAGGAATTACTTACATACATAAATAATTATGCTTGAGAAATTAATTACCAATAATTGCTTTTACATCCGATAGTCGTTACATCCGATAGTTTGACACATTTTGCATAAAATTCATTGCATTGATAAGTTTAAAAATTTACTGAGTATTCTAACTACTGAACATAATTATAGTTTCAAATTTGAATTTAACAAAATTTTTAATAATTCCAATTTTATTACTCAAATTTTCCTTAGATTTTATAAAAGTATTGTACAATATGTAAAATTTTTAAAATCTTATTTTTTTTAAAAAAAAAAAAATTACGTTCCCCGTACAGGTAATAATCTTATTTTTCATTGTAGAAAGTATTAGCTCTGCGGTGAAGTAAATTTTGAGAAAATTTACCAGAGTTTTAAATAAACACATTTTCATAAAAAACGCAAATAAAGGTATTTTTCTCTGTGGTGTTGGACGTATATTTACAATTTTAAAATTTAGTTATCTTGCATTCCGTGTGTGAAATTGTCATAAATTATGCTTTTATAAAATCAACAACGTTCCTTCTAACTTTTAATATAAAAATGAAAAAAATAAATAACGCAAAATTTAAAATGTTTTAGTATCACAGTTGCCTTACCAATAAACAACTCATACTTCCTATAGATATTTATTGCATTTGTAGAAGGTCCAGTCCACAGCAATTTTTGCAGATGCAGTGGATATCTCAGAGAAGTATGTAGTCGTATATAGACATATATATCAAAAGAATTCAGTAGAGAAACTCTTGTTTTTGTTCCTGTTTGGCGCAAGGAGTTTGAACCATTCCAGACGTTTCGCTTGATTCGGCAGACGAGCGTGTAAAAGCGGTGGCTATATATAGCCGAAGGGAGATGTTCAATTGGAGTTTGACGAGCAAGATGTCACTAAACGGCGTAAAGCAGCTGTCTCACTTTAATCCGGGAACCCGAAAGCCGATAAAAGTGATGCTTTTCTTTGAAAGGTTTGCTGCACTGGCGCCAAAAACGTCGCCAAGTAGGCAGAAACATTGCAATTAGCTAGAAATATCAATGCACATATGCATATTAGAAATACGTTATAACAACTCATATATCTTGCAATAATTCTCTGTAATAAAAAGCAATGATAATTATATACAAAAAATTATATCAATAATTTTATACTATTTTTGTTATGCACTTTGGGATAAGAAAGAGCATTTTTTCTACTAAAAGATTAATAGTTACATACATAAACTGTTTCAATTGTATTAGTAAACTATTTATATAACGGTCGAGAAGGTGACATAAAATTATTTCGATTACAACATTTTGAGTGAAACAATTAAGAAAAAAATTGGTTATTATTCTTACCTGTTTCTATTAAGTAAATAACTTTGAAATTAAATTTATCCAAATCAATTGAAGCTTATACAATTTGCTGAAATATTCTATTAGAACTCAACTTAAAAGAACATCGTCAATCCCAAGACATTATTTTCGATAGCCTGGAATCGGTTGTGAAGGATAAATTTAATAAAATATTGGCTTCTTTCAACAGAAAGGTTATATGTTCTCCATATTTGATTCATATTTACTCCAAACAGAAGAATCTTAAGACTAAAAAAAATTTACTAAATGAAAAAAATGTAAAATAATGAATTTTAAAAAATTTGAAATAGGCTTTGCTAAATTAATTTTTACATGTGTCATTTTGTCTTTGTTAAGTTCTCTAAAATGCAGAATTATTCAAAATGAATATTAATTAGTGTAAAGCAAGCGTTCTTCCAAGCTTCAGGCTCTGCAGAAGCAATTACTATCAAAAAGAAAAAACCTAATTCAAATTCATTTATAAATTTTTATTTTCACAATCAAAACATTTTGAGTACGAAAAACGTTGCCAATGTTAGCAAAAAAGAATACAAACGGACGATTCTGCCATAAAAAATTAAATATTAAAACAAAAGGAAAAGATAAATTATTAAAGCAGGCGATAACATTCTGTTCTTACATCAAAATAAAAGCAGATGACGGAATATTAAATTAAATATATGATAGCGATGTAAATGTTCTTTACGAAAGCTAAATGTAGTTATTATGATCACATAACATATTATAATGTCAGTCTTTTGAACCCAGCATCATGTACCTTTATCTCATGCCCACGCATTTTTGTACGCACCTTTTCTCAAAACAACATGTTAAAACATAATGATATATAATAATATCATGTCTAACACCGATTTTTTATTACATGGAAAGAAACCATCCTTTGGCTGTAACATGAAATAATATTATAAAGTTTGGGAAATGAAACGAGATAACATTGTCGTGTTCTTTTGTAACTGATTCTTGCATTAATTCTACGTACTTGTGTGCGTGTGCATGTGTGAGTGTCGAAATTCAGTGTAAATCAGGTGAAATTCAATAACATGTCTATTACTGCTTTATGTGTACTTTCAGTAAGGAATGCAAAGGTAAATAAGGGCGAAGTAATACATGTAATATATAGTTAATCCTAATAATAGCTTACTATCTCTTTCAAACGTAGATTTTTACATTTGATACCTCCAAATAAGACCATGCTCACCCTGATAAACCTGTCTCCTGGGAAGACTAGCACTCCAGAGTTCATCGAAAACCAGAAACGAGTTTTAAAAAATAACTTTTCATAAAATTGATGAGACTTCGACGGTATGTTGTTTTTCCCTTCATCTTTGTGAGGAACGGTTTTTCTTCTCCTTGGAAATGGTGGACAATTGATTTGAGTGACGGATAGATGATTCAAGCTCTCGATCTGAAGGTCTACAGAAGACTCATCTGGTCCTTACGGTGAGCTTGACAACCAAGCCAAAAGGAATTCATCGTACGCTTAGTTTGTAAGGTATTTTAACTTCTGTCAGCGTTGTTGAAGATAGACACTGCAAATATTACACAACAGTGATTAACACAAGGAATTAAATCCACTAACATCTACGTATTTTTGAAGAAAAAAAAGCAAATAAAGCAAAGGAGTATTTTTTTGTCATCTACGAAAATTCCTTATTAGGCACACTAGAACATGGAACAAAAATGATAAATGTTATTTTTTTAAAAAAAAAAACACGTCATAATAACTAAAACAAATATGTGTTCAATGAGAATGTATTTATATATAGGATCACTGCAAAAAAAAAATATTTATATCTGCTTGCTTTCTATCCTGCCACATTCCAAGCGTTTTATGTCCATTTCGATTATTCTTTTATTGTTTAATGCGGCTGTTGCAAAATAATTCAAATTGACTGTAGCATTAAAAACAATTCATCAAAATTCAATTTATTACAATTTGTATTAAATATCGTAACAAATATTAAAACATTACCAATTATGACGAGTAATGCATCAAATATTTCCAGTTCTGGCAGGAGTTGCTCTAAATCAGAACATTTCCAGAAATTTTAAGAATTATGAGACCACTCAATAACTGAAGCGATATCACAGCTAGAGTTAGAATTGAATGTTAAGAGATGCAGAATCCGAAAATAATTCAACTAACTATATAAGCCAAATTCTGAACAGTAGAATTACAGTTTTAAGCAATTTTAACACATTATAGTTATAAAAAATTATTATAAAATGGCAAATGATTTTATTCAGACAAAAGTAATTAATAATAGTTTTTACTGAAAAATATATTAATAAATCTACCGTGCAATATTTTGAGAAAGCTAGTAATCGGAATCTCCGACAACATTTAAACATTTATTTACTGTTGATTTTTTAGAATATTTTTGCATACAAGCCAAATTATTTAGTGAATTTTTCAGTTAGAAACTTTCCTTGTTTTCTAATTTATTCGGATATATCTTACAGCAATCACATTAATATAACAGACTGTATTTGAGAACGTTATCAATAATTCCCTAGATTTAACATAACATTCCCGAATTTAAATTGGCTGATTTGGTAGGAATCTTCAATATTGTATGTTTTTGTTTCCAAAATATTTTTATTTTCCATAAATAATTTTTCAGGAAAGGGAGAAAGGGAGTATGAAGATTTATTGAATATTCCTTAAAAGTTATAAATAATAAACCAAATATCAATACGAAACTATAATTAACACCACGTAAAATTTTAAAGGAAAAGGAAATAATGTTTACATTTTTAAATCGTTTTTAAATACTTTCCAATAAAATGTTTCTATATTAAATTTATTAGTGTTTTCTCTTAAATGTTTAGCTTTATTGCGCTGGATCAATACTCTAACATTATGAAATTAAATATACGCACTTGACAACATTTGTGCGTTTTAAAATTGCAATTTAAGTTTAAATGTAAGTCAACATGAATTCACAGCTCGTTTTCCGTATAAACTTATACTAAAGTACGATGTCTACGTTTTCATTCATTTATGAACACAAGAGTTACGAAATAATTAAAAATACCTACGAGAAGGGTTCAAAGTACTTGTTTTGACGACATGTCACATTTTTTAGATAAGTTGATGTTACCCTTTATACCACCGTCAACTAAATAGCTTTAAAACAAATTTAACACTGATTCATAGGTTAGTTTTGATTAGACAGCTGTTTGCCACTGTATAAGAATCTGATTGCAGTAACATCGAATGGTCGTCGTCATTTTGAATCGACTTGTCACCCTTGATGTGATTTGATTTTATGATTATCCTCTGTAAGCCGAAAAACAATTAAAACAATGGGAGTGATTCCGGTGAATCTGCTCCAAAGAAGACAAAGACAGTCTCATGAGACGGAAACGCTGTGAGAAGAATTTTTGGGATGCATTGTATGTCATACTCACTGACGTCTTAGAAAAGGAAAAACAATCACTGGAGAATACTCTAGAGCAAGGGTATTCGATCTTTTGCATTTTGGAGAACCCTTTGAGCTTACCGTTTTCTTGAAAGAACCTCTTAATCAAAGAGTACAAAAAATAGGATATCAAAGCATTATCCTACTCAAATTTACAAAATTATTACTGCATCTTTATTTTATCACGATACAAATATCTTAATAAGATAATTAATGGAAAGGTAGTTAATGACATTTTTGGGGGGTTTAAAATGTATTCTATCAATAATAAATAAAGGCAACAATATTTCAAATTATAAAATATCATCAAAAGAAAATTTTCAATGTATAAGTTGTGATTGTTTTTTATTGCGAAGTATTTTAACATCTTGAATAATTATTGAAATCTGCAACCTGTTGTTCTCTTCAGCATCTAATCTGTATCTGTATTTAGTTTTCGTTGCAGAGTACAAAGAGAAAGATTTTTCGCATACATAGAGTGAAACAAATTACATTAGATGTTTCAGAGCTCCTTTGGCAATTTCAGGATATTCTTTTCTAATGTCAATCCAAAAATGTATAAATATCAACTTGCCTAAGTTTTAGTTTCGACTGCATGCCGGTTGATACATCAATTTGAGATATATCGACTGAGCCAAAGAACAGAGACTGATTTGTGACCTTATGTGTCTCGATTAATGTATTTGAAGCACGCGACTTTTACGAAATTTAAGATTTTATTTTATTCATATTCATAATATTTATTTATATTTATATTTACAAGCAAATGGATTTTGAGAATTCGATCTTTTATGAAAATTAAAATGTTACTAAAATTTTGTTGATTTGATTAAGCAAATAGTGATCACTTGCGGAACTCCTGTCAAAGTTCCAGGGAACCCTAGGGGTCCATGGAACTCAGTTGAAGACCTTTGCTCTAGAGTAAGTTACTTCCTTCCCATTTCCCATTGCTTTCGAACAGTTCGTAAAATACTTCATAAATAATATCTTCCTTGAAACTGATCTTTTGAAGAACATTTGCGATAAATTCTGAAATTTCCAATTTCAATTAGTGGAAACGGAAATGAATAAATTATTTTATATATTCAACGTTTATGTGAAATTTTCATGGTTTAGAGAAGAGGTATTCAAACTTTTAAACTTCGGGGAACCCTTTGAGCTTACTATTTTCTTGCAGGAACCCCTTGATCAACGAGAGAAAAAAGTAGGATTTAAAAGCTTTATCCCACTCAAATTCATAAAATTATTATTGCATCTCTATTTCATCATAATAGAAACGTCTCAACAAGATAATGAATGGTAAGGTAGCTAATCGGTATTTGTGGGAGGAGGTTTTCTAAAATATATTCTATGCATAATAAACAAAAGCAACAATATTTTAAATTATAACAAATTAATAAAAAAATAATTTATGATTTGGCTGTGATTGTTTTTTTTTATTGCAAAATATTTTTACATCTGGAATAATTGTTGAAATATGCACTCCTAATGTCTTCTTCAGCATCTAGTCAGTTTTCACGATTTTCGCATACATATGTTGAAACATATGACATTAGATGTTTCACGCCTCTTTTGGCAATTTCAGGGTATTCTTTTTCTAATGTCAATCCAAATATGCATAATATCAACTTGATTAAAATTTAGTTTCAATTGAATGTAGGTCGATATATCAATTTGTTGTTCGCTTTCTTTTATTAGGAGTTAGGAGGTGTCACAGTCTTGAGAAGGAGTTTGGGTCCAAGATAATTTTTCTTTTTGAACAAGAAAGTATTCAAGAAATGTTTTTTTGCAGATCTGATTAGTGCTGTACCAAACTAGTTTTTACATTTATATCGGGATTAGTGTTACCTTCTACTAAAATAATATGCAAATTAGGAAAGCATTCAATATTATCTTTCAAAATGCACAAAATTTCAGTTTTAAAAGAATGGCGTCAATTTTACTTTATACCTTGAAAATAGTGGAGTAAGTGGGCAAATAAGTGAGCAATTATTCCCCTGAACAAAGAATGGAGACCAATATGTGAGCTAATGTGTCTCGGTTAATGTATTTGAAGCATGTGACTTTTACGAAATTTAAGACTTTATTTTATCCATAAAATGTTTAATTGTGTTTAATTTTACAATCAAACTTCCTTTAAGAATTCGATCTTTTATAAAAATTTAAATTTTACTAAAATTTTGGCACTTTAATTAAACAAAGAGTGATCTCTTGTGGAGCCTCTGTCAAAGTTTCTGGAAACCCAGTTTGAAGGACCTCTGGTTTAGAAGAACTCATAATTATTCGTTTCACTCATAATTAATTATTGATCGAAATGAAATGCAGAAAAAAGGTGGACGCTGAATTAAAATGTTCCGATAACTGCGTGGTGTAAATTATGCTGACGACATCGTTCTAAATATGTAATAACTAAAAAAAATTACTATACATTCTTCTAAATATATTCTTCCTAAGATTTTACAACCCATCTAAAATTATGGAGGGGGGAAGACATTAACTAAAAAAACAGCTTGAAAATATTAGGATCTCAAAAAAAGCAAAAAAAAATTAATAATAATTGACAAAAATTTTCTGCTGGATTCGCTGATACTATTTTTCAAATTTTGACAGATGTCGTTAACGGAAAAAAATTCATTTTTGTATCTGTATTTCCATTGCATAATTGATAACTCCTTTTTTTTCGTTTTATCATTCGAAAAAAATGTTTTGAAACTCATAAATCATTACGTGTCACTTTAGTCGCCTAAAACAGCGATAAACACCAGATTACGTCAGTCCTGCCTTTTGTCGTGTCACTCAATTTCTAAGAGAGAAAGAAAAAAATGTCTGCATTTAGTTCAACAAGGAATATATTACACGTCGTTTTCAACGCATTTTTTCCACATTCACGTCTTTTTCTTTCCCGGCTCTTATTTTTTTTAACTGAAATTGGAACGTTGTCAACTTTCTCTCTTTTTTTTCCGTTTGGGTGCAACAGAGGCATTGAGTCGCTTTTGAACACAGTGAGTCACACAGCAAACGATTTTTATGGGCATAAAAAGATCCTTTAATGGCAACAGTAATCCTACTCTTTGTTTCCTTTGCTTGTAACTGCAAATTACAAAAAAAATAATTTGGGTATGATGACTCCGTTACAGGCAATTAGGAAAAGTCATAAATTTCTCAGAGAAACTCGCTTTGTGCTCCTGTATAATAGAATATTGCGAGTCTTCCATAAAAATAATTTGATACTGCGCTATATTTTTGTTGTAATTAAATTTAGTTTTCCAAAATATTCGTTTCAGCTGTATCAATAGATGGTTTGTTGATGTACATCATTTAAACAATTTATTGGTGGAGCAGAATATTGCGAGAGCTTCGTAAGAATATTTTAATGATGTGTTATATTTTGGTAGTAATTCATTTAAGAATGACACTGTGTTCGTTTCAACTGTACCAATTTATAGATGTCTTACTTATGAGGAAATATATCGTGAAGTTTTAATTATTGTTAAAAGAAAAAAAAACCGACATATCTGTATATAACTTATTCTGTGTATTAATTAATCCTTAAGTACATAATGGTGTAGATTACAGCTGTCAATGCTGATTTATCTGATTTCTGGAAGCCGTAGGTTGAGGTAATCCCCAATATTGAGAAGTGGGAGTTCAGTCTGCTGAATTTTACGATCATGCCCTTCGAAAGGTCAAGAAAAGCAGGGGGGAATGTATAACTCTGGACGGTGACTATATAGAGAAGAAGAATAAATAAAAAAAATTAAGTTTTTTTCTTGAACTCTTTTCGCAATAATTTAAACTGATCGATATGTCAAAATAATAATTAAAACTTTACGATCATTCGTCTAATTTAACCTACGGCTTCCTGCAATCAAACAAATCAACAGTAATAGCTGTAATTTAGAACATTATGCACATAAGTATCAATTAATATACAAAGTAAGTTTTATCCATACGCATCGGTTATTTCTTAGTAATAATTAAAAATGTACGATAAATATGTACATCATTTAAATAAAACTCGGGAATTCGCTGTTATTAAGCGACAGAAAGACAATTCGCTCTTTTTTCAATTTCAAAGAATACGAGTAATGAGGTGTGTTCTTTTTATAATTAATTACTTAATGCTCAGAGGGAGAATAGACAAACGCTCACACCATATTGATTCATAACAAAATATTCCTTTTTATTAAAAAAAAATGTATTAGAATCTCCATTTTTGAAAGTAACAGTAAGAACTCCTTTACTATTCCTTGATGAATGCTGACTCGATATAACGGCGTCAATTTATTTCGTTAAAATTCATATTGTACTATTTCTTGAAACTTGCTATGCTGCTAAATAGTTTCATCATAATCTCTGATGCAAACTATGACCCCAGAAGAAAAAAATGAACAGTTATTTACAAATACATTTGATACTATACTTATCAATGCATAGTGTGCGTACATAATACGCCAAACATGGGTATTTTGCATGTTTTTGATTAGTAAATTACCGTACATTTCCACAGATAAAACGATAATTGAACCACAAAAATGCCCCAAAAATCCCTGGTCGTCTTACAGGGTAGAATAAAAAAATTAGATAATTAAAGTTATATAAATTGAAACTCTTATAAAATAAAAACAAATCACTCAGTAATGCATTTAAAATCCTGAAAAATCCTCGCATTCATGAAGTAAGGCAAATAACTGCTCAAGTACATCTTCTCTTTCATTGTTGAGAAGTTCATCAAATGGGTCCCATTGTGTACCTAGCGAATCGATTTGTGAAAGCTCCAGACTTTATAGTCAAGATCTTGTGATTATTTCTGCTGAAGTTTAAGTTTCTGTCGTATTACCAGATTTTTCTATTCATAAAACGATTGCATCAATCTACTGTTGTTTAAATTATTTGCCTTATTCTGAATTGCCACGTACCCACTTCAATGCAAATGTCCTAATCATATCGCAACAATTCTGCTTCTTTTTCTTGTAGTCATTCTGAACAATTTTTCCCAAACCAGGCCAGCAAGCTATTACCCTCCGCATTGAACTTTTCTTTTCATTAGCTTCTTTTTATATAGCATGTTCATTCTTTCTGCAATCTCTTACCATCTTCTCTGTTATATCGAATAGCAACTTATTGAGCACCAGTGGTGCGATTGTCTAGCCTGTTTTATGATTTTTAAGTTAAAACTTACTTCCTATTTCCTTCTTTTCGTTGGTTTCATGATTAGGCCCACACTTTATAAATTTTTATAGTTACGGTACAAATTGTCGGAACACGCGACACAACAAAAAACGAAATTTGTTATAAATATATGTGACTTCGTCATTCGCCACGTGTATCTATTGGTAGTGCTGCTAGATGTAATAAAATAAAATAAAGAATTCCAGAAGACGATCGCAGATCGAAAATAAATTCAAAGACCGTTAATAGTTTTGGGGTCGTCTTGGACAGATATATGTTAAGACTATAAAACGTTTGGTGGAAATTTATACCTCGTCTTATTTGAAAATCGTCCAATCTGTAAAAATATACGGTAGTTTTCACCGTATATGTATTCGTATGGTCATGAAGGACATCGCAAAAAATACATAAATTAATCAAAATCTCTGGTTTATCGAAAATTATTATTCAGTAAGCAACTCCAGAATCCGGCACGTTTGCGACCATGGCCTTCCTGGATTAGCGATTTTGCCGGTTAATCGAGCGTTAATATTGTTTCAATCGGATAACAGTGATAAATCACTCTAGTTAGAAGTTTTAATGCTTAAAAGTTTCATTTTTTTTTTCTTTATGCTCCTTTTGAACCTGTGGGGAGGATATAATTATCCGGTAATTATCCGTCTTTCTATCAACGATAAAATTAAATTCAAACATAGGACATGAATAATTTAATTGATTATTCTTGTATTGATTAAAAACACACAAAAAAATAAAAAGTAATACACGACTATTATATTTAAATCAAGTTGTGACGAGTTATTCTAGTTACATGCTAACGTTTATAGTTTTATTAGCGCTTGATTGTGGTTGTTTATTAACATTGCTCTGAGAAGCAACACGAGGACTATTGGGTACGGATCTTATAATTTTGAACCTTGGTCAAAAGATGATGACGATACCTGAACTGGCACCTCCCTCTCCTAACCATGCCATAAGAGGACTTCAGACCTCGACCAAATTTAACGAGCCTCAACCTGTCTCCACGGTGGGTCTTTAGTGGCGTATGTAACCAGATAGAAAGTTAAAAATACTGTTATTTAAAATGAAAATTGACAATTACGATAAACACTAGGCGAAAAGACGAACGGTGCTGTGTCGCGATCGGGAGATCAAAGTCAACGAACACAAAAAAATCCGAAAGCCAACATCTCAATTGATGCTGGATTATAGAATGTACCGAATCCGGATTAAAAAGAAGTTACTGTAGTTATGAAAATAAAGAGCCAACACTTTTTCATTAAAAATCGTAAACAAACTGCAAAATCTTTCATTTTACACACTTAACGACGCACTTTCGTTGCAATATTCATTGAAAGTAAAAAAATTATTTTTTAAGAGTCTGCATGTGTATATTATGTTATAAAATTATATCAATGTTAAACTATGTAAATGTTAGGCAAAAAATATCACTTTAAAACTAAGCCTGTAATTCTTTTAACATTGTTACTTTATGAACAGAATTTCTAATTAAAATAGCTTCGAGATTGCTTCCTGGCCAGCCGAACCCAAGCATTATTGAAATGTGGTCCTTTCCAAAAATATTTGCCGACAGTGATCTACATAATCACAAGTTCATTAAACTCAGAAACATATTTCAAAAACCACGCAAATATAATTCTTACACAGAATTTCTTTCTTCCAAAGTAAAAAAACACATAACAAACGATTTCATTATTATTAATAGCTCCAAAGCAAATCTGCAACATCAGAGGATCTCCAATTGCAAAAATAGGACAACGAACAATATCTTCATTATCTCGATGGCTGGCAAGAGATACAAAAATGTTCTAATTCGTTATTGAGAATGAACCCTCTTCTTTCTTTCTGAAATCTGACAAGAAAAAAAATCTTCTTCATACCAAAGGAATGATAAATTCTTAATTTACGCTTCTTTTTTTACACTTAACGCTTCGTCCTTTTTTGAAAACATTCCACAGAAAAACAGAACGAGATGGGGGGGGGGAATGCTGCAGGAACTAAATTCTCGCCAATCATCGCCAAATGGCGTCCGCCATCATTCATTCCTTAAAAGCATCATCTATCATGATGTAGGGACCACCCTTAAATATTTTCCATGAATTTCAACAGCATTGGCGAAAATAACGGCAAAAAAGTAATCTTATGTATTTATTATGAGACCATATACTTCCGAAGCTTCAGGTGAATAAAAAAAAATTCTTTTTTTTAATACAAGTAACATACCTCCACCCGAAATAGAGCTAACCCTCAAGAAAAGGGTGTCTTTTTTTATAAGAGAATAAATGAAAATAACTTCCTGTAAGAGGTTTTTCACTGCGGTAGGTTGAAGAGTGTCTTGTTTTGTTTTGTTCATGATGCAAGAGTTGTTCCCAACGAAGCATGCTTATGCAATAACATCCTTCATATCATAAAATATACATATCGCTCATTATGTCTGCTTGCCAACTATGTAAATAAATATTAGAACCAAAAATAGAAAGTAAAATACTTTTAATTGTGTCTCATATTTTTAGATGTCATGGAAAAATTTTTTTTTTTTTTTTTTTTTTTAAATAAAAATTTATTTATAAATATTTTTAAGGAGTGAATTTTAATACTTATACATGTATACGTATATGTGAGTTATATTTTTAAATATTCAAAAAAGAGTTCGAAATGATATCGTATTAACGTAATTGAAACGTCAGAAGGCTTCAAATTTTTAAATTCAAAAATTTTTTCAACACTCCCTTAATTTGATTAACAGAACGTTTGAGAAATATAATTTTTAAATTGTAAGCAAACGTGCTAAGCCACGGAGAAAAATATCTGTATTTGCATTTTTCTCAAAATTATTATTATTTTTTTAAGAATTCTAGTACACTTTTCTCAAGATATTCATTATCCATAGAGCTGGTATTTTTTACAGTGTGCAATAAAATTATTTACTATGCAGTGAACATATTTTTTTGTCTAATAAACCCTCAAAATGTATTGGTATAGCACAATATTTGTAAAAAAAGGTTGTAAGAAAGTTGAATTATAAAACTGTAAAATTTATATTTCATTTGATTCAGTTTCTTAAATTATAATTTTGTTCAGTGTGGATTCAATGCGAGTTAGTTGATAAGCTGTATTGTTTTAATCCCCCTCAGGGGCCACCCTCTTTAAGTAAGTATGAGCATCATGATCGAAATATACCCTAGTAATCGTTTTTTCACCATGGGGTTTACTGTCTGTGATAAACGAAGGTGATGCACCACGAGGATACTTCTCTATTTTAGACTCTTCTTGACAATTAATTATTACTTTTCTCAATTTTCAAACCTCTAGATCACAGTTATACCTTTTTGAAGTAGCATAGCCGCACCTGGCTCTTGCATCATTAACTCCACCATTTATTATAATAAGGTTGTTCTCATTACTGAATAATAATCCAAAATCATAAGCTTCGATACTTGCGTAAAACGCCGCTGATCATAACAGTTCAAGCGCATCGAGGATCACGCCACATCATACACATACACTTGTTTCCATAAAAATTTGCGCAGCAAGAAAGAGTTGTCAGAATAAAACGAAATTTTACATACGTAAGTACAAAATGCAAATCAAAGCAAAATGATCATTTAATGTAGGAAAAATTACAAATGAATTGAGGTTTTAGAACCCTGTTGAGCCACTTTTAACATGAATACATGATGTGATACGGTCGGACATTGAGACATACAAGTCCCGTATGATATCCGGCGACATTTTGTTCCACGGTTGCTGTAAACGCGTCTTTAATTCGACCAAACTTGTAGGCAGTCCAACTTGCCGCCCTAAAAGATCCCAGGTATGCTCGATCTGGGACAAATCTAGGGATTGAGCAGGCTATGGAAAGGTGAAAACGTAGCGGTGGTAATCCAATGAAACCCTTGTTGTGTATGGACTAGCATTGGCCTGTTGAAAAATTCATGGAAGTTCTGCCATGAGAGAGAACACATGCGACTGAAAAATGACACGAACGAACTTCCCAGCTCTGACAGCAGATATGTAAATGATTAGAAATGCGCTGCATTTCTAATCATTTACATATCTGCCTGACACGTACCTTCATGCCAAGTTTCGTAATAATTTCACTCTTACTTCTTCAAGCTCAATTTTTAAGACAACGAGTATATATGATGGGGCGCGTGTTCTCCGATTCCTTTTACTACGCCATTTGGCCTATGCCTACGCCATTTGGCCTAACTTTTTGGGTGTGAACATTAGACTTCGGATCCATAAGTTTATAATAATAGTTGATATTGGAATGTTTAAATGAACATAGCAACTAATGATAATAGTTGATCGAATTTTGTTCATATAAAGGCTTAGCAGTTACTTAGAACCACATGGCAAAGAACAAAACAAGTAAGCCTAAGTTTGATTTTAAACTTTCCACTAATGACAGAATATCACATCGTTTAGTGACACTTTCCGTTATTAATGGAAAAAAAATCTTTTAGCGAAAATTTCTATTTTTGGTGGAGTACCTCATTCTTTAGCGACACTTATCATTTTTGGCAGAATATCGTATCATTTGCAATAATTTCCATTTTTGGCTAAATATTGCAGCTTTTGGTGACATTTTTCTGGTTTGGCAAAAAGGATAGACGGGATTTTACACAAGCACGGAATCTCATTCCTCAAACGCTCATTCGGCACTTTATTGCGAAATTGTGATTCCAATCATTCTTGCATTAAAATAAGTAAATTTGTAATTAAAAATTAAAAGGATTTTTATTCTGTAATTGTTTGTGAAATAATGGGAACTATGGCCTCTAGTTAATTCGAACGTTTTAATAAAATATCTGAATTTGATTATACAAATTTAAGATTCTTTTAAACTATATCCTTCTCTTCGATGTTTTTAAACGTTTATCTGAAATACCTTAATTTTCTATGTATGTGATTTGTAAAAATATAGTGGTATAGTAATTTAACAGTTAAAAATATTCTCTTTCATTTCTTTTAAAATTGCTACAAAAAAGTAATTCAGTATTTAATATTTTTTTTTCCTCAAAAAATATATGTTAGTTTATTCATTAAGTTTTCAATTCAATTAATAGTTGAATATGAAATATTAACAAAATCTTCTTTCATGCAAAATATACATTTGCGTCAAAATAAAATTGTATTTAAAATACAGTTTTGAAAGGGAAAAAAAAAAAGATGAACTAGTTTTATTGTTCTATTCGGGAATAACATTTGAAAAATATCTAGACAGAATTACTAGTTACGAAACTGTTTTATAATCTAATGAGTATTAAATATATATTGGCTTTGAATCAGGATTCTTAAATTGAATAAAATAATTTATTTCTTTAATTCAATGACAATTGGATTGGTTTTATTAACGTTTCCCTAGAAGCTACACGATGGACCACGAAATTTTGAACCTCAGTCAAGTAACGAGAATGACATCTGAGTTGACACTTCTTCTCCTAACTACCTCAACACGCCATGGGAGGACTTTGATACCCGACAGATTTAACGTTCAGCAGCCTCGGTTACACACGGTGGATCTTTAGTGGCCTCAAATCAATGCGACAAATTCTTTCTTTCTCTCTCTCTCTATATATATATATATATATATATATATATATATATATATATAATTCTTTATAAACCAAGTAATATAAAAAATAATAAAATGTAAAATGTTCTAAAAAATTCTAAAACCTTTTAAAAATTCATTTAAATCAAAAAACTGTTACACTATAGAATTAAAAGAAAAACCAAAAAATTAAAAATGATAACCAAAAATGAAATTGCAAATTTTATCAACAGTACAATTTCTGATGAAAATAAACCAAATATTTATTTTAATGCATCAAACAAAATATTAATTTAATACAGACAAAAAACGTTAATAAAAATTGCAAACATTATAAGATTCAAACAAAATTAAAGTCATAACCAAGTAAGAGGAAAGAAACAAGTAAAGTGAAACGGTATAAAATCAAAAAATAAACAGAAATACTCTTATGAAACAGAAATTCAAGCAAAGAAAAAAAAGAAAGAAAGTAAATGAAGGAAACCGATTCATGTAAGCCTTAGATATACTAATGTAATCTTCAAATTATAAAATGTCTAACAGCAATATGTACACATTAACTGTGAAATATTAAATATGATATAGGACCTCTAATGATTTTCAATTGGAATTTTTATAATTTAAGTGGTTGATTTAGAAAGTATAATAATTGTATTAGATGAAAATTTTAAAAAATGTGTTATAAAAAGTGAAAATAGGCAGGCGACATCAAAGTAGTTGTTTCATTTTTACTTGAATAGAGATCTAGTTTTTTAACACATCGAAAGACTAACAATAATATTTTTAAAAAATTGTTCTTTTATGTAAATATTATGCAATTTAAAAGTAACTCTTTTAATATAAAGAACTTCTGGACTGCTTTCCTCTCTTCTCAATTTTTCTAAACAGAAATGGCAGTTCTTAAATAAACTTTGGCAACTGAAAATTGAATATTATTTCCATTTATGAAAGTTTTCCTACTTGAGATTTGAAATTCGAACCTTTCATGCTGCCATCTTTTGACAACGCAGTAAACTATATATTTATTTAAGGGCATCTAGAGTGTTTATACAAATCTAATATCAGCATTTGCAGGAATATAATACATATGAAAAAGAAAAGGGGAAGGAATTGGAGGAATGAAGAAAATAATTTAAAAAAGGGAAGAGAGAAAGAGACGGGATGAAGGTGAAAAAGGAAACAAAAATGAAGAGGTTAGGGCAACTTCTTTAATATAACTTTAGTGGATTGAATGCGAGTTTACTTTAACTGAAACGGCTCATTTAAAAGATGAATTAATAACTATACATTTATGCTATTTATTGAATATATCTATAACATTTGAATCTATATATAGTATTTAGTAAAGTTACTCAGAAAAAAATGACAAAAAATAAACAAATAAAAATAAAATGTTTTTACTTTTATTATTTTGCTAGATTACCGAATCTGGAATACCATTAGATTTCAGGTAGCAAAATGCTCCTCCATCAATGTAATATTTCGGCTTCATTATCCTATAAAGAGAAAAACTTGTAAAACCTCTTGAAATACGAAAATACGTCTACAGTAACACGGTATTTCAGTTTCATTATCTTATTGAGAGAAATACATGTATGATTCTCCTCATTTCTGTCTGAATCAATCTATTTTTATATAAAATGCGCTCAATGTTTCGTCTCTTTGATATAAGACGAATATATAACTTTAATGTAATATGAAATATTCAAAAGATAGAGATGTTAGCTTTTTTCTTAAATCACTTCTTAAATAATACTAATATAAGTAATACATACAAATTTAATATCCAAAATTATAATAAAGATATGCGTTTAATACATAAGATATTTGTAATAAAATGTTTTCCCCCTAAAGTAAACAGTATAAAGACCGTTGTTGTTATTATTATTTCGAAGAACATGAAACTTCTCTATGAGGTATTTTTACTTAATATTTCTATTTTTATTGCATTCAGTTAAGAAGATTGAAATGAATTATCCAATCTAATGACTCCGAAAATAAAATAATTTTTTACTTATGTATGGCCCCGTACACTTCTGGTTATTCTGAACTCTTTTTATGATGAATATTGGATTAAAAATCTTTGCATTTTAAAAGAAACCCTCGTGACTTATTATACTATGGTCATTGATCATCATCAAGGTAGTCATATTTATTTTAATTTGAAATTAAATCCTTTTAAGGTAACTAAGGTATGTTGGATAAGGAAAAAGAAACATATATATTTTATGTCAGATTTAAATAACCCTTATTTTTTTCATAATAAAAGCAACGGAGGTCCATATTTTATCGATGAGATATGTGTTTGTATAAATATAAATATATGTATGTATGTAAATAAATATGAACAATTAAAGATCAATAACTATATATTTGTATTTATTAGTCGTTTACTCACCAGATATATCTTTCCTAAAATCTGAATTTCGTACCTTAAATATACTTAATATAACTCTTTAAAATTTGTTGAGTAATTAAAATAATAACATTCTATACCCTGAATATAATTAATCCATATTTACTTTAAAATCTCCTTTAATTAAACCAATCGTTGAAGCATCTTTAAACAAAATGAAGAATTAAATTAATACGATTTATAACGAAATATAAAATTAAAATAATGCAAATAAAATGAAGAATGGAAAGATGTAGTTTTAGAATTTGTTCCAAGACTACAAAAATTATTGAAATAACATCCCGTTTTAGCATGATAGAGGTGTTTGTTTCTTGCTACGTAACAAATTAAACCTTGATCCAATATTTGACACTGCTCGATGTTAAGAATCATCGGCATTTTTCAACGCTGAACGATATTTGATCTTAATAAGAGCTAAAACTGATAAAGTCGCGTCACAAAATATGTGGTATTAAATGGTAGAACGTTTAATGCCTTTTCAAAAATTGCAGGAAATTCAGCTCTAGCTCCAATCTAAAATTTACTTAAGAATTTTTGTGAAAACACACAAATTTTAATTTTGAATCACTCGTTAGCTCTGCAAATTTCACTTCAACTTTATATAGCAGATGATGAACCTGTGAATTGCGATATATATTTCAGAAAAAATGCATCCAATATGGGGGGAATCATGCTTAATTTTGCGCATTATAATTGTAAAAAGATTAAAAAGTTATTAATTTACAAAAAAAGGAAAATTTTAATTGAAGTAACTACTTTTAATGTTTTAATATGCATGGGAAAAAACAATGGAATACACTTACATTTTATACTCAAGATATTTCAATCATAACATAATAAATCAAACAGATTGTATAATTTTGAAGCTTAATAGAATAAATTAATGTGCACACAAACACACATCACACTTTTTACAGCCTAAAGAGTCTAAATTGTTTCTTCGTCGACACCTGAATCAGACATTGAAAAAAAATTATTTTTAGTATAAAATTCACAAAAACTGACAATTAGAAATTTAAGAAAATAATAACCAGTTATTTGTTAGAAATATCCCCTCTTTCGGAATACGATTATAACTGACTACACTAATTTTTCTCTCTCCTGAATGAAAAATATTGTTAACTATTATGAAATAAATAAATCACATATTGTTGGCCTATGAACTAAGCTCGGCCTTCATGGAATAGAAACATTAATATTACTCCTGCCCAAGCTTCAATTTAGAAGTCACAAATGTTGTACGTTTGAGTTGCCCAAACTGGATTCGGGGGTCACGGGCAAAAGGTTAATATGATTGATGTCAATCAAAAATGTTGAACCAAAATAACTTTTCCGAAATGTAATATACTAAGTTAAAGATAACGAATAGACTGCACATAATATTTTTTACTTTTGTGGCGGATCTCTTCAATAACGACGACAGAAATTAAAATCCCTTTAAAACTAGCTCGAAAAGGGAATCCTTTTTGGCCCAGTGGATAAGAGCACAGCAAAAAGCAATTGGACAACTTTTCATCGAACACAAAAAGTGAAGGTTTGAAACACTACCGGCATTCAAGGTGAACAGACTTTCCCATTCGAACTCACTGAAAGCAGAAAAACATTCCTGATGTGACGAAATATGCCAACAGCCGCTGTGGTGAACAAGACTTGAACACTAGATGGCAGCACAGCCTAATACTACTGGTAAAAACATGAACCTCCAACGCGAAAAACTTGTATATAACTAAGACAACCACACATAAATCACAACGACCCAAGTGTCGCATAGACCCTTCATCTCTATTCGGGACAGCCGATGAACTGTCAAAAAACGAAACTCTATACAACAAGGAGGGAATTTATAACAATTGCAGTGATGGCTGGAAAATCAATCTTTCCTTGAAAATATTTTTTCAAAATGTTCCAAGTCGTATAATCCCGACCATATTGGAGGAATTGTATGCGGTAGCTCTCTACGATAATGACGGCAGAAGTTAAAATGCCCTAACTAGCCGGAAGAGAATCGCATTTGGCCTAATAGATAAAAACAGTGCAAAAGCGACAGGACAAGGTTTCTCGATAGATTGAGGGTTCAAATCATTCCTGTTGTTCAAGATTAATTGAACTTCTCTCCCATCACGGGGTAGAAACATGACACCCATCAAAATTTCGTGTATCTAAATTAACTTTTCACGACCTCAATATTTCGCTTCATAACTCCATTTAGATTCGCCTCCTAATCTAAAGAATTTCTGCATTATACATGAGCACGATAACAACATCAAACATCTAGCTGATCAAAGAATGAAAAGAAAATAATTAAAGCGCAACAACATAAAATAATTCAATAGTATAATAAAACACACCTTCGAAAATGATATAAGGAAGAATTTAAAGACTAATATTTCAATTTCTCTCTTTTTGAAATTTTCTGACGCATTTCACGGCGGACTTATCAATGAATATCTAAAAGCAATCCGTTTCCCTGGTCATTCCTCTCAACGCGTTAATGCCGGATACCCTTATCTTTTTCAAGCATTTGAAGTAGAATATATTAAATATTTATGATGCGATAAAGAGAATTCGTTATTCCTATGCCGAAAAGGAGAGGAAATAATGAGTATTTTGCTATCTTCAGAGTCGAACGAGTTTTTACAAGAAACATTATTTATTCTGGAAAATACTTATCTCTCAGATCAAAGCTCACACTCAGTTCTGTG
>BMAW01047716.1:0-15028 GCA_019974015.1 Nephila pilipes
TCTTTAAAGAATAACGAAGAGTTGTGTTTAGGGAGAATTTTTAGGGGGGGTGGTTTAAGAATTTGGTATTGAGGGTGTTGTTTGTGTGTGTGTGAAGAGGAAGAAAGGAAGTTTCGTTAGATAGGTTTCACTTTTTTGGTACGCTCTTAATAAAAGTTAGTATTAGGTGGGGAAGGTGATTTAAAGTTTGAAATGTTTTTCATTTGGGTTGATGAAGTTAGCGATTATTATGGATGTGATTTTAGGTTTAGAATTAGGCTTAGGAAGAGAGCTCAGTCTGCGTTAAGGTAGGTTGTAGGTTCGATTCTGTCATCTTCAAGGGGTTGAATTTATTACTTAAAGAAGTATCATTTTGAGTTTTGAGACATTTGGACAATTAATTTTTTTTTTTTTTTAAGTTTGAGTTATTGTTACTAATTTCTCATCAAGAGTGTTAAAAACATCTTGAAATGAATTTCTAGATTTTTGAATAGGTAGCTTTACAGTTGCTGCCAACAAAAAGGGACTCGAAATCACTCCAAAAAGCAGACGCATGAATCCATACACTTGTACTTGCTCATGAAACTTATTCATGATTGGTCTTTTAATTTTCCTAACAAAAAGAAACCTAATTTAATGCCAAGCCATAAACAATTGTTAAGGGACCGCTGAATCACTTCAATTTGAGACGTTGAGCTAGTTATTCACAAGTTTCTCTTCTTTTTCGTTTTTGCATTGCCAACATTTTAAGTTGCATTTAAAGTCCTAGGATTATCTTTTAAAAAAATCTAATTTATCCCCTATAGTAGGTGATACATCCTTGTTTATATTCTTTTTTTACTGTACAGCAGTACGTCGACGAGACCTGTATTGCTGCTGTTTATTTTGCAGTACCCTGGCCTAATTTTTCAGCAAAATAAATCCAGACCACAAAAGGCGCGTGTTGCTATAAACTGTCTTACAGCTTTTCAAACATTTTCTTGTCCAGCCAGATCGCGAAATCCCTCTCCAATCGAGCATGTCTGGGATATGATGGGAAGGCGAGTGCATCTACCAGGAAATTCTGATGATCTAACCCGACAATTGGAGCAAATTTGGCAAGAAATACCACAGGAGTCAATCAGGGAGCTTTATCACTCTATGCCACGTCGTGTGGTAGCTTGTATCCAGGATAGAGGTAGGTCAACACCTTATTGAGCTCGTTACTTTGTAACTATGTAACTCTGAAATAAATGATTCAATTTTTCTGAAATTTTAATCATTTTCTATTTTGTACATAATGTTCCTATCCGCCAATTTTTGTCTCTATTGGACAACTCCTTCTTGGAAAGTCGGGTTTTTTTGTTATAGAGTGTATCTGCTTCACTTGTCCAACGAAGCCTTTCTTTATGCCGCTTATGTTTTTCCCTCCATCAACAGTCAGGCAACTGAGGTTAGTCCAGTCCAGTTATAATCAGCAAATGTTTTTTCAATTCACTGAATATATCCTCTCCAGTAACAGTGACGTACATGCTATGTAGGAAAGCCAACTATTGTGTTATATTTATGTTATAATCCACACCTCTAATGAACACAAGCAGTTGAGAGGTGGAATAGCTGTCCAGCGTTTCATCCATTGCAATTGAAAAATGGTGAAAGTTGCTTGTATTTTTCGCTATTTGAGTCACAACGTTTTCAATCATATCTGTAACACGGCGGGCAATAGTATTTGCACCCAAAGTTACATTTTAAAATTTTTTCGATTTTTCTGAGCAAAGTTCCTCAGATACCTCCAACAAACATTCCTTTACTACTTCACCGTCTGTGAACGGTTTGCCTCTTTTAGCCATGACGTAGGCAACTTTTGAACTGGCCTTAGTTAAGGATTCATTTTCATTTGAGGATTTACTGAACAATATCCTTTGAGATGTGAATGGATTTTGTAATTTATAAAATTTTTCGGCATTGACTTTACCCTCCAACTGTGTATATTTCTCCTGGTATTTGCTTCAATGATGACGGCGCAGGTTGTATTCTTTCTTCACAGTCACGGTTTTGTTGCAAATCACACACAATGCTTCCTCGCCGGATATGATGAAGAAGTTTTTCAAACTCCATTCTACTTGAAACTCTCATCGTCCATTTTTCTTTTTCTCTTTTCGGCCATAGTAGGGCCTTAAAATAAAGTGACTTCAACATGAATAAATAGTGAAACTGAAAGATCTTGCACACAATATCTCTAAAAAAAACCTGATTATGCGAACTAATTTCATCGCAATTATACCTGCAAATGACCTGAAACAATTTTTAAGAATTCTTGTGATTTTTTTAAGATAATTTTACCTGAATATAGTCTGCAAATATATCCACTTATCTTAGAGTATTGCTTTTAATATCTCCTCTTCAGAAAATCTGGAAAATTCTTTTTAAACTAATGACATTCCCAAAACTTGAAACACACTGGTAATGCGCGAATAATTTTTTTCTCGAATCACTCAAGGATAAATTATTTGCACATTTATATTCGAGTATCGCTTTTTCTTTGATAAATACAGGACAGAGAGGGGAATTAGTTAGATTATCTCCTTTGCAATTTGAACATTTCAAAACATTTATACATTATTTCGATGTGGAACACTCCCCAATTAGTTACAACTTACAGGATTTTGGTAGAATCGAGAGAGATGAGTGAAACTGAAACATTTATTGTCTTGACAGGGTTTGTCTATGAAATTCTGGACGCTATGAATGATAGATTAATATTAGTATCAAGATTGGCAAAAAGTCATGAACATTAACAGATTTTACAAAGCGTCACATTTCAACTATTTCGATATCTTCAGTGTTTTATAAATAGGTTGCCAAATCTTCTAGAGATAATGTTGTGTGTATTTTAGTGGGAAGGAATTGGGATGTGAATCCTTCCCCATACGATGCAGGCATTTAACGATGTATTCAATATTAGATCAACTGCTAGAATTTAAGCTGCACATACGATATCCGAGGCTCTAAGCTTGATTTTAACACTTCAATAAAATGACATGCTTACTGCGGGCGCTTTTGCCTAGTGGTCATGATAGTATACTTAATTTATTCTCTATTAATATGCAGGTAATGTTCATAATCCCGCTTCTTGTTATTAGTTCGTTGCCATTTGTAGAGGTTTTAAAGTATTTTAACCTATCATCACCGAGCCCTTTGCTCAATAAATCATTTAACATAACGTGCGCGGTAGGCAGAGTAGCAGTAGTAAAAGGGGGTTATGCTATGAGGAACTTGCATAGAAGCACAATCGATGCGCAATCCTCTGCGACTGAAAATTTTTTTGCAGTAAATTTTAACTTTCTTGTGAAACCATCATAAACTGCAGTTGATATTACTCCAAGCTTTCAAGTGCTGCTTTATAGAAAACATGACACTTTTAACGAACACTTATGACAAATTCAGACAGTAACAATTCACTTTCACTACAATTTAAATCAAGGTAGATGGTTAGTTTTTAAACTCCGGATGAGCTCATTTTCAAATTAGCCCTCTGAACTATCAAACTACTCCTCTGCGGGGCGCGAATCTCATGTTAAGAAACACTGGTCTAAAGGGGGGGGAAATGGCCGCGGTAGCCTAGTGGTCATGGCTTCGGATTCGTGGCCGGTGGTTTTCATTCAGTCGCGGGATCGATACTTGGCCGCTAAAGACCCGCAGTGTAGCCGGGGCTGATGCGCGTTAAATTTGTCGGGGGCCAAAGTCCTCCTGTTGGCGTGGTGTGGAAGTTAGGAGAGGGGATGCTAGCTCAATTATCGTTCTAGTCACTTGACCGTGGTTCAAAATTACGACGTCCGTCGCCAATAGCCCTCGTGTTGCTTCCAGCGCGACGTTAATAAAAAACTAAACTAGAGGAAAAATTTCAAAACATGCTCATTTTTTTCCAAGCAGTCTTAGAGAAACAAAACTTTTTTCATTATAGAAACGGTGCAAAAGTCAGATGAAACGAGGATCTCTCTTCTTTGCATCATCCTTGAAGTGAGGAGGCAGAATGAATATCAAAAGAGAAACAAAGCATTTTCAGCGACAAACTACCTAATGCCTTACAAGTTCAATAACTCACACATTGGATGAAAACTGGCAAAATAATCTCTGTAAATATGTTTTCCTATTCCGGTACTTTTTCAACATAGATAAAATGTCCCCGAAAATCTATACATCTTTCTTTATTTACTTAAGGGACAGGTAGAGATTTTCAAGCATTTCTTTCCTTTTTCTTGTCACGCCACTAATATTCTATTTAAATGGATAATATATTATTTTTGGAATGACTTCTATAAATATTTATATGAATATAATAAACACGATTTTTATAATAAGCATAATTTAAAAAAATTAGGTATTTGTAGAGCATTGATTACATAAATACCTATTATAAGCTTTTTGAAGTTAGAAATAATTTAAATTCTTAATTAGATATAATCTAATCATTTTAAAAAGTTTGAAGCATGAATTGCCCATATTTCATTAAAGATTCGGTTTGCATAAGATATAGAGTGCACAATTCACTAAAAGTCTAATGAAGTATAGAGAAGAGAAATTTTTCTTTCTTCTCTCTCTTGCCTATAATATTCTATACTGTGTTAGTATTTGTTAGTATATTCTATACTGTGTTAGTATTTGTTAGTATATTTTATACTGTGTTAGTATATTCTATACTGTGTTAGTATTTGTTAGTATATTCTATACTGCGTTAGTGTTATACTATATTTGTGTTAGTGTTTTATTCTATACTGTGTTAGTTTTTGTTTTGTGTGTGTGTATTTTCCCTCTAACTTTGGTAACCTCATTGTCCCTAAGACCGCGAATGAGCTTCTTTTAGGGGGGAAGAGTAAGGATCAGAGGGGGAAAAAAATCTAAAGCTCGCTAACCATTTGGGCTGCCGAGGCGGCCGCCTAATAAAACTACAACAGAAGTGCTGAAATCGTTTGGAGAAAGGAGGTGAGAAAAAATCGAACAGGAAAGATACAGAATTGAGCTGGCGACGAAATGTCCGGCCGACGGAAGATGAAGTTGTTTTTGTTTGGAATGGAATCTTCGAAATTGGAATGTGTTTTTGGGTTCCACAGTCTCTTTAAAATGATTTACTGAAAATGTGAAATTCATTTAAAATAAATTGAGTTATTTTTGGATCGTGGCCATCTTTGTATCCAACACTTGTCATTAGTGTTGGACACAAAGATGACCACGATCCAAAAATAACACATGACATAAAGATGGCCAGCATCAATACGTACTTTTACTAAGACAAAGCTAAAACCTCTATAATTATATATTTTGGATTGTATGAGTTTCATGTTATGAGTTTTGATCTTACCCGAAATAATTTCTGTTTCCCTTTTGTAGCTTATTAAGCTAGAATAGAACAGCATATTGTGCAGTAAATGTGTGTTTAATGTAACAATAACTAAATAACAAATTTTGTTAAGTTTGTGCTGTAATAAATAACTATATTTTTAACAGTACTGGTCCTGCCATAGTTGCAAATTGTATTTATTGCGCTTCAATATTTCTATGGTTATTTTTTTTTCATTGAAATTGAAGTGTCTTTGATATCTCCTATTGTTACGAAACTCGATGTGTGAGGGCGCCGGGGTGCTGGCGCCAGACCGGGAGAAAAACATTTTTTGTTTTTCAGTTGGGAAGAGTCGAAAGGCTGTTGTAAAATGATGTTTTATAATGAATGTTTTATTATAGAATGTAAATTCTGTATTATGTACGTGCGTGATTTATTAAAATATGAAAAAGATATTCATCTCGTCATTTTTTGAAGCTTTGGGTTTGTTTCATCGATACGATTGAAATAGTGAAATACCTATATCTGTATCGTAACTAAGTTACTGGTAGAAGAGTAATATTTACAAATTAATTCAGATTCCTGCCATTAGATGCCGTGTAAGCTAAATTGTTATATTAAATATATAATTGTTGTATAAAATATAAATTTAATTAGCAAATTAATGAGAATATTAAATATGTCTCGTGAAAGAAAAATAATTGTTAATTTAAGATTTATTTCAGAAAAGTTTGTTAACTGAACTTATGTTTTAAATGCAAACTAAATTCAAAACAGTATTCTAATATATTGGAGTGACATATGGGGTAGATGATGGTGAAATATGACCAAATAAAGTTTACATATGATGCTAATGTGTAGAACTAATTAAGAAATTGTTAAAAAATATAATAGGCTATCGAAAATTCGCGTTTTCCGGAGAATGGTAAATAATGAAATAGAAAGTACTTATACTAAAGTGTAACTTAGCAATGAACAAAGTGAGTATAAATCACATTTGCAGAAGATAAAAACGTCTTTTTTTGTGAACGATAGAAGTACGCTTAAGGGTTTTTTTATTGTATTTTTCATTTAGACAACGTAGCATAGTATGCTATTTGTCGCTGGTGATAAGAGGTGTAATTAAGGTTTTGTTGACTTTATACAGAATATTTACAAAGTCTCTTCCCTTTCTTTTCTTACCGCCATAGCTGTTGGAGGAGAGAGAGAAAAAGAGATTTCAATAAGGAAAATAGTACTTCTCAAAATATATGGATTAAACAAATATTATTACAGAAACTTACAGATAGCTTATCAAATTGAAAAAAATAATAAAATTCTTCATGCAAACTGATCCAGGTTTATCCAATGATCTGAGTTAAAGAGGTCCGACTCTTGACGAGATTCTATTGTACTTCTATCCTTTTTGTATCATATGTTTTTGTTCTTTACTCAGGACATATACTGCACATGCATTGCATACAATTTATCATGTAAAATATTTAAAGATGAAGCTTTCTTTGATAATCTTCGTAGGATAAATTAACAATTTAGCAATCTTACTTGTTGTTGAATGCTTTAATTTTTCAAGTTCTGGGATCAAAATTTTCTTTATCAAAAGAAAACTTAATTGTTTGACAACATCTCATAATTAAATTCTAATTGTTTGATCATTTTGTAATACGAACAAACACAATTGTTAATGCTGACACTGGCCAAACACTGTATTTGTGCTGAACATAGTTTCTCTATTATGTGAGTAATAACAAATGTAGTTTATTTTCACTGACGTTTGTTGTTTAAATCCCTTTCTTATAAAATTGTTCATTTCTTGAAGATTTACAATTTAATGCAAAGCGGATATAAGTTGCTTCTACTTATTATCCACAATACGTTATAGGGACGTGTGGGGAGGATGGCATCTACGATCACTGTAAGAGCAACATTATGTTATAAATTATAGAATTTCCACAAAAGAAAAATTCTAGCCTCTTAAAAATCTTTCGTTCTTTATGACAGACATGTAAAACTCATTGATGGTGTCTCAGCATGCGCGAAGACGCTACTGGGCTATAGCAATCATGTGACCCAGCAACGATATTTAGTTTTACAGAACACGTCTCGCATAGCAGAGGCTGCGCCTTCCATATAGGAAACATTTTCCCTAATATATATAAACTATAACGGGATCTATGCCCCTTTCGCATTTGCTGTAAGTATGTGTATATGCCGTCAGTTACAAAAATCAATTAAACCTATTAAAATAACGATGTTTAAGAAATTATACACATATTTAAAAAATTAAATGTACAGCAATGTTACATTTTATAAATTAAACAAATATTATAAAAGTAAGTGTTAAAAACCAAATTAGCTTTTCAGAATACGCAAAAAGCTGTCAAATTTAAGTCATAAGAATCCACAAACAGGAGGTGCTTTTGTAAAACTTCTCACGATTTCAGTTTTATTTAGGCAAGATCGAAACAGCATTAGATGTCACTGCACAAAAGTGAATCTTGATTGCGCGGAATAAGAAAATCTTATGCTGAAATTACAAAAATTGTTGGGAAAAGTCGGTCTATTGTTTAAACTATAATAAGAAGTTCCGAAAAAAAATGGTCATATTTATTTAAAAACCTCGTAATAAACGGCAAAAGATTTTAAGTGATTGAAATATTCCAGCATTATGTGGAAAGAGATATATCCGAAATTATCCACTTCTGAATTAATGAAATACGCTCCTGCTGAGAAGAATCCGTCTATCTGAAGGCAGAATTCTACGAAGAAAACTATTTACATTCAAAGGAAGTCATAGGAAAAGGCTGAGATTTGTTGATGAATACATCGATAAGGATTTTGATGTTGACCGATGTGCGTAAATATTCTTTCGGAATTGATGGGCATGCTAGAATTTGGTGGTGTAGAAACGAGATTTGAAACTCATAGATATCGAAGTGAAGTATGTTAGAAGAAGAGTCATGCGTTAGGAGCCATTGGCGGATGCTGGTGAAGAGAAATTAACTTTAATTTAAGGTATCATTTGAGATATTTGAAGATATTGCAAAATAATGTGCAGGTTTCCGTAGACAGCTTGTAAGCTAGCAAATCTTTCAACATGATAACGATCCAAAACGCACAGCAAAGATTGGGAAAGAATGACTCTTACAAAGTACCGGCACAACAAGATATCCTACCTCAGTCACCAAATTTGAGTCAACAAATCTTACTATGGTAAGATTAGGGTATGACTACTAGTGACAGACCTCGTAATTTTGAACGTTGGTCAAGTGACGAGGACGATACCTGAGCTGGCACCTCCTTCTCAAAACTTCCACACCACGCTAACGGGGCGATTTGGAGATTCGACAGATTTAACGTGCATTAGCCCCTCTATTCAGTGGATATTTAGGGGCTTCTGGATTCGAAGCAATGATTCAATGAAAACAAAGTAGTCTACGAACTCACGACTTTGACCACTCGGCTACCGCATGCCATATTTAACCGGATTGAAGACTCGCCTCTCTTGTTTCTTCTGTATAGATACAGGAAGCTAAATAAATATCCTCAATGTAAAACTGCTAATAATTATCTACTCTATTTCTTTCAAAAAGAGTCATACCTCTTCAGAGTCATTCTACCCTCTCGTTTTCATTCGTTCTTAAGAATGTCATTAAACACGAATGTGTTTCTTGTCACTTTTGTTGAGGCTGAATCTTTGCTTAAGTGTACCTCTTATGAAGGCTCATCAACTCAGGTAAGCGAAAAAGAAAACGTTCCTAAAAATGTCTTAAAAAAGTGGTTGTCCAAGACAACATAATTACGAATAAATACGACCATGATGTCCGACATGAAAATGGTCCAAATTTGGTGCCAATGTGCTCGAACCACACACCCTGCAGTAGCGTTGCAATCGAGAAGTAGGTCCTATATAAACTGGAACATAGTGGGAGATTCATAAACGTAAAGATCTCATTCCGACACTAGAAGGACTTTGGTAAAAGAGGAATGGTAGGTAGACGTGTGATATGATATTTTGCACAGTAAAATGAGTTTGATAAAGGCCTGATGTTCCACTCGAAATTGCAGGCTGGTCAATGCATTGTGTTGCTCACCAGGTCGATCTTTCGGAGTGTATTGTCAGAACAGGCTTAGAGCAGTGAATCCAAGGATGGAGAACCGGGTCTGGAGTGACTAGGAAGACAACAATGCGAGTGGATTGAGGCAAGCACTCGTGGATTTCACAGTGACTCGTTTCACAGTACAATCAGATGTAGGTCTGCCAGTTGTTCCACAAACCTTTTTCAGATTCCCTCAGCAATTTAAGCGTCCTTTTCATGTACTGCCTTTATACCGAAACTTCGGCGACTCTGTCTAGTTACAGTGGTGCCAATCCAGAGCAATGTGGAATACCATAGATAATCACAACGTAATGTTTAGTGATGAATCCCAGTTTGCTTTGGGGACAGATGATAACCTCGTACGGGTGTAGGTTGTACGCCCTATTGAATAGTACTATTCCACCAACACTGTCCTGCGTCACAGCAGGCGTAATGGTCTGGGGAACTATAATTTATGATACAGCTGGTCCATCTAATTTTGTTACTTGAAACCTTAACAGGCCAACTTTATGTTGATGACATTATTCGACCCCACGTGGGACCTTTCCTAAATGGTCTTCCAGTGACCATTTCTGCAAGATAAAGCTCATTCGCGAACAGCTCGAGAGACTCAAGACTTTCTACATAAAGTTTAGATTCTTTTATGGCCTTCCCACTCCCTAGACTTGTTCCCTAAGAACCTTTATAGAACCACCTGAAACGCCAGATGTCGCCGTGTCACTCTGTACTTGATTAGGAGTTAGCTGTTCAAGATTTGTGAGCGCATCTGCCTCAGGACAACATCCGACGTCTAATCAACTCAATGTCGAACAGTGTTGCGGAATGTATTGCAGCAGGAGGCGGTCTGAAGAATCTATTAAAGTTACACTGTATTTGTCTAATTGTACACACTGTATTTAATTATCTCTGATTTTTTGGGATCAAATAAATATCTCATCTCTGTCATTTTGTGTATTAAATCTCATTTCAATCCGAAGCTCCCTTCTTGGTACACTATTTTCAACATCCCTGAGTGTATATAGTTAAACAGTTTCAAAATCAATTGTTTACTATTAAATTGCATGGGAACAATGATAGCTATTTAGAACTAAAATGAGGATACTGAAAATTTTTTGAAACTTTGCCAAACTAAAATGAGGAATTTTGTGAAGGAAACACATGATGAGATATTTAATGAAACACTCTATCCCCTTGAAAACTCTATCCACTTAAGCACTCACTATTGCAAGTTTCATCAAAGTACTTTAAAAAAGTTCTCCAATCAATTGTCCCAGAATCCCATTATAATCACTACTTAAGATATGTGGTTACGATTTGAAATTGCTTCCGCGTTAACAATCGGAAAAATTATTGAAGTTAATCCAATGACGATTACAAATGTAATTCGTAGCTAATCATTAGTTTTGACTTCCTTTTAATATAACATTAATAATATTGGAGGTGAAGACATTATGGTTGAAATAGACAAGTCAAAATTTGAACTTATAAAATATAATTGTGACCATATAGCAAGATAGTTCTTCATTTTTGATCTTGTGGAGAAAGGATTTTGTCAAGGAGGATTTGCTTGGTTCCAGTTGACCGAATATATGAGGAAATATTGGAACAGTTGTTTAAGAAATGTGTTCATACAGAATCACCCATTCATTCTGGTGAACTTATAAAGAGCTAAACCAATATTTTAAAAACATTATAATGTTAACCATTCTAAAAACACTCTATAAATCCCATTGATGGAACTCATACTAACTCTATTGAATTGAGGAAGCATAATAGATTCAACTTATTCTCTATTTTTTCTTTATTGTTTGGTTTGTCTTTTCTGGAGATGGGGGGGGGGATTTTTGCAAAAGAATTTTAGTAGTGCCTTTTAAGGCAAAATAGCTAATAGCTAGCTAACTTCATGTATTACAATTATTCCACGAAATAAAATATTAAATTAAAATGTCACTTTTCTTGCATTCTTTTTCTTGCAAGCTCGTCAATAATGCCATCTGATTTAATTTTTTCTGACAAATCTTTCTCTATTGCAATTAAACTTAAATTACTAAATCTCTCTTGGCACATAGATGATCTTACGTAAGATTTAATAATATTAAGCTTCGAAAAGCTTTTTTCCCCTATTGCAACAGTGACTAGCAGGGTTAAAATATTCTTAATTAATATATTAAGAATATTTTAACCCTGCTATTTTAACCCTTATTTTCATAATTAAATAATTATGAAATTTAATTATTTTTTTCAATAAATTCCATATTCTTTGAAGGATCGGTTATGTCGTCATTTAAGATTTTGTATATCATTAATTCAGTGTACAAATCATCCCAATTAACATCCCTAGATACTAAATCTCTCTTAGAAACTTATAAGGAAAAATCAAAATGTGTATAAGGTTGTTTTAAGTCATCTTCAGATATGTTCCTGAATTCAGTTAGAAATTTCAAAATATGTTTCATTATTTTTACGAAATGAACATTTCTTAAAAAAGAATTCAGAGCAGTATACACAATTGTTAAGTAAAATTTAACTTTAAATAATAATTTTAAGTCTTCGGCACTCAGTGTATTCATTTTCGAAAAGACAAACTTTCTTCCTGTGTCGTTTAACAAGAAATTCTATGTTAATATCAAGATTAGTCGCTTTGATGTGGCATTATTAATATATTTATCAAAGGTTTCATCAGATCTAGACGACTTTAGAAAATTGATAAATTTATTGATTAGTTTGATAGATTCATCAATTATTGACTTAGGAGATTGTAGTAGTTTACTTTGGATAATGACATTTGGAAGAATATCATCCCATATCAAAATTTAACAAATAAACTTAAAAGTGAACACGCTATCCAGTAGAGAATTTGCTGCAACTTCAGTTTTTGTATCTCTTGAGTCATCTTCTATTAACACTTTTAAAATTTTTATTACCTCCTTTAATTGCAATTTTAAATGTCTTATTGCTTTCACTCTATTCTTCTACATATTGTCGCTAATCAGCAATAAAATTAGTTTGTTTACATCAGTTTTTAAAATGCTTCATTTTTAAGGAGATGCAGAAAATAACGAATGCAATTCTTGAATAATATTAAAGAAGCCAACAATCTCGACTATTGTCTTGCCCGCATAATTCACCACCGTATTTAATGATGAGGTTCTTAGATTAACATTCTTAATCTAATTTTGTAGACAACTTTTCTCTCCCTTCATGTTGGAACCATTGTCATATCTCTGGTTTAGCAAGTCTTGTTATCTAAATCATAACTAAATAACAATTCGTATGTAAAATAGTTATACAATTCTTCTCCAGTTGTATCCGTAACAGGACAATAGACCCAGGAAAAACTTTTCAATTCCAATATGAAATGTATTTTTATCAAAGATTCTGACTACAAATGTAATATGTTCCCCGTGACTGGATTCTGGCATAAAATCAAAAATAAATGAAAAGTATTTTGCTTTATTTCACCAAACCTTGAATTTTTTATTTTATTGAGTTATCCAGTAGAGTAATAATTTGTTTTTTTAAAAAAATATCCATTGTAAAATGGAATGTTACTTTTTTTTACTTTTTTGTATATTATTAATATGGTTTGAAATAATTAGGTGGAATTTCGTCAACATTTCTATGGACTTAAGAAAATTCTCATTATTTTTTTTAAAAAAAGAAGTAACGTATAAAATTTTCCTCTTATAACTTAAGACTGTCCTACTAAACACTGAACAATGACAATTATTCTAATAACCATATCTCGTCATCGTTTTTTCACCAATTCAAAACATCGTTACTGTTCGGGTAAATATTTATAAGTTTCTTTTTCAGTTCATTCCATTTCTAATCATTTAGCATATATTCAATGCTTGATTCATGTTGGAAAATTGTCTAGCTAAGTACCGCCAATAAGAAAAACTTTTTTTTCCAGTTAACTTTATAATTTTTGTACTGAATAATTTGCAACAATAACAAAATGTATTGCTTTTCTTGGACGTAAGCACAAATTATTTTCCTTCAACTTTTAACCATTTGGCAATTCTTTAATTGATTGTTTGGTTTTATTAACGTCGCACTGGAAGCAACACGAGGACTATTGGTGACAGATCTCGTAATTTTGAATTTCGGTCAAGTGACGAAGACGATATCTGAACTAGCCCCTCCCTCTCTTAACTTCCACATCATGGCAACGGGAAGATTTTGAGCCTCGATATATTTAACGTGCATCAGCCCCGGCTACACAGCAGGTCTTTAGTGGCACCCACGACTTGACGAAAACCGATGGTCTCGTGTCCGCTACTATAACTCTTAACCTACTGCTGAAACAGCAAAACTTTGAAATACTGAGAAACTGAAAATGATCTTCTATCGTCGTCCTACAAAATTTGATGTTATTTTCAGCTAATGCAGGTTCCTTTTCGATAAGGATTTCCAATGAGCGATTGTTAATGTTCTCTGACCAATTAAAGGGCTCATCTAAGTCAACTCTTGCCGATATGGTCGAAAATGTGTCTTCAATTCCTATTTCTATGTTTTCTTCATATTCAGAGAAACTGTCTGACAAGTGATATCCACGAGAGTCGAAAATTTTTCAGAAGGAGCAACTATAAAGAAGTGGGATTCATGTTGAAGGAAAATCCGTCGTCGAGCAAGAGTTGAAGCTTTGAGGATGCAGATTAACAAATTTCAGAAAGAAATCCCGCAATTCTTTCATTTCGCTTATCTTTTTCCACCTTGAGTTTCCTACATATGGCAGCACAAAATAAAATCATTATAGTAAAAAGAATGCCGTTTTATTTTGATTGTGAGCCCAACTATAGTTATTAAAACAGTTTCTTTTCATAGAAAGTAATAAATGAATGAACGTACTGTAAAGCTGAATAATAACCCGCATGTATCTGTAGTTCGAAAAGTTTTTTTGTAAGAATTTGTAATAGAGTTACAACGCTAATCGAAAATGCTTTTGAAGATTATGGTGCACTGAAGTTAAGAAAACAATCACTTATGCATCATGCTAATCTATACTCTCTCTCTCTCTCTCTCTCTCTCTCACACACACACACACACACACATATATATATATATATATATATATATATATATATATATATATATAAAGACATATCAATGATATGTCTTTATAAAGTACAATTAAACATCCTGTCATCTAAGAATTAAACAACGATTTTGGTAATTTTGTGATCAATTAAACGCAATGAATCGAGGCGAAGCTCTAATATACTTGTTTATTCCACAGTAACTGAGAAAGAGTGAGAGTAATATGATTATGAACACAGCGGGGCTTCGACCACCAAGACCGAAGCGAAGAAGGCAAAAGAGAGGGAATTTTCACTTACATTAATTTTTTGTAGATATTTTCCACAATATACGAAAAAGAACACGTGGCACAGGAATAGGGATTCTAGGGACTCCGCTATAGACAGAGAGTATAGTAGGGATTAATTTCGACGATTTTATGACCATAGGAAAGCGGATTAAACAAATTTTACGAGCGCGTGATAAAAATTAAAAGGATAATTTGGAATTGGATCAGGGAATAAAAAGGAACTCTTTTTTTTAATTGAGAGAGAGAGAATAGGATAAAATAGAAAATTAATTTATTATTAAGAGAAATTATTAAATTAAAGTT
>BMAW01047718.1:3014-38567 GCA_019974015.1 Nephila pilipes
ATATATATATATATATATATATATATATATATATATATATATATATATATATATATATATATGTCTCGATTAATGTATTTGAAGCACGTGACTTTTATGAAATTTAAGATTTTGTTTTACCCAAAAAATATTTATTCATACTTATTTTTTATAAGCAAACTGCATTTAAGAATTCAAGCTTGTATAAAAATTAAAATTTTACTAAAATTGTGGCACTTTGATTAAGAAAATAGTGATCACTTACGGCAACCCTGTCAAAGTGCTAAGGTACCCTAGGTTCCGCGGAACCCAGGTCGAAGACTTCTGATCTATAACAAATGCTTACAAAAATTTAAGGTAATGATAATTTTTGAGAAGAACAGATTTAGCCAAACAAGGTGCGTCCACATAAAAAAATAGTTCATTTGATAGCTAATAATTGTAAATCAATATTAAAATCATTTGATCACTAAACCAAACTAAAAATATGTAATTTGAAGTTCTCAGGGGGAAAAAAAAGGCTGCCTCACTGCTTAAAATTCTAAATAAGATTATTTATTTTCAGACCTTCCTTGATTCCAATTTACAAATGAATCAAATCTATTTATGTATTACCTTGATTATACTTATATTACCTTGAAAATACTTATTTTTTATATTTGTTTCACTTCAATCTAAGAAAAAAATTGGGGGAAATTTATGACGATATATTTTTGGAAATTGAGTTCATTAGTGGTGAAAGCAGGTATCAGACACATATTTCATATATTTTATTTCAATCCAATAAAAAATTCAAGAGAAATTTATTACGACGTACGTTTGAAAATTAAGTTCGTTACTAATAAAAGCAGACATTAAAAAAAAAAAAAGTTAATTTTTGAAAAGTGGTAAGGTACGGCATTTATAGGGTATAGAAAACAATAGCCCCTTGGGTAGCAAATATTTTTTGGCAGAGCTTCATTCATATACAGGGACGTCTTAAGACTTATTGAGGCCCTGGGCCCTAATGAAAAAATAGGCCCCACCAGCGACCCTTTTATCTTAATTTGATGTATATACATGAACAGTTCAATAAAAGTCATCCTTAGTAAAATGAGGCTTTATGTGAGTAATAGTTTTCTACATTTTAAATTTGCAAAATCATTATTTGTGTCTTCAAAACCAATTGTTAATAATATTTCATTTTCAATACTCATCAAGCTTAAATTATTCAAACTTGATTGAGTCATACGATTTCTCAATTCATTTTGACCAGTTTGAGTTTTGAAAAGGAACGCTCACCACTCGCGTTAGTTATCGTCATTGATAAGAAAATTCTCATTATTATTTCAATATTGGGAAACACTGTGAATAGTCTTTCATTATACATGTATGAATAGAGTATGTTGTGTTTGTCCCAATTCCTGTCTCCCTATCCAACAACTGTTCTTCATCTTCATCTGCATTTGTAGAATTATATTTTTTATTAATCTTCCTTTTTTCCATTTCTTCTTTTTGCGTTTTCTTCAGCTTTTTGCCATCAATGATCATATATGACTTGAAATGTTGACATTACAAGTTCAGTTCCTCTCCATTAATGTCTTTATCGTAAAATTTTGATATTTTCTCGCATGCTATTTTAATTTCTGTCTCATCCAAATTAGAAATATTTTCAAAAAATCCAAACATTTCAAAAAGCTCCTCATATTTTTTACTGCGTGTTAGTATATTACAAATTAGAGAATCGATTATTGGTAAAAAGGTTTCTATTTTAAATTTCTGGCTGTGTCTGTTTTCAAACGTTGTGTCGGTGTCTCTATTTCCTTCAAAGAAAGTTAACCTAACACTGCGTTGTCTTACACACTTGTGAACACTTTGATATTCCTTTATAAAGGATACTTTTTTGGCTTTTGATTCATAATAGTCAAAAGAATCTCTTTTGGTTTTTATGTATATCATTAATGATTTTAATAATTTTACACCTTTTGACAAATCCATATTTTTACTCTGGAGAAATATATTTACTTTGTCAATACGTATCAAAATGTCATTCCAATGGATAGTTAAAAAAAGCAGTTTCTAACTCATTCATCTTAATTTTTAATTTTTTTAGCAGAAAGTCGAGTATCCGCTGCCTGTAATTCATCATTAATTAAGCAATCCAGACTCATGACAATTTCTGAATATCCGGTTTAGTTTAGTTTTTATTAACGTCGCACTAGAAGCAACACGAGGGCTATTGGCGACGGACCTCGTAATTTTGAACCACGGTCAAGTGACGAGGACGACACCTGAGCTGGTACCCCCCTCTCCTAACATCCACACCACGCCATCGTTCTGAATATCCGGAGTTTAAGGCTTTAATTGCATCTGCACGTGCTGACCAACGTGTTTTTGAAAGGTTTTTCAGTACATTTTTATTTCTATCACAGTTCAAATTTAATGTTAGTATATTCCAACGATGAGTTGATGATGAGAAAAAATTATAAAGATTTTGGACAAAATCTTAGTAAATTGTCACATTAGAGTTACATTCTACTGCTTTAACGCCAATTAAATTCAAAGAATGTCCTGCACATGGTACGTATATAGCGTATTTATTTTTTTCTTGAAGTCGGGCTTGCAATCCTGAATATTTCCCTGGCATATTCGAGGCATTGTCGTATGACTGACCTCTACAATCACTGAGGGAAATGTTGTTATTTTCCAAAAAGGAAACCACAACATCCGTCAGATACTCTGCAATATGTCCATTAATATTTATAAATTGCAAAAATCTCTCAATGGGTGCACCATTTTGAACATATCGTAAAATAAAAGTTAGTTGATCAGCAGGAGTCACATCTGGGGTAGAATCAACGGAAATAGAATAATATTTAGCTTTCTGAATTTCAGTGATAATAGTTTCTAAGACTTTTGACGCCATGACTTCAATGAATTCATCACAAATTGTAGCAGATAAATAAGACGGATTACCTTTTCCAAAATTGCCGTACTTTTTAATATGTTCATTTAAAAATGGATCAAATTTACTTAGAAGTTCTAAAGTGCCTAAATAATTTCCATTATTCACTGAACCTATAATTTCGTTTTCCCCTCTGAAAGGCAATCCTCTTGATGCTAAGAATTTTATTACAACCACTATTCTTTTTAGCACTTCTTTCCAATAATGACGTTCATCATTGAATTGCTTAATAATTTGCTTGTCTACACGACAAGATAACTGTAATTGACTGTGGTAGTTCATCATACACTTTCTGTGTTCAGGTGCGTTTTCATGCTGTGCCGTACTTGCATGCTTCCAATCATTGAATCCACTACTGCTGAATGTAGAATGAGTAGATGAAAATAATTGACATACGAAACAGTATACTTTTCCTTGTGACGGAGAATATACTAGCCATTCACGCTCTACAACCTCACCATTGCATAACTCTTTTTTGAACAGCAACTTAGACAGGTATCTTGTTTTAGTTTTATCATTTGATTCGTTGTATATACGAGCTGATTTTTCAAAATTATTATGTTTAGTGGAACAAACTGACGGACCTTTCTCTACCCAGTAAGATTGTAAATTTTTGTCAATATATGAAGGCCACAGCCCTGGATCTGTACTTGCAATAAAAATATTTGAAACGTTATTAGTTATTGTACTTATTTCAGTAGGATTTTTAGTACCTTCTCGAATACTTAAATAATCTGCTTCTCTCTGACCTTCAACTTCAGGTACATTATTGGATGTACTGATAGAAATTGTAGAGATAGATGTAGATGTAGAATTTGTATTAAAAAAAAATTGGGTGAGTTTCGGTAATTTATCAATAGATTCCTGCTTTTCCTTCGATCTTTTGCGTTTCGCAGCACCACTTTCAAAACGTTTCATTCTGACTTATCCTGAATCTGGAATAATTAAAATAAAGCAATTGTGAAATTTGATAGAAATAGTGGAAAATAAAGTATTGTAGTGGCTTAAAATATGTACTTTTATAACTTTGTTACAACAGCGATTAAATTTTTATTTTATATTTATCCGTTCTTAAATTTGCTGAAATATCAGCACCACAAAAAATTTATCTTAATTCTGTTCAAGTGATTACAGAAAGAATTTCACCAATGCAGCACGAAGACAGTAAACAAGACATTTCTAAAAGGGCAATGATGTTGCTGTCTTGCGCAAACGTATACGTATACTGTCAGAAAATGACAACGAATAAAATATTTTTGCCTAACTTATATTATATTGTTAATTTTTGTGTGTGGTACGTTGTTCTCCCTTTTTAAAGGATATTTTACTTGATATGATATATATACAATCGTTGTGAAATTAAATATTTGAGATCCTAAAATGAAAATACATGGTTGTATTATTTTTGGACTAGAAGTAATCTTCTATTTTTCCATAGATGCAATACTTTGTACATATGAATTTTTTTACATGTATTTTTCGGGAATATATCTGATGTATATGTAAGGGGCCCATCGATTGAAATCAAAACTTGAAAACGAAGAAAGCTCTCCCTTCTAGGAAGGGAATGAGCGTATCCAAAGGAACAGCGAAGTACTCTTGCAATGGTGGTTGTAATGATCGAAAGTAAATAGCTTCTTCATAAAAGATAAATTATATATGTGCTTTCTTTTTCTTAATTTTCATTATTTTCTTGACTTTGAAATAAACACTTTTTTCATGCTTTATTTCCCCCAGTTTACGTTTATTTTATTCCATTTCTGATGATTTTATGTTCTGATAAGTTGTCATATGAAAGAAAATGACTTCACAGTGTTAGAAACATCTCCTTTTTCACAAGTTTAGGGATAAATTCTGTTTATTTCCCATCAATAATCGGTGCTCTATTCGCAAATATCCCCCAATCCCCTGCTATTTTTGTTCGAAACTATAGATAACGATACTTTTACTGCGTCCTTCACAATTAGAAGGGGTCCAGTTTAATGTCAACTTTACGGTCAACAGTTGTGACACCGTATCTATGACCTTCTTTTATTGCCCTTTCCTGTCGTTCAAGTACATGAAAACTACCCAATACGTACAAGTTTTACAAAAAAACTGCTTTTCTCGCTGTTTCAATATGTAGCCCATTTTCCTGTTTGAGGATCATCAGTTCTGGCTACTTCCTTTTTTTTTAATCAAATCATTTAATTTATTAAAGATGTACAGTGTTAATTAAATATTTTACAGATTTATTTTGTTAATTAAATATTTTCAATGAGTACGAAAAAAGAAACATTCCGAATTTTGTACAGTGATTAATTATTATAAAAAAATAAATTTTAATAAAGGCGGAAACCAAATCAGAACAATTTGCGGTGATATTTGTCAATACGAAATGGCATAAAACACTTTTTTTAAGCAGTTTAATAAGAATACTCAAATTGAAAAATCTAAACTTCATTGCATCATGTATTTTTTAATAATTATTTACAAGAAAAAAAAGTATATAAATCTTTTGCATAAAGTCTTTTTTTTCCCCTTTCTATTTTATTGAGGCTTAAAAAAATATGTTTCATTATTCTTGATTATTGTTATATTTTCAATTTAAAACGAAAGCGATAGCTGAGTGGTTATGATCTCGAGCTCATGGGTTCGAATCCTCGTGGCACATAAGACCTATCATGTTGAGCAGAGGTATTCACCTTTTACACTTTTGGAAACCCTTTGAGCTTATAGTTTTCTTAACGGAACTAACTGATCAAAGAGCACAAAAAATAGGATATCAAAGCTTTAATCCTACTCAAATTTACACAATTACTATTGTAATTTTATTTTATCGCAATAAAAATATCATAATAAGACAATGAATGGTAAGGTAGTTAATGAGATTTTTTTTCTTTCTAAAATATGTTCTAACAATAGCAATAATATTTTAAATTATAACAAATCCGTACATATATGTGTTCATCCGTACATATACCCTCACTCTTTTGAATGAATGTTTCTTCGGAAAATACCTCAACCCAAAGAGAGAGAGGGGGGGTTCCCTAATGAGCCATAAAATTTCCTGTCAACGTTCATTGTGTTGCCACAACCTCCCAATTATCCATCAGGGAAGTCAAACCTTAAAAGGGGAGAGAAGATTTTCAAAAAAATGCTGCATCTAAAACGATTACGTCTGACTGAAATGTTTTCGGAGAGTTCAGGGCCATTCGGAAATATATGTTTGTTCGCTTTATGACTCTTTAAAAAGCATCAAAGAAAACGCGCTAAGCTCAAAGGGTTCCCCAAAGTTTTGAATACCCCTGACCTAAGCCAAAGAATGGTGGCCAATATGTGACCTAATGCACCTCGATTAATGTATTTGAACGCTCGTGATTTTATTTTATCCATAAAATATTTATACTTATTTTTACAAGCAAACAGTCTAATGTTTTGGAGCTAAGATTAAGCAAATAGTGATCCCTTTCGGAACCCCTGTCAAAATTCCAAGGAGCCCTAGGGTTCCACGGAACCTAGTTTGAAGACTTCTAACCTGAGCGAAAGAGATAGAATTTTACCTTATGTTGAATTTATATGGTAGGATTTCTTTGGATCATGTGTTATTCAAGTGGTATTGAATAAAGGGATTTCTACCAGAGACGAAAAGCTGAATAGGGATCATTCCTTCAGGTTTACGACCATGGGAAAGTTGATTCGCATCAGTTAAAGGATAATTTGAAATCATATCAGAAAATAAGAATGAAATTTTTACCACGAGTTTCAAAATGCGAAAAATTAAGAGTGATAAATAAATTATTCGATGAAATCATTAAATACACGTACACAAAATGATTTCGCAGAACCCAGTTTGAAGACCTCTGATGCAGAGAAACTGATACAAGTTAAATCTATAGAGGTTCAATCTTCGAAAGTTAAGTGCGATACTCTTCTGAGTATCTAGAATATAGATTCAAGCGAAACAATCGACAACGGCGAGCTCACGGCCAAACTACTAGGCTATCTGGAATATTATTATAATGCATGAAGATAATATACCAATTCTGGCAAAATGACAATAATACTATTCTTATCCTTATAAAAATTGCATAATCACATCAAATTTATCTGTCAGATTCTGCATGAAATTTTGAGGAACGTGATATATTTCATTCTGTTTCTTATAAAAGTTCTCTTTTTCATGACAATTTGTAGAAATTTAATGGTTACAAATTAATAACACAAATTCTTTATTTTCCAAAAAATGAAATTTGGGAGCATAAAATGTAATATTGCTAAATATAACATTTCCAAACATTGAAATATATCTAGGGTTTCATATCTACAAAATTCAAAAAGTAAAGAAATCTTAAGCATGAAATGTTAAACAACATTTGTAAGAAAAATATAATGGGTTTTGTATTAATTATAACAGTAAATCCCATTTTTGAGAATCATTTAAGGATGTAATAAATGCCTTTTATTTATTTCTCTTCAAGGACTCTGCCCGAAAATTTTTTGTCATCAGACTTTGCAAGAAGAAACAAATGAGTTATAGAGTTTAACAATAAAGGTGTCACTTTTAAAATTGAATAGTAAGAAAAATATCTGTAACGCTTGAATGTTATTTTAATTAGAAGTTAAAAAAACAATACATTTTAATTCAATATATTTTTTAGTGAAATTATTACTTAGAAAAAATTAATTCCTTTAGAAATTATTTGTATTTTGTGCAAAACATTAGATAAATTCATTTATATCTGAGAAATTTAAATAATTTTTCTATTGTAACGTTGTTTTCAAAATGCCAGTCTTTATTAAGTTATGAAACTTATATTTATTAAAGTTAACTTTGTTAAATTATGAAACTTACAAGTACGAGAGAAAACAGAAACGCATCAAAAAATACATGCTTGTTCTATATTCTCGAAACCTTTTCGTGTAAATATTATTAATAATTTTATAAATTATATTTCATAAATATATACAATTAATTGAAAGTTGATAGAAATAAGGATTTTTATTTTGGTATATTAAAAAAAAATGTACTCAATAAGTTAAATGCACAAAAAAGCCTCCCTAGACGCACAAACAGGTTTAAATAACAATTTTTTCCCTCAGTTATATAATTACGAAGAGGCAGTTAAAACAAATCAAGAAATAATACAAAATAAAGAAAACTAATAAATAATTTTAGCATGATAGAATAAAAATCAGAAGATAGCTTATTTCAGAAAACGTATTTGTAGTAATTTTCAAATGTAGTTTCCAGCATGCTAAAGAACGACGTGATTGTAGAGTCTCAAACACGTTACGAATTCTGAGAAAACTACATTTCTGGTACGAAATCCAAGGAACGAGTCATAAATCACATTTCATCAATGAGACAAGGGGGTGGGGGGGGGGTCCTGTATCCTTACGCATAAAGAAGGAGTTGCATGTTTCCTTTTTCCTCTTTTCTCAAATGTGCAATGCTGATTTTCTAATTACTTGTTTGTAAGTAAAAGAATTTAAAATTTTCAAAGTATATGCATTTGAAATAGCATAGGTTCCTTGATTTTTTTTTATCCAATGATTGAAAACTTTTTTACGATCGTCTTAGTGCTCGGGATGTGAATGTTCAGAGGTCTTTAATAAATATTTAAAAATACTTGCAAAATTTTTTTAAAAAATCAAAATCTAAAGAAACATTTATATTATTTTTCGCTATTTCAAACGCATTTTATTCCATGCAATTAAAAGCAATACTCCAGATCTAAATATAACAGCACTAAATTCTATAGGATTATCATTACGCACGAGATTTCTTTGTGTCGTGTCGACGGGAGCCTTAAAGGTTTTATCTCTATACTAACTGGAGTACCCCTTTTCCTCATGAGTGATATTTTAAAATAAAATGATCAGTTACTAAAAAATAAATGATAAGTAAAATTTAAATTAAAATACTAGTTATAGTTCAGAATCAACTTTCAATCTGGTACAAGATAATAAACAGAAAAAATTATGACTAATTTAGAAAATGATTACTCCCCTTTTATTAATATCCTAAAAATAACTAAGAAATTTTTTTAAAATAACACACATATTCGGGCACAAGTTATATGAAAAAAAAATTATTATTTTGCTACTAAGAATAAATAAATAAATACACTGTTTTTAAAATCATCATGACATATCTCAAGTAATATGCACATAACTATGTGTAGCATTTCGCTTTTTTTTTGTTCCGTTCAAGGAAAAACACTCGCTTATTAGTTTGTAAATCAAGATGTATAAAAAAATGAAAGCAATTTGTAACTCTCATTTTCGTAATAATTCTGAAAGTGATAAGATTAATTTTTTTAAAATAATTTATTTTAACTTTTTCGTGAATAGAAAGAACAAAGCTTCAATTAAGTGATTGCTTCTTGTATTCAATTTTCCTATTTTCATCTTATGATTATTTCATTATTATTAATGTACAAAACATATTTCAAATCATCATTATAATGCAGTTATAGATATGTACTATATACTAATATAAATTAATATTAGTTTTATCGCATACAGTTAATTATTAGATTTCCTTAAATATTTATTTTTTTTTAAACTGCGAATGTAGAATCATATCTAAGAAAATATTGAATACTGAATATCTAAGAAAATATATAATAATAAATACAGCATGCCATTTCCATTTTAATGGAAGTAGCATGCTGATAAAAAATCTGTAAAATGATTATAGGTTTCTATATTGTATTGTCTTACATAATATTTGGAATCTCTTAAAAATTCTCAGAAAAATATATTTTTTGTAACTATACGAAATATATATAACCTTGTTATTATGTTTATCAAGCGAAACAAAGAATTATAATAAAAAGGAAATCATAGATTCCAAAAATTAAAGAACATTATTACATAAATTATTAATTAGGAGAACTGTATTCATGTAAGTAATTTTCATTAAAAGCATTTTATACTAATATGTGATAAAGTATCAGTAAGTAATAAAGTATTAATAAATGATAAAGTATGAATACATTATAAGTTTTAAAGTATAAGAGTTAAAATTAAAGTATATATAATAAATTTCAATTTTCTGCAGGAAAATCCGATTAAACATACACACGCAAATAGAAAATTTCTAGGGAGGAGTCTAATGCACTAAAAATCTCTTATTTTGTATTGTGTTGGACGAGAATTTCTCCATTTTTGATTTATAATCTTAAAACAAGTAATTATTGTACAGACATTTATTTATCTAATAATCAAATCGTACTTTAGGATTCCTGTTAATTATATGATTGTTTTTCTACATTTATATTACATTACCACAATTTGTAGTAATGTAATATATTCGTTTTATAGATGTCTTTTTTTATTTAGGATTCAATAATAATAGAAAAGGACAGTCATTTGAATTTTTAAACGAGTAAAATAACATTTTCCATATTTAGAAGAAATTAAAAAAATATTTCTCTGAATTACAATGCACATCGAAAATTCTTCAGAAGATCATAATGCATTCAAAACGGAGGAAAGCGCACTTATATGCATATTAAACAATATAAAAATATTCTAAAGAGTCCATTGAAATATTTATATATGATTTTATAAACCATTAAGAGATTATTTCATGTTGTTCACATGGGAGAGAGAGAAAATTTACAAAAAAAAAGAGCAGAATTTTTCAAGACTGGATATTATATTTATAACTCTCTCTGTAAAAAAAGCAAATACAATTACATATTATTTTACTTTTCTTAATGCCATATAAAAATTTGTATATTATCTTAAATCTCAAAGAAATACAATTCAAAAATGAAAACATAATTACCTTTTGCTGTTGCAAAGAAATTAAATTTAAAGGAAAGAATTGATGATTCAGGCCACTGTTTCAGCAATTCCACACCACTGTTTCAGCAATTCTACACCTCAGGCTGATTCAGACCAAACCGTAGGCTACTTGTTTCTTCGAAAAAGTGTGATTTTCTTCAGGGTCATTTCAACCCTCTTTTTTTGAGCCCTGCCGCCTGTCATAAAATAGGGAATGTGTTTGTGTCACTTGTGCTGGGGGTTTAATTGTATCTCTTGTATTCATGAATGATCCTTAACTCATGAGTGCAAATAAATAAAAGGTCGTTGGAAGGAGTGTCTGTGACTGTCCATTCCACAGCAGCAATTTTATCAATATAATTTGGATATCTCTCTCTTTAGAAATAAAATTAATATTTTCCCTGATTCTCAGCAAGCGTTGTAAATAGAAATATTTAATATAGCAACTTAATTATACTTACTTTATTTATTATAGTAACTGTCTGTAACAATTAATGTCCGGGAATAACATTTGACAATTAAAATTATTTTGATCAAGCTCTTATTGAGGCGTCCGAGTGAGAACAAGGCGAGGCCCCCTCAAAAACGAGGCCCTGGGCCAGGGCCCAGTTGGCCCATACCTTAAGACGTCCCTGTTCATATAATATCCATTTAATAATTTTCATTCTGCATTAGTTGCTATACTAAAGAGAGGGGGGAAAGCTAATTCGAGGTCGAAATCTTAAAACAAAATTTGTAAGGATTGAATATTTATTAGTGTCGCAATTGGAAGAAACATAAGAGCTATTTATTGTTTTTTAAATTTGAAACACGGTGGCGGTTCTATGAAAATAGGCCTCGAACCGTCGTTGCGACTAAAACATCACTAGCCACAAAATAGCGAGCATAACCATTCGGGTACTCCATACGCTGTTTCAAAGCAGTAAAATAATGTTTCCGTTCTTGAGAAATGTACTAGCCATGTAAAATTGTTCACATATATAAGAACCAGTAAAAATTTAATGCAATAAATTTCTTCTCTGTATTCTTCATTTAATCATAAAAACTCGATATATTTTAATCCAATTCCTACAAATGGAGTTTTGAAAAAATTGTAATAAATGGTTACGCACATAATTTATGTAGATCTGCATTCAATTTTATCATAGAAATTTGAACAATATTCCTTTAGTTATAGGGGCCGCGGTAGCCTAGTGGTCAAGGTCGTGGACTAGCGGCCGGCGGTTTTCGTTCTGTCGCGGGTTCGATCCTTGGCCGCTAAAGACCCGCCGTGTAGCCGGGGCTGATGCACGTTAAATCTGTTCGGAGCCCAAAGTCCTCCCGTTGGCGTGGTGTGGATGAGGAGAGGGGGGTGCCAGCTCAGGTGTCGTCCTCGTCACTTGACCGTGGTTCAAAATTACGAGGTCAGTCGCCAATAGCCCTCGTGTTGCTTCTAGTGCGACGTTAATATAAATTAAAAAAAAAAAAAACTCCTTTAGTTATAATACAAAATTTTTTTAAAAAAAAAAAACAAATTTCTTCTTTATCTCTCTTTAAATAGCGTATCTAAAATATCTATTGTTCATTTTAATAATTAATAAAGTAATTTGTATAGTGTTTTTTTTTTAAGTACCCAGTAAAAATAGCGTAAAAAACGAAGGATTACTTCTATTTTTAAGAAATCGTGAATGAAGCTTACTTTTTAAACACTGTGAAATACCACATAGATATCTGTATAGCAAGCTAGACAAACTTTCAAAGGATATTACGCAACTAGAGGGGATCCTAAGATCACTAAGAAATTCCCAGAATCGGCTGACTTCCCTCGGAAGGGTTGTAAATCTCCTTTTGTCAACGTGTCTTTACCATGTATCCTTGCGCATTGAGGCGGGACTTTTAATATTGCTTTCCCCTCTTTCCATGCTTAGTTTGCTGACTCAACAAATTACAAGCAAGGAAATAAATTAAATTTTTTTAAAAAAATATGCATTTGAAAGAGCGTAAAAAAATGAAGGCTTCTGTGGAATTACTTTTTTTTCCCGATTATTCAAAGTATTTTTATGATCAATTTAGTGTGCCGCATGCAAGTTTTCAGATCTTTAATAGAAATTTAAAAATACTTGCAAAAATCAGAAAAAAAAGTAACTCCACAGAAGCCTTCATTTTTTAATGCTATTTAATATACACTTTATTCCATGCAGTTAAAATAAATATTCTAGATGTGAGACTTTAAGTACCTAACTCCATAGGATTAACATTAGGTGAAGAAATTCGTGGTGGCGTGTCGACGGGAGCCTTAACAAGTAGCGATGGATAGTTGTTAGTAGTAGTTTTATTCCTAATTTTAATTTGAATTTTTATATGTTGTATGTACCTATAGATTGAATTTTCACTGTACACCAATTTTAATTTTTTTTGTAATAAATATGAATTATTTTATAAATATGTAATATGAATTTCATTCTAACTTTTTTGTACGGTTTTTAGGTAAATGTTTGGAGTTTTTCCATCTTACACGACTTTTTGAAGTTTTAGAAAATATCTCCAAATTTACCTAATGTCGCAAATAAATTTTACACAAATATTTTACACGGCTTTTTGAGGAACCTATCTACCGTGTAAAAAAAATAGTTGGGTGTATTTAAAGCCTGAAACACTAAAGAAACGGAAGGGTGAAAATTTAGACATGGATCGAAGATGGTTGAAAATATCTTCAGATTTTGAAGAATATATAACCCATTAAAATTTAAAACTATTGATTGAATATGTACAAAGTTGCCCTGGGAAAATGTGGATATAGAGAGGGTATTTTCGCACAGAGCAAATTGTTCTGCAGTGAGTGAAGAAAATTTAGATTCATGCTGAAACAATTCATTCTGCAGAAAAACATAATTTTGTATATTAAAATTTATTTAAATTAAAAATGTTAAGAAATTGCGCATTGTTAATTTTAGATACAATTGAATGCCGAAAGCTCAGTTCTTATGTCACAAATTTAATCATCCTGAAAAACTATTCGCCATTTGTACTCTTGTGAGAAAAAAAAATTATCACTGGTCACATGTCGTAGGCAAACGCTAAGCGTGACACTGACACGAGCTGAGTGCTATTTCTGGAAGCACGAGAAACAAAATGTGATAATCTATCCAAACTGGCATTGTACTAAACATAACATTTTTTCAAAACGACTAAATAATCTTGTGTTTCCTTGGTCTCGTTTTCAACAATGAATTTTGGGTACTTTTTTCTAGCCACATTCATGTTTTTAAAACAAAAGTATTTTTTAAAAAATTTTTAAAAATTACAAAAAAAAAAAATTCTTTTGTTTGAAGTAAACAAATATTTTTCAACTTTTAACCCACTCATTTTTTCCAGCGATATTTCTTATTCTTCATTTGTTGAAACCCTTTTATTGAAACTCAATAAATCGGTCGAATGCTTTAAAAGTTCTGAACCGAATTATCTGAAACTGACACAACGTAACAGTCTGTCAAATAAGAATCGCTCAGGGAAATGAAGCCATTTTAATTACATACAAAGTGACCGATTGGAGTAATAAATGTGTCAAACCCAAGGTGTTGTTGTTGACCCTTAAAAGGGAGAAAAAATAGAAGCTTCTTACTTTTTCAAAGATGTGATTATAAAAGCGAAATCTTTTGTAACCCGTAGCTGCGCTCAAGTACATTACTTCAAAAATAGCTTTACACAAAAAAGTAACGAGCTGGGAGAGTTAATTAATGACTACAAAGTCAAAAGGTTTCTCGAATGGAATCTTATAGAAATACTTAACATGTAAACTGTTATGCAATTAACATGCATTTAAATTATTAGATAATAGCAAAAAAAAGTTACAGCAATATATCGCAAGAGGTTTAAATATAAATTACTTATGTATTTTGATATTGAACGAGGAGAAAAATGGCTATGCAATACCGTTTCGTAGAGATAGACCTACATTCCTCTATTACATATTATTTTCTTTCTACCTAGATTGAGTGCAAGTAGAAAGCATGTAATTTGTACCAATTTATAAGCTGGTAACATATTTTGAGAGATAATGCAACTAATTTTACCTGAAACTATAATAGTCTTTGTTTTTCAGGCTCTTCCTTCACGAAGTTGTTTTGCAGACAACAAGATATGAGGTAAGCGACTTTAATTTCTATTATTTGATTCGTCGATTTTTATTATCTGTCGTTATTAGAACTGGCAATAAATAATGGTATGGTGAAACATAACGCCTTACACTCAGTCATATTCGTTGATTATTGTTTTACATAAAGGATTTAATGTATTGTTGCCAAAAAAAGGGAAATTCTCCAAAACCTAAACAATTTTTCCCTCTTTAGGTTAATATCGACATCACTGTAAAGGTTTCACAAAGAAAATTGAATTGTGATGTTAATAGATTAATTAACTTATCTAATATATTTAATTAAGGTTCAAACATAATTTCTTATGACTGAACCCGATTGTTTTTCTATTGTTTATGTATAAAATGGCCTAAACAATCATGATCTTATTTCTATCAAATGAAACTAATGTATAGTTTCAGAGTGTACCGTTAGAGAATTCCATACTTTCTAGATGTCTTTGCGGAAATACACACTCCATTACATAAGGATAGCCAAAATGAAAGTGGCGATGCTGTTTGTTTGACGAAGGATTTAAGGATAGCAGTATATTAAGTGCACGGAATGAAGGAGAGGAACATAATGATAATACGTAATCACTTTGTACATGAACTCAGGAGTTGTCTACAAGATTAGGAATATCCTGGATGAAAATCTCTTGCAATTGCTTAAGAAATTATTCTATAAAGGCCGTCTGATCCGTTTGAGAATTGTTGCCTTCTTAAGGCTTTCTTGAGCTGACAGAAGAGATGATAATTGCAAAGGGAGGTCAGGATTATACAGGATATATTTAAGTACTGCTCATCAAAATCCCTGCAAATCATCTTTGCATCCCTGCAAACCTCTCCTTGAGAGAGGGCACGTGACAGAGATTCATACACATTTCGCGAAGGATTTTAATTTTATTCTCATTTCCCTTAGTTTAAGATCAGGTGACTCAGTAATGCTACTGCGCACCAATGATCCAACTGGTAGCGTTTAGTTTGCTTCTACTCAGTCATATAGACAACAAATGTGTAACGACGCGGCTGTCTACTTTCTTGCTTCTCAAGACTCCTCTCGGAGCATACACTGTGTTCTGCTTCTACAAGCAAAGGTGCACGTCTGACAGTTCCATTCGTATTTGGGTGGCTTTTATAATATCACAGTATCTAAAGCTATCATAATAAATGGAGGAATAATTAAATACTACATCCTAGCGCATATCTCATCAAAATACTTAGATTTCCAATCGTTCAATTTTGAACTTGAATATTTCCTTAAATTGTTAGAGAATTGTACGTTTTTTTTTTTTTAATTTAGAGACCTAAACAATCAAAATAATTTAAACATTTTGATATGTTATAACTTCTGTACTTTATAACTTAGTATTTTTAATACTAATGCTACTTTTTTGCCTTTTTTATTAGAATTGGAATGAAATGATCACTCGTTTGGTGTCAAAATCTTATAACACTGTTAACTGAATTGCTTATATTCCAAGAAATTTCTTTAACGTTAGAAGACACATTGTTTAAGTCTATAAATCTTGGATCTTTCAAATAGAGTTTTATGATATGTCGGCCTTTTTAGTTATCAGACACTAAATAATCAACGAGTATAACGGAACTTTTTAAAATTAACAATTCAATTAGCTTCATAAAATTTCCTCATCTCCATTTCTACATTAAATATTAATACCAGCTTTGTATGACTGAAAATATGATTGATGAAAATAGAGTAAATTCTTAAAGGTATCAGATAAACATTAAACAAATACCATTCCTCTATTTTCTTTCCTTCAAACTCTAGCATTTGATTGAATGGATGATTAGAAAAGAGAATAAGATTGCGAGAAAATACTGCTTGAAGATGATGAGGGTATATAGATAATATTACCTGGATATTATTCTTCTTACACTCCACGATGGCAAACAATTTAATTTTTATATGGAATGAGATGCTGTATTATTTATTTCTTTAAAATTATTATGAATAGGTTTCCCAAATTTGGGTTGTCTTACCTTAATGCACCATATTTCTGGAATGTATTCCTTTTATTAATCACCTATTTAGTTATACTAATCTATATACGTCCTACGTGGCGTAATAGAGGCTATAAACATATTTTATTACCACCGTTTGGTAACCCGTTTTTATTTAAGAACACACGTCACTATAATCACGGCTGTTAATAAGAGGTGACTGATATCATGCTGAAACCAGATAAGAGGAATGTAGCTACGCTTTATGAGAGACTCCTTAGATTATTGATTCCCATCTCGTGGGTCGGGACTCCAAGGAGGTCATCTTGGTCTTTTTGGTTGGGATTTCCAGTTATCAATTTAAAAAAAACCAATATACATTTTTTTAATTTGAAAATATGTGTTGAATTCTGGGTATAATAATCTAAAGAGATGATTATTGAGTGCCATCAATTTTATTATGTGACCAATTTGTTATGAAGTAATGCAGATATTGTTCACGTGCGATACGCTCAAGCATTCTCCGGTTGGCTGTGGCAACTTCTCACCCTTTTTCATCTGTGCGAGAACCATATTAGGTTGCTTTTTCACTTTCTCCTTTATTTTTAGAGCTTGAGTTTAATGAGTACGATAAATGGTAGGAAATTTCGTTGTCAAACTTCATAAGCTAAGGCAAAACGAAATCTTTTGTTTTATGAACTCTCGTATGCGTGGTTTAGTGAGCAGATATTTAGGTATTAGGGAGAATTTTTTTATAACGAGAATTTCTATATGTTACTGCAAAAAAAATTTATATAAATATTTCTTAGTTGTATGTTTTTTATTGTAAGCAAATAGGATCTAGAATTCCTGCAGTCCAAAGCTTCATTATTTAGGTGAGCTCCACAAGAAATATCTTTGAAAAGAATTAAAGCAAAGCCAAAGTTCGAACGTTCTAGCAGCATTTGCTGTTAGCATTCAGATTTTTGATAGAAAATATGCTACAGGAAATATAGATAAAACAAACCCCATAATGTAATGTATGGATCCTTTAGAGTTTGTTCATTATAAATGTAGTACATTTCCCCTTATTAGTCGCTTTTCTTACCATTAGCTACACTCATGTCTGCAAATTAAGGATAATGGTAAATAAAGTTTCAAAAACAAAACAATCGTGACTTATTCATAAAGCCTATTTATTAAGCAAAAGATAAAGAACAAAGATTGTGTATGTATGATATCATTCACAAAAATAACGATTTTTGCTCCTTGGAGCAATTACAAGAAATCCCTCCCTTACAAAAATTGCCATTAAATTGCCAAAAATTGTCCATGGCATTGTAATTGGTATGTAGTTGATACCTTGTACGTCTTCCAGACGATAAAATACAGTCCGTACAACTCCTAGAATGCTGAGTATCAAATTATAGAGCTGATCTTGGATTCGATTACTCTAATCAGTAATAAGTGCTCTCCAAAGTTCCGGTACACATGAAGGAAGTGGTTGATGAGCTGCAACTCGTCGGCTAAGCATGTCCCACAAATGCTGTATCGGATTCAAGTCAAATGAGAATGCTGACTATTCCAACGGGTCATTTTCTCGGATTTAATGTATTCGTTTACAATGTTTGCAAGGTGAGGTCGGGTTCTGTCACCTATTAAAACAAATTCTGCTTCCTTGTCATTCCTAAGCATTCCAGTTGTTTCGGAATGTTGTCCCAACAAATTTAGCCTTTAATGATTCTAATTATTTTAATGATTAACAGTATGGTTCACCTCAAACGAGAAATCCTGCACCATCCTAATGGTCTCGTTTGTGATGTTATCTTGGTGGTAAGGGGTATCTGTCGGGTACCTTGACTCGTCGGAGAACATCACATGAGTCCACTGCGACAATGCCTCAATAACATGTTCTCTACTCCAGGCTAACCACTGGCGACAGTGAGTTGCCGTGCTCTTAACACATCTGAAAGCTTGCTAGCAAATAGGCCAATATGTCCCAAATGTCTGTACTCGGTTTGCCTTGAAACTGTCGTACCCGTGGCTGAAGATAGCTGACCAGTAAGGTCCGATGTGCTCCAGCTGCTTCTTTTTGCAGTTACTGTCAAATACTGGTCGTCCTTAGGCGTTTAACTCTGGGGTCTGTACTGTAACATCATTTAGGAATCGTTGCCAACCCATGGAGCTGACTCTTTGGTAAATTCCAAGTTTCTCGGATACTTCCAACTGAGTACGCCTTCATTCCAGGTGGCCGATAATTCTACTACGTAAAAAATCATCCACATGTGCCCTCTGTGTCATAACTATTTGGTTGTGACACTGAGTGGATTACAGAGCAATTTTACTTCTTTCCTACCGTTCTTTATATTCCCCCATCTTATACTCTCTTTACCTTGACGTACTATTGATGTCATCTGATGACTTCTTATAACTTGTACATTATTCTTGAAGATTTGTGCGATAATTCTACTGGTGAAATTTTTACTATAGAGTTTGATTTTTTGTGATTCTAAATTATTCTTAATTTATGGACTAGAGTGTATTTCACACTTTCAAAGGCATAGTCATATTTGAATGAAAGTCTATAACTTCATAAAGAACTACTGAAGATGGGCTATGAGAGAGAAATTCCTTGAATCATGAGGTTCACCCCCAACTTTTGGTTCCACTCTAATTACTCTTTTTTTTGCTTGTAATATGTTTTAGTGTTGATACCTCTAGTTCTTGGTACTCTATTCTAAAGTCTTTAAGAGTGCAGATAGCTCTCTTGTCAAAGGTCATATTATTTCAGTTGTAGAAAAAAATAAATGTGAAATATTCTCTCTTTTTCTAGATCAATGAGAGTCCATGAGAGACGCCAGTCTCCATCTCGCATTTTATCAGCATTATGTTGTCTGAAAAAGCACCAGGAGCCAAGATCTAAATCAGACAAGCGCCGGGCTTCTTCTTTTTCTACTGGTGAAACTTCTGAGAACTTGATATTTTTACTTGGCTTTCCTGATGTAGGAAAATCGTCCTTTGCAGAGAGATACGAGTCAGGTGTGTATACAGATGGTCATAAAGACCATATTGAAAGAGTATACACTCGTCTCATCGAAAGAACCGGTAAGTTTTGCTCATTGATTCTTTTCTTATCTGTTGAGAACACTATTCTGAGAATTTTATAACAACCATTGTGTCTAATTATCTCAAAGAATGTAGTTTTACTAAATTTGTTGATGCCGCGGTAACCTTGTGGTGATGGTCGTGGCCGACGTCGTTTTCGTTGAGTTGTTGACTCGAGTTCTGATGTAGTAAAATACCTATCATGTGGTGGGGCTGATGCATGTTAAAACTCGTTTAGTTTCACAGTCCTCCAGTGGCCTGGTGTGGAAGTTTGGAGAGAGAGGTGCCTACACAGGTGTCGTTATAATCGCTAGCCAAGGTTCAAAATTACAAGGTCCGTTACCAATAGCCTTCCATTTGCGTATCTCTTGGCCTCTCTGGTCGCTTCGGAACTCGGATCCGATCTTGAACTAATCCAAAATGATTATCTTAATTTTAAAAATCCCTTAATCACCCCCCTCCCAGCTCAGTTCATTATTTCTCATTTAAAAATAAATGTCACGCTGTTTGTTTTAATAAATTAATTTACACGGAATTCGAATAAAACGAATCATACAATAGGTGTCTTAATTAAATTTTTAAAAACTCTTACTTTACTAGTAAATTCATGTTTATCTCTTCATAATGATTTTGATATTATATTAAAGGAACTTTCTGTTTATAAAATTCCGAATCAGGGTTGTCTCCAGACGGGAGACATTGATACGAGGTCACCCATCTAAGGCTATGACTTTACTGATACCTGAGCGTGAATCTCTGACCGATTTCACCTTATTACATAATTTTAGTTTCTTAAGGGGATTCGGTACCCTTGAACCATTTGTTTTTATTAATGCATTTAAAAATTTAGTTTGAGCAAGCTTTGAAGTGTTTCTATTCAAGAAAATGGTTTTATGTGAAAATTTGAATGCATTGTTAACACAATTTTAAAAATTTAAATTTTTTTAAAAAAATTTGATTAATTTCAAAGCCCTACTCCTCCTTTATTTATTAATTTTTTACTTTGAAAATATTTTGCAATATTCCAAAGGATATTTTACACAAATTTAGGGATCGATTTTGTAATAACTTATTAAGTTTTGGAGAAAAAAAATAAATTGTTGGTCGGCATGCTAAAATTCAGCAAAAACACAGATATCTCTTACATTATTATTTTTTAAAAAAAAGTATACATTTCTTTGCAAAATGGATCCCTAATTTTGTTTCATGTACTATATATAACACACAAAAAATGGAAGTGATTGATTAATATTTGTGGCAGGAGTAGCATTTTAAATACAATGGTGTATCAAAAAAACACAAACTGAGAAAAACCCTTTTAAAGTTTATAACTCGGAAAAAATAAATATTTTACACTTCAATTAACTTAAAATACACTTTTATATCATAAGCTATATGTTTTTCTTTGAAATAATAGCATTTTCACAAAATTTCACTTGATGATTTTAATAAATGATAATAATTTACAAGGTATGAACTACAATTAACGAACATGAAAAATGAAGGAAAATGTAAAACAATAATAAATACAACCACTTTTAAATTTTTTTCTTCATATACTGCTTATGTTATATTTATATGAAAATATAAAATGAATAAAAACACAAATTATAAAAAAAATTTATATAAACTGCCTTAATTTAAATATTAAACATCCACATTTTATAATGAAAAAAATTATGAAAGAGATTTATTATTTGCACCTCACAAGTATCCTGGTCTATATGTAACACCTTCCTTTCTTTTATCATTATGCTTCTCTTTTTAAAACTTCTTTCTTCACCAGTTTAAATGTACATTAATATTTTTTGCTTCATTCTTAACAATTTTTTTCTCAATTCCATTATTACACCAAGATCATGCGTGTATTTTCCAAAAGATATGCACATAGCTCTTTGTATCTTCTTGACACAAAAAGCTATGTCTAAAAATAAAAAGAGAAATCTACGTCTTTTTAATATGGCCTTCTGATAAGAAGTTAATTTCTTTATGGTAGGTTCTTTCACGGATGCATAACCTTTCCCACCTAATGAGATGCCTCGAGCTCTCGATTCCTTCACAGCATTCCGTAAAGCCTTACCTAACCTTCTAATCACATGGTTTATGCATTCCTCTTTTTTTATTTTGACATTATTCCCATAGATATTTCTTTCAGATAAGTAATTGAAAGTTTTACAATTTTATTCACTCAATAATGCAGAATATCGAAATCCCAATGATTGCAATATTTCCCACAGTATCAAAGCTGCCTCCATTTTCATCGAACCCGATGAACCGGTGTGATTGAAATCACATTACTTCTTATACCCTTCACTCTACATATAATATTTTGCACTTGACTTTCCAAGTTCTTTTTTTGGTATGGAACAATGTCGACATACTTTGCACATAACTTCAAAGACAATGGCATAGCCAGTGAGTATATTGATGACACAACCAATGCCAATTAAAGATGTATGGCCTCGTGTCGTCCAAATACTATTGAAAGAAACACTTATGTCGACAATTGGAACATCAACAGGTACTTCATATGCATTTCGTACTTCAGCATGTACTTCTTTTACCATGGTCCTTGCAGTAATACCATAGGCTTTGTGAAGAAGTTTAGTACATTTGCTGTATGTCCTCGATGAAAAAGGCAAGATATTTATGGAGATACAAAATTTCTTGATGGCTGAATTAAATTTATCTGTTGCAGAATGCTTGTGTAATCCATAAATTGATATCAGGAACTGTATTTTTTTTGCCTTTCATTCTCAATTTCTACAGCACAAACCTTAAAAGCACAAGAACTTTTTTTTCGAATTCCAGGCACATCAGTTTGTCAAACAGTTTGCTGGAATGTAGAAAGAATATACATAAATTTCCAGTATCAGAACAATCATCTTTTCAACATTTAATAACTGTTCAATTCTGATAGTAGGAACAGCAAATTTTTCTTATGTAGAATCAGCTTTATTATTATTTATTTATTACACCAACGTTTACTTTTTATTTGCTTTCAATGACAACGCCAATTTAGATGAGGCATTTTTTGTCTCTAATTCTCAAAAAAATAAACAGCAAAAAGTTCAAAAGAAACAATAATAAAAGAAAGTCTTGATAATTTTTTTTTCTCAATGTAAAATGTCAACATTTTTTTTCTCAATATAAAACGTGTTTATAATTAGCTCGCTATCCTCACTGCAATCAAAACTCGAAATATCAACAACAAATCGCTTGTAATGAAAGTTGTAGACAGAAAAAAAGAACGCTAAAATGTTACAGTTATGATTAAAATGAAATAAAATTAATTTTAGAAAAGTATTGATAAAAAAAACTAACACAAAATTACTGACATCTCTAAAAAGGGGCGTGGTTCAGTCACATTTTTTTTTTTTTTTTTTTTACATTTTTCAATTTCATTTTTTTCAACCTTCTCGTGCTCGTACATACAAAAGTAATACATCAATCGAAAGGTAATAATTCCAAGAATATTTCTAAATAAAAATTTAAAAAAATCTATTTTGGGTCATTTTGGGGTACCGAGTCCCCTTAATTATACCAGATTTAGATCTTACTTATGTGACTCACTCAAGTAAGGGCAACCCGGATATTTTTTTTTTATTTCTAATACAATTCTTTATTTGTTGGATAGGTGGGAAGTTTTGGAATTGTAATCTCTGAGTGATCGCCGGTTTGAGGGTGTAAATCATCGATATGATTTAAATACTTCCGAATTTTATTTAAAAATCTAAAAGTGGTAGCAATAAATTTTTGAAATTATTTTTAAAAGAACAACTCTAAAGTAATTCAAACAGTTGAATTCAGCTCTCCGTTTGTCGACTTTCAAATTTTTTTCCTAAACATGGTATTCTTATTACCCCTATTTCCTCTTGGTGGAACAATAATTTACAAAATTTAAAAATTAACTAAACACCCTTAAGAGAAAAACATAAAATTTAGTTAAAAACTATTTTCCACCCTAAAGAAATAGAAAATTTACAGTTACATTATAAAAAAAAAGAAAGATGTTTATTTAAAAGAAAAATTCTTGTGGCTGAACACGAGACCTGGAAATACTTTTGCTCCACCAATAATGTAAACTTTGGCCTGAAGTTTAGGGATGCGTTTGGCAAGACTCTGAAATTTTGACCCCTTGAGGTCATAATTCCTGGTTAATCTAATAAGAATCGGAAGCAGAAATATGAATTTTTAATATATTATCTTATCCAAAGTCTAAGGAGACTTTTGATTGAATTTTGAAGAGTCTACGCCTCGCCTGGGAGTTTCCACTGAAGAGATATCTTTCATCTTTAAGAATATTAGAGTGGTAAGAAATCTTTCGGTATTGGTTTTCTGGACTATGGAATTCAAAAATATATTTTTTCTTGTTTTTCCAACCTTTTACAGGCATTTATATATTTATTAGTGCAATTTTTTCCTATTTTCTAAATAATTTATAAGACGCTACATTGAAACGGCTCTTTAAAACGGGCAAGCACCCGTCGTCCGTTAAATAGCATAAACTGATGTGTTTGTTACCAACCTTAGGGAACATTGTTGAGTGTGTTACTGTTAGGTTAAATTACGGGATTAATCAAAACAATATTATTCATTCACTTTAATAGTGTACACCTGGTTCAAAGAAAATTTTAGATATGTTGACACAATTTTGCATTTGGTTTCGCATATCAAGCACAAAAGATCTACAGATCATGTGGCTGTTAATCTTATTGAAATTAAGGGAATGTTCGATAATATAAATTGGTCTCTCTGTTCTACTTAAAACTTTTAAAAATATTTTTTTCTATTCTCTTTTCAAAAGCTTATTTATTATTACTTAATAAATCGATAAAATATTTTTAATATTAATTTTACGATAAAGCATCTAATTTTCCAATACTCTCCTCAAGGATAGGTACTTGCACCTGCTTTGTGGAATTTATATTTAAATTCTAGTTTGGAAATAAATTATGAAAAAACGTTTTAATTCACGCTTTTTCGGAAATTCTGACGATTATTTCCTTTGGAAATTCCAGGAGTCTGGATAAAAAATTGCAATATCTTAATTAGCATTATTGTTTAAATCTCGTACAGTTAGGGTTGGAGATCCCGATTGAGTTTAAATGCCCATTAATCCATAACAAGGGAGTTCGTGGTAGCAGCGTCTACAGTCGAAAAACCCATTTTTTTAAACTAAGCAATTCTTATTATTTGATCCTATTTTGTTGAAGTTCTAGTGTGAAAATCCTTATTTGCATTTCATACTTCAATCCTGTATTCGTATGGCTTATAAAATTAACCCACAAATTTCATGATTTCAATATTTGATTACATTTTTCTTAATATTTTAATTTTCTGTATTGTATAATTATATACCTTGTATGAAGGTATATATTTTTGTCTAATACTTCTATATTAGTTCACAAACTTATAGATGGCACTAATATATTGAGCCATTCAAACTAATACGCTTCTCATCCTTTCATTTCTCCTAGAAAATCGCTTTTTTTAATTTTTTATTTCCGTCATGTACATGTTCTGCTCTACAAATACATTGCAATCTTTATTTACTTCTGATTTTGAAATTATGTTACATAATATGCTCTTTTGTCAATAAACGCTGAGTGACGGGTGATTTTCAGCCAGGAGGCCGATTTCTAGCTCTAAATCCCTTTGGGTGAGTTCGTTCCCTTTGAGCATTTTGCGAATTTCCACTGTTTTAATTCTAAGTACAACGATAATAAGCAATAAACCCTCCGTGAAATTCTCAAAATTCCGAAGAAAACAGGTGCAGAATTTCTGACATGGGGGGAGGGGTACCAGGTGATATCCTCGTCAAACAACTTGGGATTTTTATTGGCCCTTGTCAATAATGTTTATGGCTTTAAAGCAGATAATCAAATCAAAATTAAATTTAAAATTATGTTCATCTTATCCAAACACACAGAGTCCCAAGAATTATAAGCTAAGGTCTTTTGGTTAGTGACGTTCTTATTTTGCCCAAAATCTGTTTAAGGAAAAAATCAAACACTAATTAGTTTTAATTATTTTCACCAGGTGAACCTAGGGATCCATTTGATTTAGACTTTGAGATTTGAAACCCCGATAGGATGAAAACCTAAGTTGGCTCTCCAATGCCCTTATGGCTGCAAAGAACCAGTTGCAGCATATTTAATGCTCATACTATTTCACTGCTTGAGGTGACTGACTACGTTTGAAACATGATTTTCGACCAAAATTTACAATATTTTTTTTTTAATTTACCATTTTAAAACCCAACTTATTAGCCTTGTGTAACTACTTTTGCTTTGAGTCTAGATAACTAGAAGTGAAATTATAAAGATTTAAAAATTACGTCAAAGCTGTCAACCCAACAGGAAGTTTGACGATTCTTCATTATTTTACAGTAATTTATGTAAAATAATATGTAACTTTTATTATGAAATTTTTATTAAAATGTTCATTAAGCAAGCCACAAAATTTCAAATTACTTTTCATGAATTTCTGCGAAAGAGAATGGCAATAAGCAAACATATCACACTGTTTACATTTAGCATTTGGAAACCGAATCTGCCTATAGGCTATTTAAATTACACAGTAAATATTTTTTCCCATAATATAATAACGTTTTTTTTTAAATATTGTTAAACAGAACATTCTTTTTAAGTTTTCAAATAGGAGGATCAAGTTATACTCGGAATACAAAGTGAAAATATCATCGGAATCGATATATACATCCAGTAAAAATGTTCACCCAGATACTTACGATACCATTACAACAAGTGCTGAAAAACTTAAGAAAATTTGATAAACATTTGAATGATGATGACCATATGAAGGAAAGAACAATTTCTGGTTATCGTAAAATAGCTTTAGACTTAATAATTAATGCTTTTACCGTTTTACTGTACCCATCATGTCTAAAAAATAATAGAAATTGGTTAAAGAATTCAAATTTCGGTTCTCTTCAAATCTGACTCTACATTGTGAAAATTTCCCTTTCTCTTTTGGATTTTGCACACCTAAAAAGAACTAAATAATGAAATAAATACTAGATTGGTGTATGCGCTTCGACTCATTGGAAAATGATACACAGATGGGAAAAAATTCCCTGCATGTTAAGCGTGTCATTTACACAAGAAAAAAAATTCTTCATGCTGCTGCATCTGTCACTAAATGCTCCATAAACGGGGCTGCAGAAGTTATTATTACAATACAAAAATCAGCAAATAAATTCACGGAATGTAGGGTGTCTTTCGATGGAATATGGTAACGTAGAGGTTACTCCTCGTTTAATGGTGTTGTGAATGCGATTTCTTAGGACTTGGGTGCAAGGGGAAGCAGACAGATAATTTTGTAAATAAACTACAAAATTAATATTGGATACCAATAATATCCAAAGTAGAAAGTTTATCAAATTCCCAGAGAGACACAATTACTGCATTTTCCCACTGTTGTTCAAGTTAGGGGAAACCAATGCATGGATCATGTCTTAAAGGGGTGACAGTTGGTGTAAATATCAACGACTTATTGCTGCGGAAAAACTCTACACGGATACCAATATCGGTGTAATTCCATACCTAATAAATATAATTAAGCCCATATACATGAAAGAGCTCATATACACTGATAATTTTCCATTTGTTACGCACTTTCCAATGAGTCAATTAATCCCTTGACCATGATTTCCAAAACTATTGGGAGATCGGGGCAGCTAATTTTCCACTGATCCCGAATGGGAATTTTCTCATTGGTATAATGGGATTTAGGAACACTCTCTCACTCTGAGCCAATAAAGAAATACCCCGGTGTTATGACAGAAAAATCATTTGGGTCATCAAAAGTAGCAACTTAAGATCAAGAATTCAGTACCGCTTCAATTTTCGCCAAATTTCTGGAAAACGTTTCTTGAGAAAGGAACTGCAACCCTATAACTCTTTTCGTGAGAAATTTCATAGATTTCATGACTGCATTTCCTAGACCTCCAGAATGTTGTGCAGTCGGAACATTCATTGTCCATTTTATGCATTCATAGGTTAAATAATTGCCGATTCTAATTCCCCCGATTTTAAGAAATTCTTTGCACTGATGAAATTGTTGCCACAGTTACTGAATATTTCATTTGGATTTCCTCGCCGTGCAATAAAGTGTTTACTACCGCGATACTTGACAGAGTACTAAGGTTATTTTTTAGTTCTAAATATGGATGGGTTTCGTTGTGAAACGCACAAATACACAAACGTGCAATCCCATTGATTTAAATCGACGGGGAATCATGAACGGTCGTTCAAATTTTATACCACCTTTAAGAAACGCTCTTCTTTAATTAACTCTCACATCTGGTAAATCTGCCATAATCTTTCTAGATGACTCAGAGCGAAATCTGGCGCTGATGACTGAGTGTTTTACTTCGCTACGAATTGCTCCTACGATCCAATAATTTTCATTCATAGCAAAGTTGATTAATTGCAAATTCGCTTGATAATAAAATTTTATCAAACTCTTCGTAACACGTTGATCTTTTGACAATAATAAAGGATGTTTTGCAGTCTCTGGTAAGTTTGCATTCCTTAAGCGTCCTCCAACTCTTAGTAATCCACAGCTGTCCAAGAACTGATTTAAAGAAATTAAAGGACTATTTTTTTAACATTTTATCGTCATTTAAATTAGTTATTTCTCCCACATATTCAGTTATTTGGACTAATTCATTTACAATATCATGGGATAGTCTCAGTACAACTGTTTCTAAGTAATATATTATAATCTTATCCCCTCTCTTATTCCTTATGAATCGTAAACACCATGCGACAATCCTCTGCAACTTTCTCCAAACAGAAAACTTATTCCAAAGCTGCTCAACTGACTCCAACTGAATTACCAAGTGTTTTACAGGAACCTTCCTTTGCTCCCTTAGTATTTCTGCACTATCTATTTCTTGTGAAAATTTGACCAAATGTTTCGGCAAATTCTCACTACCCTTTAGAAACTAAATTGTACCTAAGCACAGTTTCTTTTTAAGCTCAAAATCCTAAGCTGAAACTCCTCTAATAAGTAGATATGTAATAATATCTTCCGATGGACAGTAGTTCCAATCATTTGGACTTGATCTCTCCTGAATCTGCACAACCTGATAGGCAACAAACTGTTTCCATCTCTTCGCACTTCCCTTTACCCAATGCAATGTAATAGAAGAATCTCTTCACAAAATACTATTTTTCCGATTTCAACGTTCATCAACCCTTCACGGTTATTCCAACTCCCTAGTGTTAAACCTCAATATCTTCAAATTAAATCACCACCCTTCAATATTGCAGCATCTGTAGACAGCTGAAACGACTCGCCTCTATTATTTCTACCAAAATATAAATTGTCTACAAGTGCCGATTTTAACATTTCGAATGACTTAGATTTGCTCCTTTCAAAAATTTTTAATATGATATGTTATGATGGCATTCAAAATAAAGAGAAAACTTTTACTACCAAAAGATAGTCTGATTTCTCATCAAATAAAATTTTTCATTTGGTTTTTGTGAATGCCAGAGGATCTTAAGAATTTTCTTATTTCTTTCGGAAATTCATATAATTAAAAACGCCTTCTATATACCAACATTCAATGTAATTTTGAGCTTCCTAAAATTTAAAATTACTTCCAGATTATTTGGATTGAAATTGTGCTATTTCTTATCAATCATTCAGAGAAAAATTAAATTTAGATTCTGAGCTACAATTTAAAAAAATACCTACTTAAAGATTTGTTGTTCCCTACCACCATTCTATGTGGAATAAAATATTCATCTCTCTCCCATTTTTTAATAACTATCACCGATCGAGCATAACTGGGATAATTTAGGACTGCAAATTGGACAGCCTACCGTCGAATTAAAGGTGCGTTTGCAGCAACTGTGGAACTAGATATCTGACAACATCATACAAAACTTTTATGACTCAATGCTCTACCTTATCACATCATGCATTCATGTTAGAGGTGGCCGAATAGGATACATTCATTTATAATTTTACCTACAATAAATGATCGTTTTACTTTGATTTTGTAATCACTTACTTACATTAATCTTGTATTTATGTATGTAAAATTTTGTTTTATTCTGACAACACTTTCTTGGTGCGCAAATTATTATGGCAGTGAGTGTTATAAAAGAAGTCTCAAAATCAATACGGTGTGCAGATTTAGAAAAATGTTATGTATTTTAATTTCTCCTGAAAGGGAAAAAGCGTAGAATTATTATTGAAATCTAAAATCGCTAGCTCACGGAAATATCCTGAAATAATACTTGTTGTAAGAAATTGCACAAATTTTTATTATTCTTAATTTGAATAAGTCATTTTCTGATTACTAAGAGAGAACTTAAACTCACGCTTTGTTCTTTGTATGCGTCGTTTCTAGATATGCTCATATTCTGGGATTCCAAGAAGTCCTTAACTAGATTCATTTATTTCAGTTACATTATTGATTGCTCTTATAATTGCAGTTGTATTAAAATATTAAAAAGACACAAGGGTTCGCAAATTACTTCGTGTGGAATTAAAAGGGTTATAATACTACATTTCGTACAAATAAATCATAAATGATTCGTTAAAGAAATTCGATTATATTAAAGCAACCAATTATAAAATATCCAGGAAAACACCTAAGCTGAATTTAAAATGTATACCAAAAGCAAAAACGCACTCTTCTAGTTTGAGTTCCAATGACCAACTAATAGTAAAAGTATGTAAATTTATCAGGAATGTAATATATGTTATTTTAGAAGGACGCGGCATATATTATTATATTATTTTAAAGAGGTATATCATGCGTTTTTGCCTCCAATGGTGGGCATAATTAACAACGACGTAGAGATGGGACTTCTGTGGTTTTCTCTTCACTATCACGGGGGACCTTTGTAATTTGAATTGCATAAAATTCCAAGACCTCGCCAACCAAACGAGTCTTTAGTAGAGGGAGAGTAGAAATGTAATAAACTAAATAAAATATACTGATGTATAAGGGAAATAGAATCGATAGGAATACAGTAGGACAGACGATAACGAGAAACTGATAGATGCTTGTAAGTTAATTGGAGTGAATTGTTGTGATCCTTTTTAATAAAATTAATTATAAGTGACTCCTTATTACAGAGTAAGAGAAGTCACTGATCTCGAGAAGTGTCTCACTTGGTGAGAGAGAGTTAGTAAGAATTCAGGGGAGTTAACACCGATTCCAGAGTGCGGGACCTCACATATTCGGTGAAGACAGTTATTAATAATGTTGTCCTTGTTCTGGCATCCCTTCAATCAGATTTGTGAATCTATTGTCAACTTAACTAAACTCCATGACCTCTGTAGAGTTAAATAAGTCGCTACAAGGCTTCTGATTTCGTTTTCTCGAACCATAGTCGAATTGGAATGAAAGAAATAAAGGAATTCTTCATTTCAAAAACCACATATGTCACTCAATCAGAACTTTTGAGGAATAGAAAAAACTGTATAATGCACAAGTAGACTAATTCATGAAGACTTTTTTTGGGCAGAAAATAATATTTCAACTTTGAAACTATCAAACGATTTATAATTTTTATTATTTACGAACAAAAAATTATTTTAAGAAAATATGTTTGAAAAAACTTGGTTTATAGAGGGTCGGTAACGACCAATTTAAATGAAATAGCTACCCGTGGATATAATTTAACTTACTATTTCATTTTAGCAAATATAGTAAAAACTCTTATTAAACGTTACCGATTAGCAATCAAAGTGGAAAATACCCGAAAAAATATGTAAGAGGTGTAGATATAAGACAAAGAGACTGAATCTGTAAAAAAAAATTTTTTATTTCATACATATGTACTTAATATCATCTCTCAATATAAACTCTTCCTTATAACACTCCATGCAAATCTTCCATTGTTTGGGACACTGTTGTTCTTCTGTCAGCTCCTCCTGAATGCGTGCCGCTTTCTCTATCACAGCTTCAAAGGACTTATATATCTTGTTCCTTTTACTTAGGAAACAGATAGAAGTCGCCTGGCGCAAGATCCGGTGAATAAGATGGTTGATCTGACATCTAGATACTGTACATAACTAAAAACCTCTTGACATCTATGCGGAATGACTTCGTGTCGCTTTTTCCCTTATTCTTTCACGTTGTTCAGCAAGAATGAGGAGGTAGAGTTGTTGATTAATAGTTTGACCTTCAGGACCATAGTGAAGGTACACAATCCTATGAATATCGAGAAAAAAATTATCATTGCTTTGAATTTTTATTTCCTCAATCGAACTTGTTTGATTCTCGATGAAGAGGTGCTCTTTCAGTGCTTGGATTGCCTCTTCGGTTCTGGATCATAAATAAAAAACCACAATTCGTCACAGGTTATTACCCTTTCCAGTAAATCTGGCTCATTTTCAAAGGCATTTAAAGTGTCAGTACAATCATATTTGCAAGCATTTAGTTGTTCAAACGTGAGAAATTTAGGCACCATTTTGGCACATACTTTTTGCATCTTAAAATTATAAAGTAAAATTTGCTGTACGTATTTTTTGTCAATTCCTAAACTTTTAACAATCTCACGAATACTAAACAAATGGTCAGATCGAACAAAATTACCGATTTTTTTCCATATTTCCATCTATTTTTAACGTGAAACTACGATCCGGGAGTGAATCATCTCCAGTATCTTATCGGTCACCTTGAAAAACAAATGCCCGTGTTGAATATGTATTGTGATACACTGCTTTCAATAAATAAGATTTAGTAGCGGTGGTTCCAAATTTTACGTAAAATTTTAAAATAATTTCTTGCTCTATTGTTATACTTATCATTTTACGTGCGAAACAAAAAAAAACTTTCCATTTAATTAATTTGCAAAAAAAGAAAAAATAGTAAATAAATAAAAAAAAAAGTTCTATGCAAAGTCTTACGAAAAGCAGATTTGGCCACCTATGGTGTGCTTTTATTACAGTTATTATTAAATTACTCAACTAAATAAAAAGAATTAAAGTAAGCGATGGAATATCGAGAAATGGACAACAGTAAGCTTATCCAATATTAAAATTAAAAGAAACGATAAGTTGTTAAACTGAATATATTTAAGCTGCGTGTAATTGAAATTAAAGTAAACTATAAATAATTATTAAATTGAATATTATATCAGTTACATGTAATTAAATTAAAGCAAATGATATATTTAACTGAATATATTTAAGTTAAATATAATTAAAATTGAAGTAAAAATTACAAATTAAAAAGTGGTCTTATACACCAAAATGCCCCACCTAAGACAATAGCCCCTTTAGTGACGAATTACTCTAATGTGAAAGAAGACTATGGGTATAAGGATTTTTTTACAGATGCGAGATGCACTGCATTTGAAAGTGAAGGCTTCACGCTAAGCAGTCGTCGGTGGCTAGCGTTTGCAGCATGTGTACTTTTTCTATATCACTGTCAGTCTCCTTATATTATTGTCACTCCTCGCATGTAGGTTTTATTTTAATTTTCAGAATGAAATACATAGCTCCAAAACAGAATGCAAATAAAGATGCTGTCATCATTGCTAATTACCCAACCTTCTCTAATATTTACAAAACCTGATAGTTCTCTACTAATATCAGAAAAGATGTCAAATTTTCTAGATAATTAATACTATAAATCTCATTGATATTTTCTTCGTATACATACCTCCTTATTTCTTAAAATTAAAACATTTTTACTTTATTTAGATAACCGTTTTTTTAAAAGAATTTTCGAATACTGCATAGAGACACACGATTGTTTGAAAGTCGTTTTTATCAGAAACACTCAACTTGTAATTCAGAACATATTTGAAATCATTAGAAATAATCAATTTTTCGTAGCTGAAAAATACTTTTTTATGTTACTGACGTCAGAAAAACATTTATGCACACTTCAAGATGCTTCTTACTGAAGATTTATATGTCAGGAAATTTCATCTTTTAGTGAATGAATGTTCGAGATATATTTATTAATAGCAATTCTTGTTTCGATGCAGTATGTAGGGTAGGTCAATTGAAGAGCTAAATTCATCCTCTTGTGCGATTTTACAACCACTCCTTTCTTAACAAACCACTAGGGCTCGCTGTGCCAAAAATTCCGAAATTCTTCAATAGTTTTTATTTGGATATAATAACTAACTAATGTATATTTTTCTTTTTAGATGGTATAAAACATGTTGCCAAAATCGCTGATACACCAGCATCAACACTATTTGAAAATGAACTAAAAGTCCAAATACTTAGAGGCAAAGGATTTCTCGTTCTCTTTGCTGTAGACAACGCAGAATCCTTCCAGGAGGCTAACCGTCTACTGAATCTAATACAAAGTCTCAGAGGTAAATAATAAAGCCTTGAAAATTTGTATATTCAATACCACTAAGGAAGTAAAACGTCCTTTTGTTGTATGTTATTTTTTCTATGCCTTGTGTGTTAAACTTCAGCCGCTTAAGCCAAATATTGAATAACTATGTACATGTGCAATGTTGTTTTCTTGGATAATTGGTAACTTCTAGAAATGAATAATTATATACAATCTATATTTAGAACATATTTTATTAGACACCACTAATGGAGTTGTGTTTAAGTCATTTACTCAACATAATTGTTTGCATAGATACAAAGTTTGGCAATTATTAGAATATATATATAAGTGATATTGTATATATAAGAAGCACATGGAAATAAAAAAAACGCAACTTTTTAGCGTTCCCTTGAACATTTACTAGCCTTTAGTATGTTAATGAAATTAAAAATGCATAAACTCTTTGAAAATGCTATGAAAAAGTGGATTAAATAATTTAAGAATATAGTTAACGGAAGAAATATATAGCATCATATACTCTTTCTTAAAATTCAAAATCGTAAGCAAATTTTTTGTTATACCTGGAAATATGACACAACTTCACGTAATAGGATACATTAAAATTGAATTATTGCTAGAATTGAAATATTGATTGAAAGCATATTAATGTCAGACTTAGAAACAACACGAAGGATATTGATGACTGATATCATGATTTTCAATCACACCTAGAGCTGGCCTTCCCACTCTTGGCTTCTCCAATACGCCGCAGTTAACGTGGCCGAGGATGTCTAATAGATATGGGCTCAAAATTGCGGCTCCGCTCTTTCTGTCAAAACTCGAGTCCTGTTGCCACTAAAGAACCGTCCTGGACAGGGGCTGATGTACGTTAAACCTGTTGAGCCTCCATTAGCATAATATGGTAGAGAGGGATGCCTGTTTGGGGTTTGACGGAGGTTTTAAAAATTTCAAAATCCAATTACCCTCATGTTACATTTAAGTGCAACGTTAATAAACTATCAATCTCTATGTTTCTGGGCCATTATTTAAATTTCTTTATCAATTATTATATTAGCTAAAGATACATTCGTGATGTTTAATGTAACTGACAGAGTACTTATTGTCATGGGATCAATTGCTAATTTTTAGATACAATTTTGTGTTATATATAAGCCCTTTTAATTTTAATTTATTTAAAGGCACACTATTTATTCTTTATAAAAACATATTTTTCAAAATATGATTTTGCTTGGAGCCAACATGCAATTAAAAACTCTATCAATTGTCTAATTTGATAAGAGGTGCATTTGCACAATACTTTTTAAGCGATGTCTTAAATTATATGTAATGTTAAAGTCATGGTAGTTTCCAGGACGGTGCAATAACTGAACATCT
>BMAW01047720.1:0-26751 GCA_019974015.1 Nephila pilipes
TATATATATATATATATATATATATATATATATATATATATATATATGTGTGTGTGTGTGTGTGTGTGTGTGTATGCGTTCGTGTGTGTTAAGAATTTAAAAATTTTGTTCTGACATTAATAAAACATTCCGAATGCATGGTTGAAAGGAGCAGGCCTTTTCTTCATAAGATTATTTATTTCGCTGAGAGATTGAGATAACAAGGCATGCATTATTAAATCAGCTCTGAATTCTAGAAAATTTTTCCATTGCAATCGATTTTATAAGTAGGAATATCTGGAAATTTCACCGAAGTCACGTGGACTCACGTGGTACAAGATGAAGGGAGCGGTAGCAACTGATATTACTTTTTTTAGATCTCTATCCGTGTAAACGGACTGTTTTCCGTGATGACTATCAGTGTAAAGAGACTATTTTAAACAAATTTAGGACTATAAGAAAGAAGATTAAGCAGGTTATATGAGCTCGTGAGCTATTAAATAAAAGGACAATTTGAAATTGAATCAGTGAATAGGAATGAGATAGTTACTTTTGAATTAGAGAATGGGAAAAAACAGGAACTTAAATTAGTTTTATGGGAGATTATAACAAATTAAAATTGAATCATTTCACACACACACCACACACACATACCCACACACACACCACACACACACACACTCGATGAGGAAGATAAAAAACACTTGAAAAATACACAATTACTTTAAGATTTTTTACTATTGCCAAACTATGATCTATCTTTAATGAAAACACTACTTTTTTATTTCAATAATCGCTTATTTCATAACATACTTAAATAAATTATAGATTTAAACTGTTGTTAATGTTCTTTATACAATTTGACTTCTCGTTTTCACGATAAATATTTGTCTAATTAATTAAGCTCAAAATGTTTTAAATGCAATTCAAATATAAGCAGTTTAATGATTCATTTACTTTTCAGTAACGTCATATTTGTTCATAAATAATAAAATTCTTTGAATATAAAACTAAAATAAAAAGAGAAATTGTTTCGATGTATTTGTGTGTGTTTGTTTAAAATGGATTTGTTTTCTTTTTAAAGATATCACAGCAGTAGAGATTAAATGCGCAGAAAAAATTTTCAGTTCATTCAAAACACATTTTCTGACCTACTCAATTTTACATTCTTTCTGTAACCTATCATATAAAAAGGGGATAGTTGTGGTAACATCCCTTTATCTTTAAGGACATTTCACAGCAATCTTGTTGACAACTTTGATTGATTTTGACTTTTTGCACTAATTTCTTATTTGGAGTCATTTCGGACACATAAATAGAGCAAAACTGAAGCGAATTTAAATTTGCTTTCATTTTGTTTATTCCTGAAATGTAGAGTCTCGATATCACGTCATCTCAATTTATATCAATTTTAAGTCAAGCATTAAATCAATGTTTTATTTGCTAAACATATTTATTATTACTAACCTAACGTATTTTTATTACTAAATTTTTATTACCAAGAATTATTTTCGTTTTTATTCAAGATGGGTTTTTTTTTTTTTTTTTTTTTTTTTAAATTTTTAACTATGAATATTAAAACTAAAGTTCCTAAGATTGTGAAATAGACAATTTGTGAAATTAGTTTTATTTTCTTCATTACTTTATATGTTACCTTTTTTAAGTATGTTTTTTTATAAATTCTTTTCGGTTTTTGTGAACAAGTATCAAAGCAATATTGGTGGTGGTAAATTTTTTTTTGTAGATAAGAAAAAAATACACTAACAAATAACATTACATTTATTCAAAAAAAAAAATTCTGTATGAACTAAATGAATTATTTGATTTTAATAGCAATTTTTGTAAGTATAATACAAGTTTATTGTAATATGAGTTTTAAATAATCCTTTGAAATGCATTTTCTCAGTATTCCAAAAAGTCTCGCAATCACTACTATTGGACAACATCCAAATATACGACTAAATGTTTTGAAATTTGAAATTTTTACTTATACTGCTTCATACGATACATATACAAATTAATGTCTTATTTAATAATATGGTAGTCTGTAAAAATTTCCCATTATGTTTATATTTCTGAATTTTATTTTCACTTCTACAAAGAGCTTGCAATTTAGATATGTCGTCTCTTTGCTCTTGCAACATGAATCCAGACTGAATCAATATTAAATTTCTTTCTCTTTTTAAATAGTTCTAAATGCAGCTTTATTTGTAAGCAGAGCTTGATAAAATTGTAAAATTTAATTTTATATATGAATAGAATTCTTCTTTTGAATATTTCTGCATTTTTCTTTGATAAAACAACGTATTTTATTACGGCGCTTTCAGGAAAATTAGAGCTTGCTTCTCATTTTCCTTCAAATAACAGTATACATAAAAGAGTTTCTGTTTTAGATTATTGTTAACATTTTGAGAACAATCCGAAAAGAAAGAGAGGGAAATACTGCTTAGAAGACTTAATTTTAAAAGTAATGAACTACATTTATCTGTAGAATACGGTGAAAAGGCAGGGAATTACTGATACCGGTGAAGGGGTAATTCCATGCATAAGCATATATCACTCTTCTCTTGACTAAAATCAGTAGGCTGCAAATAATCCAGCATTATTCAATACATGAAATATAAATATTTATTTGTTATTTAAGTTAGTATTGTGCATGAAAATATCCCTCGTTCAAATAGAGCGATCTTGAGGCTAGTTCAAATACTTACAACATATTAATAACCAATGATAACTGAAAGGCATCCAAAAAGTATCATAAAGTTATATTGGAACATAGTGATGAACAACTGTTGTGTATCTTCATAGACAAACTGTAAGCAACATTCGAGTACCCAGGAACTTTGTTTTGTTACATATAGAGAATGGTAATTTTTAGAGAATGGTAATAGTATTTTTCTCATCCAGGTTGAGTTCAGTAGATCTGAGCCGTCCACGGAGATAAAGAAATCGAAATCGAGACAGATCCAGAAGAGGAATTCATTTTAGATTGTAAGTGGATTGGCAAAAAGAAGAATTATAGCTGATAGCTGCACCGGTATAAATATTAATACCGCGGGGGCGAACGCTGAATACTTGTAATTTGCATGTAGAGGTTAGTTGTTCTATTGTACCGTCTCATGGTAAGATGAGAAGGTCTAAGTAGTTCTTTGCCTTCCTCGTAGCATAGTGAGAAAATAGAAAGTAATTTAAAAACGGCCGCCACATCGTCAATTCAACAAAGAGGTATTTATTTCTGAAAAACAGACAAGATAAATTTTTAAACTGCTCAAACTAAGCAAGTCTAAGATAGAACTAAAATTACCTTTTGGGGAAGTAAATTACTTTTTAATTCTCAAACATCTTCAGAAATGCTTTTGTCTCTTTAGTTTTGAAGTGCACCGAGTTAGAGTTTAAAAACGCAGTGACGCTCACCATTCAATGAAGGATGGACACATTGTGGCATAACAACGAAATAAGAAAAGAAAAGAAAAAAAAATCAGACTAAAAATAAACATTCGATAATTATTTTCTTTCTTGTTCACATAATTTCAACATCGATATTAAAAAATATGTTAAAGTTCAAACAAGCATTTTATATTATTTATATTTACGACGAGCAAAGCATGTTAAAAAAGTTCTATGCAGTTATGCAGAGAAGAGATTTAGTCACCCAAAGTGCACTTTTTTATAATAATTATTAAATTACTCAATTAAACATAAGAATTGAAGTGAACTATGAAATATCGAGAAATGGACAATACTAAATTTTGTCGATATTAAAATGAAAGGAAACGATAAATTATTATATTGAATATATTTAAGCTAAATGTAATTAAAATTAAAGCAAACGATAAACCAAAAAAAATGAATATGTTTAATTTAAATGTAATTAAAATTGGAGCAAACTATAAGAAATTGAAAAATGATCTGTTTTGCTAAAACGCCCCTCTTAAAACAATAGCCCCTTGTGTGGCAAATTAAAATATTTTTGATTTTCTTAGAACTAGTTCGTAAATCGAAAGAAAAAAGTTTATGAGATTGTAAAATCTGTCGAAAATTAAATATTACCTACTGCTATGATAGTAAGAAAATTGAATCATATTTATATATTAGATATTTCTACAATTATAGATACTATAAACCGGTTAATACAATACCATATAATTTAGATGTTTACAAGATATGTATGTCTAATAGAGCATAAAACATGGATCCTTTTTAGAATTTGAAGCCTTCTTTTAAAATGCCCCATTGGTCACTACATCACAGAGGAAACATTGAAAAATGTCCTCGATGCGTATGTATAGGATGGAAAAAAAATAAAAACAAACTAAAAGAATATATTTTAATATAATTAAGTTTAAATGGATGCTTAAAGTTTTTATGTAACTAAATCAAGTTTGAATTATTGAATATGAATTCTTATATTACATATACTTATTAAAACTGAGTTCTTCCATTGCGTTTAAAATTTGAGTTATGAATACTCATTGCATTTAATGAATTGATTAAAAAATTATTACTAGCAATAGATTAAATTATTTCCTTTATATTTAAATTATTTTTAAACATTACTAATATATAGTTGTTATTGTCATGTTTTGATTTCGAAAATAATATCAAAAGAAACATTCTATATCATTATTACTTTAATGAAATATCTCATGTGTTCGGTTATAAGACCTTTCCTGAAATTTAAATAATATTTTAATGAAAGCTATGATTGGATTAAGTATCGTAATAATTTTTATTATATTTATTTTTCAGTAGAAACATAAACATTCTCTTCTAATCTTCTTATTAAATATTGAATCGAATGGAACACCTGTTTGCTTAGCTTAATTTTAAGCATTTTAATTAAAACATTAAATTATGATTAATCTGTATTATAATTAGAATAATTAATTATGTACAACATTCGATATTTAAAAGTTTTTCATATTTCATAAACTAAAATCTAAAATGTTGATTTGAATTATTTACGTAAATTTCCGTGTTGTTGTTAGAAATTAGGATTATGAATATTGATGACCTTTAAGAAGTTTGATCAGTTTCTTTTTTGAAAATAAAATTCTGCTTTTGCCATATTTCAAATGAGCTGTTGTTGTAAGAGGAATTTGCTAAATGCTATGATTTACATAAGTATTGAATCTGATTATTCGGTCTCTGTATTCTATTTTGCATCGTAATTGTGTTTTTTGTGTCTTTAATATTTGAATTTTACTTCTCAATTTTTTCTGTCTTGTAAGCGAATGATTTTTAAGTAAAATTAATTCATTTGTAAAACTTATCTGTTTTTTCAAGTAAAATTGATTTTCTAGTTAAGTTATTAGAAATCATATTTAATGTTTTGCACACGGAAAATTCCTTTTATAATTTTATAAATCCCTTCTTATAATCTTATTATTTATGATTTCTATTAAATTAATTTTTCGAAATTTTGTCTCTGACAGGTTTTGAAATAAATATTAGCGCAGAAAAAATTTCAAAGGCTTTAAACGTGAAACAAATTATCAAAATTATTTTTTTAAAAATTCTCTATTAATAATTTTTCACATGTTTATATTTCATTTTAATTTGAATACTTCAAATATGCAAATTTCCCTGGTAAAATGTGAGTTTTAGAATTAAATTCATTTTCACTAGAATAATTTTTGCTTTAAATAAATGAAATTTTCAAATTATATATACACTGCTGGCCACATAAAATGCAACACCCAGAAGGACCAGAGATATCCCGGCGAAATTTATTTGACAAATAACATGTTGTACAATTATCAAAGGATTAAAATTACAGCCTCTTGTGAAGTGTGGATGATGACAAAATCAGTAGTTAGTGTAGCCGCCATTGTTGGATATAACCGCTGCCACACGCATCGGCATAGAATCAAAGAGGCTTTGGATGCATCCTTGGGGTACAGCAGTCCATGCGGCTTCCACATATTGCCAAAACTGATCTGGTGTAGCAGCGGGTTGTGTATCCCGGGTCAGTCGTTGTACAAGCATGAACCACACGTTTCCGATTGGCGATAGATTGGGAGAACAAGCAAGACGAGGAAGCAATTCAATCTGATGGGTAAAGAAGAACTCTTGAACATTGCGTGCCATGTGTGGTCGCGTATTATCCTGTTGGAAAATGGCTGATGTCAAGCGCAGAAGGTATGGGAGGACCACGGTCTTCAACACCTCATAGAAGTAGCGCTGGCTGTTCAGTGTAACGGTAATGCGTACTAGAGGGGGCGGGAGTGAAATCCAATACCACCCCAAACCATGATACCGGGTGCAGGACCAGTGTGGAGATGCATAATGCCACAGTTCAGCAGCCTTTCACCACGGTGCCTCCAAACTCGAATCCGACCATTGTGATGTTGCAGGCAGAAGCGGGATTCTTCAGTAAATACAATGTCGCTCCATTCCGTTGTCTATGTCCGTCGTTCATCTCATCATTGGCGGCGCAAACGCTTATGGTTTCGAGTCAAGGGTAAACGAAGCAATGGACGCCTTGAGGACATTCCACTCTGCTGCAAACGGCGTCGAATGGTACGAAAGAACACCGAATGATGCGTAGCAGACTGAATCTGTTGCGCTATGATTCGTGATGTGGCTGCGCGATCCATCACTGCCATGCGCACAATCTGCCTGTCATCACGGACAGTGATGCAATGAGGTAGGTGCGATCGGCCCCGTCGGCCCGTCGTTCCCTCCTGCATCCAGCGATCACAGATTCGCATCACAATTGCTTGGGTTCGTCCAACACGTTGACTGATTTCTCTGAAGGATAATCCGCAATCCCTATAGGCTACTATTCTTCCTCGGTCGAATTCAGAAACTTGGTCCAAAGACGCTCGATGTCTTCCACGAGGCATAGGTAAACAGCTTAAGCAAAAAAAAAAAAAAAATTGCTGTACTTCAAATCACCAATCTGTTTCCCCCTTAAATAGCTCTTGCAAGTGGCGCTACGGTCGCCCGTGATGTGCGTTTGCGCTGCAATGCTAGTGATTTGCATAGCTCATCGTCGCAAACGCATGATGTAAATTTCACATGGTTTATATGCTTCCTTGAAGGTGTTGCATTTTGTATGCCAGCAGTATATATATATATATATATATATATATATATATATATATATATATATATATATATATATATATATATATATATATATATATATATATAGAGAGAGAGAGAGAGAGAGAGAGAGAGAGAGAGAGAGAGAGAGAGAACGAGACCATTTAATCGAAATCTGTTTGGACTGTCACAGTAACAGTATCCCTTTGGTATGCACCAATCCATTCATGTTTTTTTTATAAGACTCATAATTAGAAAATTATAAGTTTCAGATAACTAGAAATCATCTACTTTATAAATTGATGTAATGATTATCTCATGGTACGAGCATGTGTCTCGTATGGTGAGCACAGTATTGAAAGAGTATGAAAGGTATCCATTTACATAATTAAGTGAAGAAAATTTTGATGCCATTGAAATTGATTTTACTTTTAATTTTTATAGAAAGGCGATAGAGAAAGTATGTTGCTCTGTTCTTGATGATACTGATATGCTAATAAATTTATTGTTAACGTTACTATCTATCTTAAAAAAAAATAAACTAAATCCTAATTTCACTTTTAATTTAGATGCAATTTAAATCAGGAAAATGATGTTTAGTATAGACATAATTTACAGTTATTTTCATTGAAATATGACATAAAATTGAATAGTTTTTAAAATATATTGATATTTTTGAATTTTTTTTATTGCGTATGCAAAACAATTTAGTTACATAAGATCAATACTTTACATCACATTTATTTTAAAATGAATATATTTATCTCATTAATATTTTTCTTTTTCCAACTATACTACAATTGCTACTCAAAAATAATTGAGATTTCACTAAATTTTAAGATTCTGTAATTCTTGATGCAACTCTTGATCGCCAATTACAAAATAATTTACGCGAACTGTGAAGTGGGAAAACGCGTTTTTTCTCTCTCAATGGTATCATACAATTGGGAACTTTGAAAAGATCATTTAATATTACAGATTCTTTAATAATGATAGTATTTTAATAAAGTTATTCCTTTTAACTAATGCTCCGTAATTATATTGCTCAGTAAAAATTATTGTTTCTTTTAATTGAAGTCAAAGATTATTTGACCGAGAGATGTCTTATTCCTTAAGTCTAAACATTTCATGTAATTGTTTCGTAACTTATTAATGTTCTTCAAAATACACTTGAATTTAACCTTTGTTAGATTTAATGTAAGAGTTATTGATACCTTTTTCTATTTATTTATTCATATTTATACTGCTTTTTGTGATCTATTTCAAATGTTTTTAAGTTATGCAGTTGGATCTTCGTATTTTAGAAATTAATTCTTAATGCCTTAAGTTTGTAAATAAGAGTCTGTCACACACGTCCTTTGCCAATATCCCTCGCATTGTTTCTAATGCTAGTATGATCATTTCAATAAAACGATCATACTAGCATTCTTTCACACGTACGTACTGAAAATAGGGAAAATGAATAGGCAAAGTTTTATTTGCAGTTACAAGTTGTTAATTGTTTGAGGAAAAAGTATAGATTCCTAGGAAAATATATGGTTATCTGTTTAATTTAGGACGAGTATGTAGAGCAAAGGGATTGTAAGCTTATTTATATGCACATGAAATAAAATTATAAAACGGAGGAAAAAAAAACAAAAGTATATCTTATAAGAAAATGAATTTTTTGATTACATCTTTTGATGCTCGTAAAATCTAAGAAAAAATGTATTTTAGATAAGCTACCAAGAAGGCGTAATTTGAAAAGAATAAGGAAAAGAAAAGCGACTTACAAATAAGAAATATGCTTGACAATAATTGCAAATTTAATTTAGCAATTATTAAAATAAATAGAGCGTGAACAATGAATTTTTATTAAATGAATTCAGAGATGTAATAATCTTCAGAATTGTGATGATCAATAGAATACTTCAGTTCGTACTTTTAAATAAATATTATTTACCCTTGTGACAACATCCTATTATATGTCTCGTCCACTACCTGAAAGTATAATCTCAAGATCTAAATTTCAACTTAAGTTCAAGAACAGACTAATTAATTAAAATAGTTAGTTATATTTGAAATATCAATATTTACTCCACAAGTAAAGGGACTGCTCTCCACAATAAATATCCTTTCTGAAAGTATTAAGAACTTCTATGATCTATCAAGCAATACTCTTACCGGAATATCAAGCGATTACCTCCTGCAATTACTCCCACAAAGTTGAGTTCTAATCTCATCAAATCCTCACTACACGCTAGAATATTTCACGCACATCATACCAACATTCTTCTTATTACTATAACTTTAATTCAACCTTCTGTCTCTCTCTTTTTCTTCATCTTTCCTCCATTCTTACAACTGTAATGTAGCTTCTAGACGGCCACCTGTCTGAGATAACATCTATCTGAAACTCCTCTTTTGTTTCCCGGCTTTCTAGTCAAAGATACGTAATAAAAGGTTTATTTCTCCAAAGCGGGAAGTAATAGGTTACACCTATGGTCAGCTAAAATGGTGCATTCATTGAACACATGGTCCTGTTACACAGGTGCGGAAGGGATGATTCGCTTTTGTGAAGAGGAATTGCAGGATTTGTGAATTATGCGTAGAAATGACATGTGGATTTGGGGCCCATCCGTTTAACTTTCGGCAAGTGGCGCCAACATGGCCGTGAGTCAAACTGGACATTGTCCGAAAAGAACGAATGGTGTTGGGGACAGAGACGGAAGTTGCCTTTGTAAGTCGGTGGCTGTCCAATCAGAAATGGAAAAATAATCGATGGGGGCGTGTGATAGCCTTACCTTGAAGACTTAAAAGGGACGGAGGGGAAAAAAAGAGAAGGGTGAGAGAAGAAGATCTCGCGACCAGAGAGAAAAAGGTGATACCGCGAGGAAGGAATTAAAAGTGAATTCGTGCTATTTTATTCGAGCTATTTCGGAGGTCTCTAGTTCGTGCTAACACCCACACACACATTATATCTGATAGCTAAATGTTGTGATTAAGCGAAAACGCCTTGTAACTTGCGAATGAAATAGTAAATACGAAATAATTATTTTATTTAAGCTGTGTGATCCTTTTCGCTTTCTAGACATTTTAATAAACCTGGGGTCCCTACGTTGCACTACACATCAATTTATATACAAGCTTTGCTTTGCATACTGTGAAGTAAAGTTGTTTCACTGAAGTAGTGTCCAGGAAATGCCGATAAGGATAACTGAATGGAAGTAAGGATCATCGCTATACACTAATTTTAAAAAATATTTTTCTTAAATTTGCCATTCAGATACATACACTACTGATATTAATATTTTCCATATTTACAAGTACCTTTTTTTGTTGTATTTCCCTTTCGTGACCGGATCGTATCTTGTTATTTACCCCAAATATGTTTGTAAGGAGTAATTTCTAGGCCTAATTTTTTTTTATATATTTTGTCGACTGTATCTGTTTTTATTATTTATATGTACCACCCAGATATGAAAGAGGATTATTCTATAACACCTAAAAATCTCCAAATATTTAATTAATTACATCTTTTCTATTATTCATATGTTTTACCCTAATATAGAAAATGAGTCTCAAAGAAAACGTTACAATGGGACAAATTTGTGACGTTAGGCTATTCAAGGTTTTCTTTTTACTAACCTTGAGGATTTTTTAATTTGAATTGCTTAAAATTCCAGTTCCTTGCCCACTAAACGAAATGTGATTAGGCAAACTATAATGACTATTCTTCATCGTACAGCTCTTGCGCCATATCTCAATCTAATATATCAATCCTTAACCACTGAATTGCAATTTAAGATACGCAAGAACAAACTAAATATTTCATTAATAATCACTGGAGAATATACAAATTCGCTCTCTCTCGAATCCCAATCAACTTAACAATCCTAGATAATGATTTAGGTATAAATCTTTTTTAACCAAATCACTCGTTCTGAATTCATCAATGCTCACTAACAGTAGCTCCGTTGTTTAATATTTTAACCAAAATTCCTTTCATTATGCAAAATTAATTACGTTGATTAAATTCAAATTATAAATATCTATTAAGAAGTCGTTATCCTCTATTTCTTCTCATATCTAATTCACTTCATTTCCACCGTCTTCTTATTTACCTAATCTCGTTTCATTTTGCGAGGGAAGGAATTGTAATTTTATGAAATTCAAATTATTATAAAGTACTCGAGGTTAGAGAAAAGAAATTCGCGAAGAGCCCAATGTCAAAAAATTAGACAAAAATAAAAAGTGTAATGAATTGAATGAGTGATATATATACAATTGGTTAGAAATTAATCCAAGTTAGTAATAGGTGTTGAATCTGCTATATTCATGAGGTGTCTCATTCTGTGAAAGGTAGTAATCTAGGCCTTTATCGTTAAGGTAACCGTACACTTTTAAAATATTATTTTTGTCAAAATTTTCGATTTTCTAATTTTAATGTCAGTTTAAAATTAAAACACTTTTTTCTTTCTAATAGTGTTTAAGTTTTACTTATACCTTATTTAGAACTTAAGTTACAGGGATTTGAATTTTACTCTGTAGCTAATTTTTAATTGCATTTGAAAGTTTGTTTTTCATTTTTATCAAAATGAGTTTTCTCGACATATTTACATATGACAACGTAAATATCAGAAGAAGTTATGAAACAAATTAATTTAAATTTTGCAAGTTTCTTCGTTATATTGTTTTTAAGAGCCCCTGCTATTTTCATGGTTGTAAAATTGATATGTTTTTAGTAACAAAGGTATAAATCATGTATTGTTAGAACTTTTTTTGGATTTTCATTGTTATTTGACTCGAAATACAAAAAAAAAATTATAGTAAGATGATTTTCATCATGAAAGTAATACCAGCCCTAAAAATATTATGATGAATAAAATAGAATTTACGGAATAATAATATTTTTGTTTACTTTTGAGTTATAAGCGTTATTCTGATAATCAATTTATGTACTATTTTCACCATGTTTTCCACTCCAAAATTTTTTATTGAATTAAAAACAGATTATTAAATGTGTTTTTCCTAGTTTTAGGCTATATTTTAGCATTAAAAATATTTTGACAGCAAATATCAATGTATTTCAAAAAATTTTCTCCGAAGGTGTACGGATACCTTAATTATAAGCTAGGATTAAAGAAAGAACAACCTTACACACACGCACACACACATATTCTGTGAAGATAGTGAATAAACTCTTTAGTCATTTCCCCCCCCCCCCTTATATCTCTGAAATTGGATTTGTAACCCTATAGAAGTTTTAATTGAGCCTTATAATGTCAGAAGTGTTAAATTAAATGATTGGTGCTACTAATTGAGTTTAGATATCAGTTTCTCTTGGGCCCAAATTTATATTTATTTCTTGTTATATAGGAGATTGTATGCGTAAATATTTCATCTGTACTGATAGGGTTTTGATAAGCTTCTATTTGAAGGGAAGTGTAATATGCTAATTCGGTTTAATTCTTGTTAAAACCGTTTTCTTTTCTTTTCTTCCTTCCCTTTCTTTTTTTTTTGATTTTTGAGAGTTTTTGAACTTCTGATTTATCTATTCCAATACTTAATCATTATAATTTTTATTTATTCAGTCACTATATTTAAGAATGGAGTCTCTAATATAACTACTTCTTTGCAGCAATTTAATCATGCTAATTTGCACTATATTGAGCAAAATACCTTTTTGTATCTTCATTAAAATTTTCATTGAAATATATAATAAATTATTATTTTACATTACATGTAGTTTAAAACACTGTTTTTTGATAAACATATAACATCTAAAGTTTCGCCAGATTATACGCTTTGTAAAAAGTACATCACTGCAGTTTTTCATTTACATACGATATAACTCTCAAACTTTTAATGAACGTTCACAGAGATTGCACTATTATGATAAAGGTCATGAATTGTGTACTTTTTATAAATTTGAAAATACTATTTATGCCAAACGTATATCATAGTCGTATATTGAAACTTTTTTACTTCCGAAATTCTTTATTTTAAATAACTTCAAAGTATTGTATGCTTACATCAGTTAGAAAGAAGTATCTTCAATCATCTGTATTTCATATTATTTATAATAAATTCTTTAAGTTTCATTATTATCAACTTTATATTCCATGAAGATTATTAAGAAAATAGAATGAAACAATTCCTAGAATTATCATAAATATATTATATCAAGATTCTATAACTTTTATCTATCTTATTCGATATATAATGAATCTATGAATTTTTTCTTCATTTTTTAATTCTTTAACTTTACATTGCATGATAATCATTGAAGAAAATAAAATGAAATTATCATTACTATATATTACGTCAAGCTTCTGTAATACATTTCCTACATAATTAATTTATGAATCGTTTATGTTTAATTATTATTAACTTTAAATTCCACGAAAATTATCGACGGAAATAAGATGAATCAATTCCTTGAACCATCCTAATTATACTATGCTCAACAAATTTATTCTAGGTTATAAAGTGTCATCTGAATTTTCCTAATCAAATATCATCAAAGTTCTATATTGTTTGATGGAAATATGTTGTTGAAATTCAACAGGGATTACATAAATTAAACCCTCAAAGAAAAGAAAGAAGAAAAGATTAAGAAGAGAAGAATTTGATTAGTAATTCCGAACGAATTCATAAATTAAGCTCATTTACTTAAATGATTTCTTCTTCTCATTAGATATGATTTGCTACCAAGTATTTTAATTCATTACTTAAAGGTCTAATTAAAACTTGTTCGCGAAATGTTTACAGTTAGCCAGTTACAAAAATGAGTGTGTTTTCTTTCCTTCATTAATTACTGTGATTAAGATCCACTTTATTTTTTCTTACAACATCATTTTGGTATTTAGCTCTTTTCTTCATCTAACTTAATTGTTTCGTCCCGGATTTGATTAATAAACGTCTAAGTCTTGGATGAAAAAGACGAAGAACAAATAAACAAGTAAAAACGTTTCTTAAAAACTCCAAATTCAAAATATTCTTCAGCGGATGAAAAGTAAAAAAAAAGTGATTTTTCTTCTTCTTCTTCTTTTTTTTTTAACAAATAGCTAATTTTCATGATGATCGAAAAATATTAAAATAAGATCTTGTTGATTAAAAGTTCTTATGTTCTTTTGTATTCTGCGCCATTTTTTTTCGTTCCAAAGAACTCTCTTTTTGATTATGCAAGACCTTTCTTACTTTCTTTTTTTCGCTTCAGAGCGATTAATTTACTTTCTATTCATCCTAATCGATAATTTGTTATGTTAACCTTTCCTCTTTTCTAACTTTGTGTTTTTAAAAGAACTCTTTTGTTAAAGTTCTCTGTTTTCATAGAAATACCCAAACCGGTTAATTGAGAAACTGATACGTCAGTTGATTGATTGCCGGCAGAGGGGGTCTGTGCTTTTCCACAAGGTTGCCAGTGGTAAATTAGAAATTATCGTCTTTTATTTATTTGACTTTTTTCTTTACTTTTTTTCGAAGCGTACACGGTTTTCTGAGCCTCCCTAAGGAAGTATTTCAACAAATCCAGCAATCAAGTTGCGGATTCAAATTTGAATATTAAATTTTATCAGGCGCAGACTTTTTTTTTTTACTTGTCTAGCTTTTAAAAAACGGGGCTGAAAAATAACGATTTCGAAAATACAGTTTTGAATGTAAGTGCATTTGCGATCGATTTATAACGGGGTTTGACATTCCATTTTTCCCCCTCCTGCTTCAAAGCAGAGAATTTATTTCCGAGACTATTTCGTGCTTTGTAATGCGTTTAGTGAAACAGCGCTACGTTTGGCGAAAGAAAAACATTATAAATCGAAATCCAGTTCCGTTAATATAAATATGCGATTTAAATCCTTTTAAAAATAGAAATCTTTTGAAAAAAAAAAGTTTATTTGGTTAGTTCATTATTTTAATTCACTACAATTGTAAAATGTACTTAGCCTACAATACTATTTCTTAAATTTTCTGTTGACTAAGGTCAACAGAAAATTTCATTTATTACTATTTCATTTATTACATTTACTATTCATTTAGGATTTAACGCTTTTAAAATTAATAGCGTTTCTCAGAATATTTGACACACTCTGCACACAATTATTAATTAAAAAAAATTTCAGTTATAAGCTATAAGTTAATCAACAGTGAAATGTGACAGTTTAGTTTCTTCAGTTATTAAGATTTAATATAAATTATTAAATAAAATGAAGGTATAAAAATGGACAACAGAAAGTCTTGTTTTCGAAATTAAAAAAAATCTCTCTCTCTCTGGAATATTTCCATAATTATTCTATCACGCATCAGAGTTAAAAAAAAGTAGAGTTTTCCGCAGTGTATCTGTACCAATTAAATAAAGGTTCTTATTGCTCATTTTGATTTTCGTATTTATATAATAAATATATTATTATATTTTGTTGCTGAAAAAGCAGAATAATTGGAAGCTCCTCTCAGAAATTTATTATGAAACTTAAATAAGTAATAGCACAAATTAGTCCCAATTAAATCCGTTTCACATATATGAGATATTCGAGGAAATAAAATCAAGATGATATACTTGTAAATTTTCTTTTATTCGATATTCTAGTGGTACTCAAGAGTCATGAGGAATGCTACTTCTGTTTGAATAAAATAATGGGATGCAACCAAAGATAAAATCTAGGACACTATAATTCTTTCGTTAAAAACCCGTGGTTATACGGTTTTTACAACGTTTTTCTGAATTTCACTTGGTGTGTGTGTGTGAGTGTGTGAGTGTGTGTGTCATCAAATTTTCGATCGTTAATTTAACCAACTTCCCATCAAGCTAGAGCTTTGAAATTTTGGGAATCGTTCGTACTGGCCTAACAATGCAATATTTAAACGTTTGCGAGAAGTTTTAACTAATATTTCAATAATTTTAATAAGTCAAAATATTCTTTCCTCTCGGCGCTTTTAGGATTGAGGGAAAAATTTCTTTCCCCCTCTGGGAACACCGGGCACTCCCCGCACCACATGAGGCCTCGTAAAACTATTGTACTCACAAAGGGGAGATACTATCTCCCCTTTACTATCTCCGAGATAGTAAGGGTTGCTGACTTTTAGACAGTAATCATTCGCAAGAAAGAAAGTTTCCAATATTTGGCACCATGTCTCATCACAATAATTTTTTCTGAATTCTGGTTCCCATTTTTTTTTAATAGAATGACTTACAAATTTTCAAATGCATGTTTTGATTTTATGAGTATTATGAATTTTTTAATACGCTCACAAATATCTCTTTTTTAGTAAATTTTAAAGTTAAAAATAACCAACAGTTTTAACTAATATTTCAGTAATTTTCTTTAATAAACTTTGCCACCATATAAAAACGTTGTTTTTAAAAACGTTGGTTTTTATATCGAATTATTATATATTTGTACTCTGTGTTTTAGTTTCAGCATTTTATTTAGAGATGAAATATTTTTCCTTGTAGCCCTTGAAAACTAAAGCGTCAATTATTTGACTCGTATTAGTTTTTGAGATTGACATGATATTAGTTTGATAAGATAGATATAACCTTTTGTCGTTAAGTGTTTTAAACCTCGTGAATGGGGTGAATTGTTGTTTGACCTTAGAGTGTCAGGGGCTGTTTCGAACCCTTGTCCATTGAGTCCGGAGAAAGAGTTGAGCATTTTGTTGCACCTTTATCAACCAGACTAAAAGAGACGTCTCATTCAAGTTAGCTATTAAGGCGTTTTACTTTTTGCGTTGTTGGTTAAGAGATCCGCTACATACTTCCTTTTCAGTATTATCGTGATGATACGAAGAGAATCATTCCGAATAATATTCGTAGCGAAAGTCGCCTTTCCAGCTATTACTGCAATTATTATACATCCTCTCCCTGTTAAATTGAGTTTAATTTGGAACTGTTTCCATTTGACGTCGGGAGCATATGTAACCAATAATTTTAGGTTGAGCTGTCATCTAGTGTGCAAGTTCTGAGTCACCACTTTGGCGTTGAGTGTTTTCGACCCTGTGGAAGGGAAGAGATTTGTTTGACCTTGGGTACCGGTAGAGCTTCGAATCCTGAACCTGTGGGTGCGATGAAAAGTTGACCGATCGCTTTTTGTTGCGCCTTCATCAACCAGACCGAGAGACGGCCCGAGAGCTTTTCGGGTTAGCTATTAAGGCTTTTATACTTCTATTGTTGTTGTTGAAGAGAACTGCTGCAATCTATGAGAACTTAAAATTCAAAGGTCATTTGGGATCATGTTTTTCAAGCATTTAAATTTTAAAGCTTTCTTCCTAGTGTTTTCTGGTACAGTATTATTTGTAACGAGTTATGTTTATTTTTCAAAAGCCAATATATTGCAAATAAAACTTAATGGTCGATATAAATGTTTTTCATTAGTTTAATTTATGTTACACTGGGCCATGATCAGATAAACTTAGGTAACTTAATTCATTTTTTGTTACTATTATCAGTGTTTTGGATGTTTTAGATTTTTGTTCATATACTTTTCAAAAATTCAGCAACTAACATTTAATTAATTGTTAAAATGATAATTTCTTTCTATAATTTATTTAGAAAGAAAATTAAACTTTTGTAACTATTAAGACATTAAATATTTAAGAAACATGGAATAGGATAAATTTTAAGTTATCGTTTTGGAAAAAAAAATAAATAAATGTAATTATTTTGATACACAGTTACACCTTTAACAAGTATTTACTCAAATTAGGGTATTTTAACATAAAAGAATTCACAATTTAAATAATCTTTTCAAAATCTGATCTCAAAAGAATAGAAATTAATGGGAAAGTAACAATGGACACATAAGAATTTCACAAAATAGTCAAATTTTACAGACATTTGAGTGTAATTACTCTCAGTTTTGAATTTGTTGATGAAAAACTCTGACAAAATGCTACATTATGAAAAACATAACTACTTAAATGTATATGAACCGTATAGAATCATGTGCGAGCTATGAAAGAAACTTTTATGTAACAAACATGAAGATTTCAATGCAATTAAAAATAATTTCTTTCAGTCGATTATTTTTGAAAGTAATTCAGAAATAAGCTCTGGAATGAAAGGAATCGTTTTCGAATCCTTTAAAAGATTTCAAAGCGTCAATCTCTGCAAATAACATCTATGTACGATACCTAAAAAAGATTAAGCCCATCTGTACTTGCTCCTACTATTTAACACATCCTATGAACGTTCTTGGGTCCTAAGAAGAAAGAAGGAAAAAAATGGCGCCATCGACCTTTTTATTCACTTGATTGATGATGGATGTACTTTTTTTTGTTGCCACGATCGAAAGGCAAATGGTTATTTCAGGTTATTTTTATTTGAAGAGTGCTGAACAATAGTTTTCTTCTCAAAGGAATTTTTTTCGTGATTTTTTTTGTTGAAACTTTGGAAAAGGATCTCATTCTCCAATGATTTATGTTAAAACTGTACCATCACTTGAGAAAGACCAAAATAGTTGTTTTCTAGCAATTGTTTTGGGAATTTTTATCCAATAGTTTCTAATCTAAAGTGAAAGCATGTGTCATTTGAATTTAATTTTCTAAATTAATGAAATACAAAGAATTTAGGACTAAAAATACTATGTTTAAGACGTTGTTCAAATTCATAAAAATATTGATATAGAAAATATCTTTTTTTTTTACGAAATATGTTCTTGGGGAGATATTTAGCTATTGTTCTGAAGTAGCATTTCCATTAATAATTTTCGGCAATAACTATACCGTTAACGATTTTTTTTGCAATAATCATATTGTTAGAGATTTTTTTCAATAACAATACTATAACAATTTCTTACAGTAATGGTACTGTTAACGATTCTTCTTTAATACCAATATCATTACTGATTGCTCTTTTAATAGTGGTCTAGTTACAGAGTTCTGCGATAGGGATTTTCTCAACAGGTTTTTTCCCCCGTAAAGCGGCATTATCAACAAATTAGATGAAATACGATTGTTGTACATAATTTTTCTATAGCATAAATATTCAAATCTTTCCCTGGATTATTATGCTTAAATAGAAAAGCTTTGTTTTAAATATTAAATAGGGGGGGATAATATTGATAAAATAATAATGCAAAAATTAGGTATGTACATTTTAAATTATTAATATTAATTAACTTTTTTCTTATCTTAACTAATGATATGATCAATATAAACTAAAATGACCTTTAAATATAATTAGGAGATTATAAGTTTTGTTAAATGGATCTCAGTTTATGTATAATTTATTTCTTAACTTAACCTTATTTTGGGTGAGTTAAACGAAAGAAACAAATCATAACATTTTAATGTAACTATTGACTTGCATTTCCTTAATTTTTTTAACGTCCCATTGTAAAATATTTGAAATACGTTAAATTCACGGAAGAGCAGGAAGTGTATTTCATTTTATAACTTTCCTTCAAAAATTGTTCCTTTCGATCGAAGAAAAGGTTTTCTTCTGTAATTTCGTTTTGTAGAATCTTTATAACTGTACACATTTCCAAAAGTATATGAATTTCTTAAATTATATTAAAAGTTTTTTTTGTTTGAGTTTGGAAGAAATAAAAAATAAAGTTTAAATATTAAATGATGAAAACCTCGATTAAATATAATTAACATATAATAATTAAAAATTGTGTTTAAGTATACATATATTATGACTGTGAAATTAATTATTCGGTATTCCTTGAAAAATAAGCTTTCTCGATTCAGGTGAAAGTATGTTACCGATACATTTACTTACTTTTTGTATTTTATAGTGAACTTATCAAATGATTTAAACTAGTCCATAGATCAACCACGGGCTCCTTCACCCAATTAAGATTTTTCATGCCTTAAATATTGTGGAAATTACTTCAGTAATGTCCTTTTTTGCATAATGGGCTAATGCGAAGGCATTGTGCTAAAAAGTGACCGCATTCAGTGCTAATTATTGCAGTTCTACAACATCAACGGTTTATTTTCTTAGAAACGGATCACAAATTTAAAAAGTTTTAAAAAATAAAAACTCAGTTTTAAAAAATACTCCGAACATGGGGAGGGGGCTTAGATGCATTACATTTTAGAGTATGATGTAATTGAATACAGATTTGTAATTCAAATCTTGAAAATGATAAGTAATCAATGTTTTCTTATTTATTGCCGCAGTATTTTCTTCATTTCACTAGCATTTTTATTATTAAGCAAATAAATATCCATATGATCAGCTTGGTTGTTACATATTTCATCAAGAGTTATAATTGATGGGGGGATTTATCTGGATGATAAAAGTTAACCAAAACAAGAGAGCATTCGGGCGTGAAAAGTTCTAGTGCTTGGACTTCTGTGTTACCGGCCTCCTGGCCCGCTGTTTTAAATTTCAATATAGAGTCTTTAATTAGGAAAGCAAGTCCACCGCCACTTCTATCCGTTCTTTTTTTTTAGTATCGTTGTGTAGCCCTTAATATTAAATTGGAAGTTGTGATTCAGCCATGTCTCTTGTAGACAGGCTATATGAATATTATTTTCCAGTAGCAGGCAGAGTAATTCATCTTTCTTTTTAAGTGTTCCCTGAATGTTTAACTGTAAGATATTAAGAGTCCTCTTAGCATATTTCCCATTTTGTTCCTGGACTGCAGAACCAGACGCGTCGGTTGCCCAGTACGCGGTTGCTTAATTTAGATCCTCAAATTGACTGCTCAAAGAAAAATTGTTGCTATTGTCTCGAGAGGTTCGACTTCTGCCTGTTGGTCCGCGGAAGATATTTTATTTCCCTCCTACCACCCGAAGGAGGCATTCCCCTATCCACCACCTGGGTACGCGCCCTCAAGGGGTTACAACTACTTGCCAAAGTGGCAAGAACTCTTAATTTTACCAATTATAATAACCTTGTCATCCAAGATGATGCAAATACCATTACAAAATATAGATTCAGAGAGAAATTTATCATGAAGACTAATTAGATTTGCGAAATTAATGCAAGCAGAGATATCACAAAAACTATTATTAGACTTAGAACTGGTCACTTCGGTGGCATGAAAATTAACGCAGATGGCACCAGAACTTACAATTTCCGAGGAGGAACTTTTTCCAGAACACGTCTTCACATGCCTTTCAGTTCTTGCCTCTCTGCAGAGGTTGGGAGAATTTCCTTTCAAAGGAGAGCTGAACTGTGATAGGATTGTGGAGCTTGCGGGCACTGTAATACATGCACATGGATCCATATAACGACTTCTAGTTGGACACGACGCCAACCAACCGAACAACCAAATATCCGCAAGAGCTTCATTGGTTTAATTCTATTTAGTCACCTCTCTCTGATATGAAACTGTCGTTAAGTTACTGAAAATACAGAATCTTGGAACATAAATTTCGGATTGAAAAATGCTTTAATACTGACATATTTAGATGTTATAAATTTATCGAGTAACATATTTTAATTTAGTAATAATTTGTGTTTAGATCGACCCATTTTTTTTGTCTCAATCGGTAGTCAAAGAAACTTTGAAATTTGTTTGCGTGATTAACTGTAACTTTTTAGTTGTTAATTTGGAGAAATTAAAATTAAACAAAAAACAACAAAATATCAAATTTCTATTTTTAAAGATTCCACTTCAAAAGTACTGTCAGTAAAAAACAAAGGTTGAATCAAATATTCCGCTTTTGGTGAGTGAGAGAAATATACATCAGAGAAAAAAATGTTCAGATATGATTACAATTTGAATTCCAAAATGTAAAAATTGAAAAAAAGGCGCTAATTTTATTTTGAAATTCATTATGGTAATTTTCCTTGAATTCATGATATTTTTGAAGTACTTCAAATTCTTATTATTTGACTTACTTTTATTTATGACTTGAGGTAAACAACACGAGAGAAAAATCTGTTAGGATTAAATCAGGGTATTTTTATATAATTTTTGTTGTTGTAAACTCTTCAGATAAAACAAATATGGAGAAAATGTATGATCTATTTTCTTAGAAAGATAAATAAAAAAAAAAATGCACACAAAACATAATAAACAATATGATGAGATTAAATTCTTTTGTTATGTATAAGACAAAATAAAAAAAAGATAAGACATAGTTTAAATTATGAAAGATATTCACTCTTATGAGCTTATATAATTGTTCATTTTACAAATCGGCTATATACAGCTCTTGTAAGTAACAAAGGAAGGAAAATAAACAAATAGAACTATTAATATAATTATTAAAAACTGCTTACACTTGGGAAAAATCCATTTTTATATATAAATCTTATTTGAGAAAAAGCAAGCTAATAATAAAAACAAAAATATTTATTTTTCAGCTTTTTAAAATATTTTTATTGCTGCACACTCTCATGTACAAACGTAGTGTTCTTTTGTGGATGAATAAAGGTAACTTATGAACATATTTTGGAATAACAACTTCTAAAACAATGTGAAATTTAGAAAAAAATATTTGAAGTTTTGAAATTCCTCTCTGCCTTGGTTTCAATCTTTTTAGAATACCTTTTTAGAATCTTTTTAGAATATTTTTCTTAAATATTAAATGAATTTTCGTAATGATATCTTAAAATAAGAAATATTGTATTTGTAGAATATTTGCCACTTAGATGTATAAGATGGTTGAATTGAACACACAATATAGATATACGATTAACGCGGTTTACTAATAAATTGTGAGCAGTTATACTTGGCTGAGAATATATGACTTTATATGTTATAGCGGAATATTCAAGAACACTTCTTAGGAACGTAAAGAATATTCTGGAAGGTCTCAGAAAATATATAATGAAGTACAAATAACAACTTAACCAAACAAGTATGTGAATTTTCACTGTTCCCAGCACCAGGTTAAACCCAGGAACTCTAGTTCTACATATAGCATCTTACTGCTTCTTCAACGGTGTTTCTGAGCATTGGTTCTATATTTCTAAATTTTGAGAATTTTATTTGATAAATGAGCTTGAATATAATAAATACAAAAATTTCAATTATTTCAGATTTTTTTCAAACAATATTTTTAATTTGAATTAAGTTTCATTGGTTAAGTTAATTTTTAGTGTATTTAAGGCGATAATCTTAATTCCTTTTTCAGAATATTTAAAAGTCTGTCCTTAATTTAAATTTTCTGAATAGTTCCAGAGTTTATAGCAAGCAAAACTTGTAATAGATTTTTGAACACCCTTCCTTTCCTCTCCAGCTCTACAATTCAAGTTTCTTTTCCATGGGTGGCTATTCTAAGAGTGCTTTGCTTTTTCGGACGGTGTCGAACTACAGAGGAAAATGAAATTTTTCCGCAATGAAAACCATCGGTGCTCTTTATGATTTTTACTGCTGTTTCTGTCATGTAGTTCCAAATATACTTTAATTGCAAACCGAAAAATTTGTTAGTAAAGTAAACTTTTTGTAATTAACTGTAACTTGAATTGTTATGTTTATATTACCAAATTTATTGGACTAGTTATGTTTATAATATTGGGTTGAAATAAAATTAATCTTACTTTTTCAGTTAATTCACGTTAATTTTCCATTATCTTAATATTCAACTACACGGAATTTTTTTTTCTAGTTACTGGACGAACTAAATTGTTGTTGACACACGTGGCTTGATGGAGCATTTAAGTGCGAGGCAAAGGTAGTATATGCCGCTTGATGGAATATCCAAGTGCGAGCCATCGGTGATGCGCTCCGCCTGATTGGGAAAACCAAGTTCGAGCCATTGGTAATATGCGTCGCCTGATGGGACTCTTAAGGGCAAACTACCAGTAGTACGCACTTATGTGAACGCGTTAATCCGTTCACTCCCAGCGTATCATATGCGATACGCTGGCGTTTGCTCTCCTGTACCAGCGCCGAGAACGCCTGCTGCAGACCAACGTATCAACAGAGATACGCTTGATGAGAACGTGTTATTAGATTTTTTTTAAATATTACTAGATGGCGTTTCAATAACATAAAATCTACATAGATAATTTATTTGGAATGTTGACCTTGAAGATATGTGTTTAGATTTCACTTCTGGAGCGGGGTAACTGTTAAAAGAACGTGTTGTGGCGCGGCTCTTTAAATGTAATGGCATGATTTTAATGGTTAACTTGCTTTCATTTTGCTTTTTCTTTATTGCTTCCTTTTTAGAAGTTCGGATGAGAATTTATAGATATTTATGAGGGTTAGGGCTTTTGGTAGCACATGCTCTTAGCTGTTTGTTTCATTCAGTCAGTTTTTATTTGTAGCGACGGTCATGATGAAAAGAAAGTATTTATCTAAAACTGAGATTTGCGAATTAATGAATGAATCTGAGAGTGATGTTAGCGAAAATACTGATAAATCTGCACTGTTTAGTGACTTAGATGATGATTCTGAAACATCAAGTAGAGTTGAGAGAATGAAGACGAATTAAGCGATCAGCATTTAAATGATGACTGGAGCGAAAGCTTAAAATCTTTGCATTCTCTTACGTTCACAGAGAAACAAAGGTTGAATGTAGATAGCTCTGTTACTTTAGAAAATTTTTATTACTAAAATTTAGATTACAATTAATTCGAAAAAGTTTCATTACTAAAATTTAGATCACAACTGATTCATCAGATTATGGAAAAATATATGGAATAAAGAGACATAAAGACTCCTAGTTCAAACATGAAACATCCATTACGTTTCGTTGGACAGCATTTTCCAAATCTGTACATAGCCATTAAAGGGAAAAAGGACGAAAAAGATGAGCCCTTTGCTCAAACTCTTGCATAAACGTCAAAAGTTGACAAAATGTGTGTGTAAGACACGTGACGTTGGACAATGCATTGAAGAATGTTTTGAAAAATACCGTACAGCAAAATAAGATTCATATTTATATCTAAATAATCTATGTAACAGTAGATCATTACACCATGAAATTTTATGTAACAAATGTAAGTATTTATTACATTTTCTTAAAAGAAATGATTTTTATGTGATAATTTTATGTATGAAACATATATAATTTTTGATTAAATTTTTATTTCTTTCGTACATATTAAGTTTAGTGCATTTTAAATAATATATGTAAAAACTAAAATATTCTAATGAATGACCCATTTTAGATGAATTTTTTTTTGCGAGTTAGGTTTAATATCTAAAATCATCTGGGCACAGCACGACATTCAGCTGTAAGAAGCCACGGGCCTAGAGAAGCACTTCTTTTTTCTCCCTCTGGTAGTGAAAGGGTTAACTAATTTATAAAACTACTTTAATACGGTACTTGATATCAAACCTCGTCTGGTGAAAGAACCGTGACTTATGTGAAATGGCATTAAGTGCACTGAATAGATTAGAGGAGAGCAGAGAGAGGAATAAGCGTCCACGAACGTAGTTACATTTTCATTTAGAAAATGTAGTTCACTTCAACTCATTATATACTTGCATAAGATACTTCAAGTAAAGACTGTGTAAGAAGTAGAGTTGATAGAGCAAAATTACATTGCATTCGTTTAATAAAAGTAACTAAACTTACCAGAAAGCTTTAAATTATAAAGGTATTGAATGTAATTCTCATGATTACGTGATAAGTAAGTGATTTTAACTTCACTTTATACAAGTTCATACTTAAATCATATTTATCTGAAAAACACTTGTACATTTCACAGTATACTGAGAAAAAGCGTTCCTGATAAGTATGCTGGAACTCAACAACAAGTATTCCAAGTAGTTTAACGTATGTGTGTGCTTAAATTCGAATTATATTCGAATTATTATTCGAGCTCCTTAAATTTTCTCACATTGCTCGTATTCCTATATATAGCCTTTCAAAAATCACATTTATGTCGCACGTTTAGAATATAATTACTAAATTAGGTGTGAGTTATGAAAAGTTTTTTAATGGTTATTTTTGTTTTGCACAGTCTTATGCATTATATTTCACGGACTGCTTTCGAAGAAATTTAAGAAAAATAATTCGAAATATCATTTATCCCACAAATAATAGTATGAGTTATTGCAGGAAACCATTGCGATATGAAAGAAAGCTAAGACTTTACACAAGACTTCATTCCTCTGAAAGTTTTTGAGAATAAATTCGAAATAAGCAGTAATACCTGCCCTTTTATTGATTTTTTTCTGTTTTATAGAAGGAATAATAATATTCTAAATAAAGCTTATAATCATATAATACTTTTTTATCATATATATTTATTCAGATTCTATTTGGGATCTACAAGCATAGATTAGAATTTGAAATGACATTGTGCACATCGCATAAGAGAGGATTATTCATATATTCTAAAGAAATAGGTATGTATTTTATGGTTATAAAAGCAAGAAAAGCATCTAGTAGAATATGCATTTTTGTTATAAAATATATTCTACTACCATATTAAAGGCTGTGTAAGAAAAAAAAAAACATCTCTTTATTTCATTGCTTTGTAAAATAGAGCATTTTGTATTTACAGAATATATTTAGAATATCTGCACAGAACAACATTCTTTTCATATTTTATTTAAGTTCCTTTTTTATCATAGTTTTACAGAATATTTTTTAGAAGGTAAATATTATGTAAAACTCTTCTATGAATTATTGATAAATCACAATTCATTTGGGAAAGAAATGTTATATATATTTTAAGTATCAATAGAATTTCATATATTTTAATGAAAAAATAGTGAAATTACGAAAGCCAAATATTAAAGAAACATACCATTGAGTCCTTTATGAATAAATGAAAAAAAGCAGAAATATCTTACATTCACACTTCCTGAATGTACGAAGTAAAGAAGAATTTTATATATATATATATATATATATATATATATATATATATATATATAT
>BMAW01047722.1:0-14661 GCA_019974015.1 Nephila pilipes
TTTTTTAAACAAAGAAATATAATAAGTGGACTCGGCCGTACGATCGAGTACATACCGATGGTTCGAAAGGAACCGGATATCTCGGGGTTGGTGTCTGTTATAATGATGTAATGCACAGTTACCGGTAAGACACTTCTTACAGTATGCAGCCGAAGCTGTGGCTATTTACTGTGCACTTCAGCTGACGGAAAATTCCAATTTTCGTAAATTCATTGAGTATACCGACAACATGAGCGTACTGGAAATATTAGAAAATCTGGTAGACAAGAGTCACCCGGTTGTGAACTGATATCGCAAACATCACAGTACATCTTCACAGAAAAGTATATAACATCAAATTTTGTTGGATACCTAGTCATGTGGGAATTTCAGGCAGTGAATTGGTAGACTCGGCTACACGATCAGCTACGAATCCTATGGAATTAGCAGTCCCGATTTCCGACTTGAAACAAGTCGTTTTAAAAATCATTGAAACGGCATGACAGAGAACATGGAGTCTTCAGACTCCCAACACGCTTTACTCGGTGAAGCCTAAAATTGATTCGTGGCCCAATGTTTCAAGAAGAAAAGCAGACGTCAAGTTGACTCTTGCACTGGACATACACGATTTACACATAAGTACATTCAATTGGGTGCGGCAGTTCTTTAGTATCCTTCTTGCCATGTACCGTGCATCATATTTTAATTAAATGTCCGCTGTTTCATCAATATCGTCGCGTTTTTTTAAATCATCCATTCTACAATTATCTAATTTGGTGGAAAAAATTCTGCACCATAATATATTTGAGTTTCTGTACAAAATCGGATTTCTAAATCATATTTAACCTTTCTTTTATTAATCATTGATCTATTTAATCGTTAACAAACAGTTCTTTTTCAAACTAGTTTTAATCACCAATTATTTTTTTCACTGGCTTATCAATTTTATTTAAATTCTATCTTTTTGATTTTAAGAAAAAGTATTATAGATTGTTATATTATCAACAATTATTTGGCGTGGTTTAGTCAGATTTGGCTCTTGCGCTATTAACTTACTATCAATAAAAACATCAAATTACGAAAGAATTTAAAAATGTCATATTAATTTTATTGTCAAATTATAATTCCCTTCTCAACAATGAGGATACAGGTGCACTACAAAGAGCAATTAAATGTGTTCAGAACTGTATACTTTGCCAGTAGAAACCACGTGACTCCCGCTAAAGGACGCTGCTGATTGGAGTGAGCAGCGTATAACATAACGAACTTTAATTAGAACTAGAGAACGCTTTTGCTCTCCTATGTAACTTGTGTTGTGTCTTAAGCTCTGTGTGCAACTATTGTAGTATATGAATTAATATCAATACATTATTTTTATTTACAAGGGAGTGGAGTTCATCACTTTATTTGAATGGACAGTTTATTCTAATAAAATTTTGTTGCAGCGAAAGTTAAACGACGATATTTATTGCACCAGCTCCCCGGAACGACAGAAAAGGTATATCAAATTTTGATATTCTTAACGAATAATTACATACCAATTCTGAATTAAAACGAGAAACTTAAATTTTGTTTCTTAACAAAATGTGTTCAGAATTCAAAATTAAGATTAAGATTAGATGTGGTAAAATACTATTAAATTTCTATTATATGATATTTTTCTTAAACGCATAAATTCTCCTAAAAGTAAACGGTATTGCATAAACAAACTATACAGCAACATAAAAGAATCTTTGTAAACACTTACAAAATACTCCTTCACCTTTAAATTTGAAAATTGAAAGGTTAAGTAGTCATTGAAAGTAAAACTGCATGTATTATAGTTTTTCCCCCTTGCCCATTATCTGATACTAATTACGAGTTACTTTAATTTCACATGGACATTAAACTTGAAAAAGAAACCAAAAGTTCGCTAGAAATAAACATTTGTGACAAAGAATAAGTTGTTTATGACAACATATTTTGTCGCCATCTGTCGTAAATACACAGAAGTGCCCCGTACTCTTCAAATCCTACAGATTGCCTCATTGTAGGGAGGAGTATCTCTGAGCCAATAAATCAGTTCCTTGCGCAATAAATCATACTTCCTTATTTGGGCGCAGAATAGCTTCCTTTGTGAGTGAGTGAAAGTACGTGAGACCTAACTCTGTCCATTTTTGGTTTCATGCGACAAAAAAATGTGATTGGTTTTTCTAATTTCATTTCAACAAATGCTCACGTCATTTTTTTTTTCTGTTAAGTTCTCAAAAAAGTAGAATTATTCAAAGTGAACATTAATTAGCATAAGGAAAGTGTGCTTCCAAGTCCCAGGCTCTCTAGAATCAATTACTGTTAAAAAAAAACTTCTTCGAATTTTTAAAGATTTTTATTTTCACAAGCAAAACATACTTTAATACAAAATCGTTGCTACTGTTAGGTACAAAAAGAATAAAAGCAGACGATTCTTCCAGAAAAATCAATTATTAAATGAAGTATTAAAATAAGAGCAAGCTATAAATTATTATTAAACTAGACAATAATATTCTGTTCGGATATTCAAATAAAAACACAATAAGACATTAAATTAAATATATCTTTGTAATGTAAGCATATCTGCTGTAAACTAAATGTAGTGATTTTTATTACAATGTATTATAATGTCAAACTTTCAAACCTAACACTACATATCCTTTATTTTATGCCCACTCATTTTTGCTGACGTCATTTCTTCAAAACAACTTGTTATATCATGTTAATAAAAAGAAAAAAGAATAATAAAATTATTGCATCTTCGGGTTTTCTTTCCATTTTTTTTTAACTATTTTTATTTAATGCATACTTATCATAGATTTCCAATTACTTTTCTTAAGCGAATCCTTCAACTTATATATATACATTATTCTCTACGCCTGTTAAATTATAGAGGGGAAAAAAACTCAAAGCAAATACTATCACTATAATTTTTCATAATGAATTTAAGTCTTTTTGCCATTCTTTACGTATGTTTATGTTTGTTTTTTTAATATCGGTGCTGTAATATATATTCAAAATATTAAAATAATTGTTAGATTTTTGTTGAAGAAGATTTCTTCAAGTAACTAGAAAGAAAATTACTCATTCTTTATAAGCAGTAGTTTAACATTTTATTACTAATTGTTTTCTTAAAGGCAGTCTTCGAGAAATGTGAAAAAATAAGACCCAAAAACTGAGAATTTTTTCTGATAGATAATTGTTTCGACATTTATACTATATTTCACCTTTGTTATTGTTAGAAAAAAGTGTATTTTGTAATAACACATCAATCAATAACTCCCAAGACTAACCCAGAGATGGCGCTCGTAGTAAACCAGTAACCAGGTCTTTCTAGAGTACTAACCTTTGCTTGAAACGTGTCAAAATTTTAAGTCGATCGGACCAGAAACAGCTGAGTTATCGAGGTTGGAGTAAAGTCGTTTTGTAGTTTGTTTAAAAAATGGAAAAAACCGAGTTTCGTGTTCTGATAAAACATTGTTTTTTAATGGGTAAAAACACCGTGCAAGCGAAACAATGGATTGGAAAATGTTACCCGGACTCTTGTCCATCAAAAGCAACGATTTGTCGGTGGTTTGCCGAGTTTAAACGTGGTCGTACCGACACAAATGACGCGGAACGCTCGGGTAGACCTGTGGAAGCCGTTACACCGGAAAATGTGAGTGAAGTGACAAAAATTATAATGAAAGATCGTAAAGTGAAGCTCCGTGAGATTGCTGAGATGACACAGATATCATATGGAAGTGTATTTACTGAAAAAGGTTTTTTGAAGTGAAGTGAAAAAGGTTTTTTCCAAGTGGGTGCCGCGATTGCTTTCGATGGAACAAAAGCAGCAACGAGTCGATGATTCAGAAAGCTGTTTATCGCTATTTACTCGCAACAAAAAAGATTTCTTGCGTCGTTACGTGACCATGGACGAAACATGGATACATCACTACACTCCAGAGTCGAAGCGGCAGTGGCGCACAGCTGGCGAAAGCCGTCCGAAAACGCAGCAGTCAGCTGGCAAAGTCATGGCGTCAGTTTTTTGGGATACGCAGGGCGTGATTTTCATTGACTACCTCGAAAAAGGTAAATCGATCAACAGTGATTATTATATTGACTTGCTGGTGCGTTTGAAGGAGGAAATCGCAAAAAAAACGACCGCACAGTCTCGGGACTTATTGATCCATGTGTTAGGTATTGTATATGTATTAAATGAATATTTGGAAGAAAATGATACAGTTACATTAACTACTATAAGGAGTACAATAACGGTACAAAAATAACAATAACAATCCTGAAGATAAGTATATAACAAGTAATTCGCTCAAGTGAAGAACGGTTGCTCCAGGTAATAAAAAAAAATAATAATAATAAAAAAAAAAAAAAATGGGGGGGGGAAGAAAACATTTTAAAAGCGTTGGAACGATTGTATCACCCTAAAAGGTGATTAACAAAAGGTGTTATGTTGATGAATAAAAAAAAATTTTGCAAAAAAAATGTTTTCAATGTTAGTCTCGGGAGTTATTGATTGATGTGTTATTACTTATTTGTGTATGAGCCCATTTATTTTTTCGGTATAAAATGTATTCCTTAACTTGTCATCTATGCTGTCATATTAGAATGGCTTTAAAATTAACGTATTCAAAGGATAAATTGCATACTTTTGGAATGTTCCTGAATTTTAAGAATGCTTTGTAATAAGCAGATATATATGTTGCAACGTCACAAAATTGCATAAAAATTAGAATTTTTTGTTTGTTTGTAAATGTGTTCATATTTTGGACCGGACTGTTTGATATTAGGTGAAAATAGCCTTAAAACTGAGTTACACAAAAATTTCTCTGAAGTACAATTTTTACGTAAAAAAATGAAAGAAGGAAGGGAACACAGAGAGCAATAAAATATACTACAGAGGTTTATAATAATAATAATTAGTGATGATTTCTACTGATAGAAGATGAAAATTTTAAGAACAATATTTGTCAAGAACAATTTCCAATTGCATGTCATTTGAAAAAAGAAATATAAAGTGACAAATATTTACAAAATGATGGCACTTCTCGAATGCTATCGATGGAACTTTGTCTCTTTCAATCTGTTTGATTTGAAATGTCTTCTGAATCAATTAAGCTTTTTGCTTCCATCAAATCTGATTTCCATCCAAACTTCATTTTAAGGGTCAAGATATGGTCTATACATTTTTTCCACAAAGACTTGCCGCGTGTCTTATTCACCACTGTTTGAAATCTGTAAGAAAAATATAATTACAGTATGAGGCTTGAAAAATTATTTTACAACAGAGCTCTAAAAAAGAATGTAAAATAACTAACATGCTGCTATTGCGTAGAATTATGATTGCATCGTTCTTAATTACAACTAATTCGCTATGAATTACAATAAAGATAAATAAGATTACGATCAGGGAATGTTTCCGTCGTTTATGAAATACGTGAATTCACTAGGCGCAGTAGATTATTTTGGAATCGTAAAAATTATCCTAAAATTCTCGAAAAAGAATTTATAATGAAGGAATTTTTCGATTAGATATTAAAGTTTCGTTGAGTCGGTTTCTTGAGCCTAAAATTGGTTTGGGATATCGAAAATCCAAATTAACAAGGAGTAAGCGAAAAATAAAATAAAATAAAACATACAGAGAAAATCATCTTTATAATGAACAAATCGAGTACTGAATTACAGAAGATAAAGTCCTCTTCATGCACAATAGAAGTGCGCTTTAAGTTTTTTTTATTGCATTTTCCATTCAGACAACATAGTGCAATACGCTGTTTTTGTCATCGGTGATAAAAGGTGTAACTACGATTCTGATGACTTTGCACAGAAAGTAAAAATGTTGATAAGAAACTTCTACCTCCCCCCCCCCGTACATTCCGAACTATTACAAAACTTTAATTAAGACACTAATTTTTAAAATATGTGGATGAAACAAAAAATGTTATGGAAATTTACTGATAGTATCTCAAATTTAAAAAAACTCAGATTCATGGGGATTATCCGATGATCCGAGTTAAAGGGGTTAGGTTTACCGAAATTCAATTATACTTATACCATCCCTTATAAATCAAAAACTGTCGATTCTCTTAGTTAGAGCCAGTTTCCGTTAGTTACAAAATATTATTTTATCAAATATGCATAAAAAATTTAGCACATTTTTCTATTTAACATTTAAATCCGCTTTTTCACTCTATCCATCCATAAATAATGATTTTCTCATATGATATAATCCTGCATCTGTACCTTTCATGTAGCTTTCTTATCAGATATCCAACAAAGCAACCTATAAAAGTGTCTCCTATATGGGTTTTGGTTATATCAAAGATAGAAGATTAGGGATGGAAATAGTTATTAGCTTTACAAATCATTCAAAGTTTTTTCACTCCTTATTTTTCCCCCTATGGGTCTGATTCGTATTTAACAATATTCATAAGCTATAAGAGTTTTGGGACACTCACCACTTTTATCAAAATAGCTTTTTATTTGATAAATTTGTTACATCGTGTATATATATATGTGTGTGTATATATATAATGTACTATTAATAGTAAAAATGTTCAAATACGTAAAATCTTTTAGACAATCAGAACATTTGAAAATGTATTAAAATAATTTCATTTATATAATTTTCTTCGGTTAGGAAGTGAAGCTTTATTAAAAATGCTGATCCTTTAAATGTTTTGAATCACTATCTCTATAGTTGCATTTCAGTAAGACATAAAATGCTACGTTATAATTACGTTTTTATTGTAAAATACAAATTTAGAAGATCCATAGAGCTACTTGAATACTAAATGTTAATTTCAACTTAAATGTTGTGCTTATTAAATCATTCTTGTTGTCCCGGAAATGTTAAGGACTACTAACATTTCAGCAATAATGCAAATGCCTTTTTTGCAACGAATTTTTAGTCTTTAAGAATACAATTCAATAATGAAACTTTTTTTTAAAAAAAATTGAATCTAGTATTTATTATTCAGTTGCAATGGTTAGTTTTCAATTTTCAACTTCTTAATGACGTTTAAACAACGCCAACCAAGCCTGAACTTAATTATTAAATTAATCAAAATAAATAAATAAACATTAAAATGAAAGTATAAATCAGCAAAATATTTCCTACCAGGAACTCATATATGCATTCCATATTGTTTGATCGTTATAAATTGAATTCATGATTTGTTAACATTCTACCTATTTCTATAGATTCTGATTGAAATATGCTCAAAGGGAAGGAAATTTTAAGTTTTTTTTCCTGTATACATTTGTTATTCTACAACAATGACTAACATCGTGATCGATACCACCCACCGGTTGACCTTCAAGAGATCTAAAGGGGTGTTTTGGTCCTAAGCTAATTTAGGCGACGTTGGGGAACAACAACAACCCCAGGATAATACTCGCGAAATCGCGTTGAAAAGTTTGAAACTAAAAATCCTCGAACACATGTTTCAACAAATAGTTTTAAATGTCTTTTAAGCAAGATTAGGACCCCATTAAAAGTAGGTATTGGTGTATTACAGCTTTGATCCCTTTTTGATTTCGACATGAACGAGTCGCATCAAGGCATTGTATCCCTTGTAGTACTACAGTGCGTATGTTCCGACTCGATCAACAAAGTTTATATTTACGAGTTTGCGCAGGTTACGACAAGATCAAGGCTTCCATTGACACGTCACCATGACATTCTAGGCGTAATGTTAATCCTACGGAGTTTCCTTCTTTTCTTCTCAAAACTAGATCATTGCTTTTAATTGCATGAAAAGTATGCATTCGAAAATGCGGAGGAAAAGACAAGTTTCTGCGATATATATTTCCTTCATTTTTTTTTTTTTTAATTTTCGAAAAGTCAGTACGCCTGCGGTATCCAGCAGATATTGGTCCAGAGTAATGCCGAATTACTGGCAAACCACTAAAAAATAACGTTTTGAAACAGCAAAATAAGTATTGTTGTATAAAATTTGATTTAGAACATCCAAATAAAGAGTCAAACACACGAAATAAATAAAACTACAAAAAAATGTACTGTTTTGTAGAGATATTCTACATTATTTCCAGATGGCATAAAAACAACTTTTTTACGCCTATCAGCTTGTGTGAAAACGCCAGATTTCTGGAAGGGAAGGAAAAGTGCCAGATTACATAGGGGAGTACTTTGTATTTAAATACTTCTTAAAGATCTGAAAATTCCCAACTATGTCATTCATTTCAAGAAAGCGAGCCGGGGTGCTTTATATTTTATTTTTTAATTTATTCTGAAATAGGGAAGGTAAATACTTTTATTTCGAGAAGGGGGAAGGTAATGTTGGGAACCTATATTCCACACGAATCAACCCCAAACCAAACAAGCTTTTTTTAAGAAAAATATTAAATAAAAGTTAATTAAAATATTAAAAATAATTTAATTTAAAAATAATTAAAAAATATTATTTAAATATTTAATAAAATATTAAATGCAGAAACGCTTAGCATTTTGATTAAAACTCAAAATGCTTTCTTAAAAAATATTGTGTGTTAATTTTTTAATACATAAATTCTAATCTTAGTGCAAAAAAAAAAAAAAAAAAAAAAAAAGAGAGAGAGAGAGAAATGTAACACTTGAATTTTATTCAATCTGAGAACTGATTTGTTAATACATATTTACATTCCTCATTTCTTATTCGCTTATGAAACAGAATTTTAATTTATTAATTTTAAAAATTTAATTAACTACGCAGCGGAAAGCAACACAAGGCTTAAAAACTTTTTTCACTGATCGTTTATTAACGTTGCACTAGAAGCAACACGAGGACTATTGACGTCGGGCCTAGTAATTTTGAACTTCGGTCCAGTGATAAGGACGACACAGGAGCTTGTACCACTTTCTCCAAACTTCCTCATCACGCCTCAGGGAGAATTTGGGACCTCGATCAAATTTAACGCGCATCAGCCTCGGCTACACGGTGGGTCTTCAGCTGCATCAACGCTTAGACCTACGACTTTTTGAAAACAACACTGGCCGCGAGTCCGCGGCAAGGACCACTAGGTTAACGCAGCAGTGAATTGCGGACGACGGGAATTGTAATTTTGATCCAGAGCTAATCGAGGAGGATGACAATTGAATTAGTATAGCTCTGTCTAAGTGCAAAGTGTTCGAAAATAGCATTTTGTTATAATTAAGAAATGTATTTTTACGATATAGAAAGGGAAAAAAATTGCTTTGGCTTTGTGATTAAAAAAGCTGTTTAATTAATTGACGCTTGAGTCTGATCAAACTTAGAAGTAATTGTCTATAGAATCATCCTAAAAAAAAGCGTTATAAAACTTATAAGAGCTTGACAAGATTGTTTATAATCATCCCGAAAAAACACCTAAACATTTTACTAATAGGAGCTTGAAACTTTTGTTAGGCTTAGCGGCTGCGGTAGCTTAGTAGTCATGGAGACGGACTCCAAGTGGGCGTTGTTTTCGTCGAGTCCTGGGTTCGAGCCATGATGCCATTAAAGAACCACAATGTAGCGGGAATGATGCACGTTAAATCAGATTAAAGTTCGAAGTTATGGCGGGATGTGGAAATTTGGAGAGGAAAGTTTCAGCTCAAGTGTTTCCTTGTCATTTGACCTAGGATCAAAATTACGAGGTCCGTCACCAATTGCCTTCTTTCGCTGAGGCCTGTTGTTTCTCAGCGTGACTTTGACGAACACTCGCAATAACTTTGTTAGGTTTAATCATCCTTAAAAAACAAAATGAAACACTTATTCTACTGATGGTAATATTCTCCAAATCAAACTTATAAAATTGATAACAAATTCTTCCGTTTTCGTTTCCATTTTTTGGGACAAGTGTCTTTGATTGATGTTGTCATTCTATGGTGTTTGATATCGCATACAGCAAATGCCTTTTATACAGAAAGGGTTGTATTACTTGTACAAAAATATTTTGAATACTTGGCCATGTAGAAATTTGAAGCGATAAAAAGTGAATTAACCGTACGAGCTACTACAAATAATTTGCAGCTGGTAAAACATGCTATTGCACGATGAAGTAAAATTACTTGGACAAGGTTTTACCCATGGGTGCTGGAAAGTTGTTTCTTATTCTTGTAGTTGAGAAACGTCGCGAAAGAATTATTCAAACGAGTGACTTCTCTGGGCGCCATCAGCTTTGTACCAAAGATTATATTCGAGACATCGTCAGTTGTAACCGAAACATCTCCGGTATTGTCCGATACGACCACTGCAGCTCGAGTAAGATCAGAGTCCATCAAGAAGAAGGGTTCAGTTTCTGAAAGACAGAACCAAAACAAACAAATTTAAAACATATCACATTAAAGATAAAACTTATTTTGATTCTTCAAAAGAATCCTCGTACAATTCGCCTGATGCACGTTAATTTTTTCAGGATTCCAAACTCTCACGTTGGGATGATGTGGAAGCTATAATTGAAGGATGCTAGCCCAGGTGACGTCCTCGTCACTTTATTATTGTTCGAAATGATACGGTCCGTCTCATGTAACTTCTAAGTATGATGTTAATGAACAGTCAATCTATTATATATAATAATCAACATTGTTTTATACGTGCTTGGCAAAAATTAATCAAAAACTCTTAAATATATATTTCAAATACCTCAAAATTAGCGAGATATTTTATTTTGTGAAAACATTTTTATTAATTCGTAATGAAGAGACTGTTATCAGTTTGTAATTGCTTTCATGTTCATTACTAAAATTTGAACAATTTCATCAACAAAATTCTGTAAATTTTTCAAAAATTTGAAAATTATTCAAATTGTATGGATTTGAAGCATTTTTAAACTCCATAAGGTTGTATGACTCGAGAAAGGAGCGAACAGAAATCGTGGTAATTTCTCGTACTTCAGACAAAGTTCGAATTCCAATAATATCCAAATTGGTGTCTCACCACACGCCTAAAGACAAAACATGATTTTATGCAAAAAAAAAGTTTATTATTACTGTTGATATTCACATGAGGTGGATACCGTTTAAAAATACTGTTTGCCATTTATCTGTTACATGATTATATAGGTTTTGATATAAAAACAAATCGCGGAACACCGTTCCGGAAATACTGAGGGTCAAAATTTAGTAATAAAATGAAGAAAAAAAAGTACTTCAAATTGGGTTGTATACTAACACATGCAGGTTTACCTAAAGCATTATTTTTATGGTAATGAAACTACTTAGGATATATCAAGCCCAAAAGTCAAAAAGAAATAAAATAAAATATTAGACTCACATTACATATAAAACACATCACACGTACAAATAAAAAAATATTTAACGGCAAAATTTAAGAAAGGAGGCAACTGTAAATAGACAAAATTATTTAAAGTAGAAAAAATTGATACCATGTAAAAAGTGGGAAACTTTGTAATCGAGATTCTCCTTATCTGAGTACGAAAAGTTCATAGACCTCATCTATGCTCAATCAGGAGCGGGGACATATTAGATTCACGATAACCGCATTCTAACTTTTAGTATATTATAAAATGCCCATCACAGTTATACAAAGTAATAATAAAATTTTAATTTTAATTAATACATTCAATATAAGTCTACGTTCTATATAAAGTAAGCGTGCATAAATGTAATTTAGAGAAGGAAAATAAAAAAATTGTTCATTCCTAACTTTAATAATAAAAATAAAAATATTTAAAATACTTTAATAAAATATACATTTAACAAAAATGTAATGGTTAAATATTTTAAATATTAGTACAATTTATTAAAGCGTTCATGAGATAATTATTGGTTAATTGTGTGGATAATATTTCGATTTCACGAACTTCATTGTGTATATAGATTCTTAATGCACCCAACTATCGGCCATTTTGATTTCCTGAACGTAATGTTAATATTATGGAATTTCTACTACCGTCCTCAAATCTATAGATTTTCATCTATTTGAATGTAAAAAAAAATGCATCTGAAAAAAAAAAAAAAAAAAAAAAAAAAAGTGAATGATTCTGTGAAATTACATTTTTCCTCCGATTTTTTGAAAATATATATGTGCCCTATTTTAATGAATCGTTTTTGTGTTTTCCTGCCTTTAAAAATATTCTAAGATATTTTTAAAAATCGCGGAGAAATGTTTTCCCACAGAAAAAAAATCTTCAATATATTTTGCACTTTCGGATGCATTTTTTTGCACTCAAATAGATAAAATAATTTAGATTTGAAGAGGCAGTATCAATTACATAGGATTAACTTTACGTTCAGGAAATCAAAATGGCCAGGAGTCTTAAAAATAATTTGCACCAAAAATTGAAATTGGACGGCAAATTACTTTCTTTAAGCCTGAATACTTTGATTTTGATCTGAGTTTCCAAAATACAATCATGGAAGTAGATTTGTGCCGCATTTACATTGATCCTCTTTCATCTATAATAATACCAATGCGCAAGACACTTTTTCGGCTAGAATTGGTTCATAAACTGAAATTCCATGTTCGATAATATCACAAATAAAAGTGTTCATAAAAATATGCAAATGTAGGTTTCAAAATTTTCAAAACTTCAAACTTAAGTTTGAGATCTGCCTGCAATTCTACTAATTTTTCATTGATACGTCTAACTTTAATTCTTTGATATTAATTGTATTTACTTTTACTAGAGAAAAACCATTAAATATTTTGTTCTTAAATCTCAAAGGTTCAAAATTCAGGTTCAGAACTAGATACAGTTGGTGATAAATCAAAAATATTTGTTTGTTTCTTGTAAAGTTGAAATAAGGGTTTGCAAATTTTCTACCATGTTTGTAAAGAGTATATAATCAGAATTCCGAGATTCGTTTTCTTATTATGGGCACCTTTCCTCCTTTGCCAATTAGAAATATTATGATAAGATTTAGGGGTTCCACAAAAAGGGTCAAAACAAAGTTGACAACCTTATCACTATAAATCATAGCAATAAATCACTGAATGTTTTGTCATTCTCTCTAGCTCATCTAAAAAGTGTTTAAATTGACGACATGTTTTGACATTACTCTGATTTGTTTAACGTGTTTTGGTATCATGCATTGTAAAAGCATTTCAGTTAGCTGTCTGAAAAACCAATGAGAGTGAGGATTTTCCTTATCATTGTTGGCGCTCCGTCAGTCTGAACACTTACAAATTTATCACGAGTCAATTCAAAGATGTTCATTGCTTCATCAAGCACATTTCTAACATCGATGTCATGGGTTATTTGGATAAAAGCTACTAAATCTAATATTTCTTCCGACACATTTATCTTTGAAAATACATGAAGAAAAAAAATGGTCAAGCGGGGAACATCCTGAAAGTCTGTATACTCTACGATAGTTCAAATAAGTATTGTATTTTTTTTCTTTTTTCAAATCATACCCCAAACTATTTTTTGACATTCTTATTAATAACTATACGACTCTCAGTTATGCGAGGGAATGTAAGAATCTATGAGGTCAAGTTGTGCAGTCTTGTATTATCTCTATCTAATTCTTTGCGACGGCTCTTTTCAACAACAGAAATTAAAACGCCATAATAACTAGCTCTAGAGAACATTACTTTTGAGCTAGTTGATAAGAGCACAGTAAAAAGGCGATCGAACAAATTTTCTCCGGATCGATCGATCGAGGGTTCAAATCATCTACATCATTCAAAGTCAACTGCCTTCCTATAGAAAACATTAGTCGTCGAAACTTCAGTCCCATCTTCCTCGTTCTTTTGATAAATTTTCCTTCTCCATATCAACGTTTAGCACGAAAAAAAATTAAGTTATCAATAAAACTAGCCTCATTCTTTTTGTCATTCTCACGAAAATGGAAGATTAGAATAATTGTTGTTTATGAAGACCACATTACAAGTACTCAAGCTTTTCTCCTCGCAATTTTCAATTTAAAGGATATTCAGTTGAAAAGGGAGAATCACTTATTTAACGATGACTCCGTAAGTTGCTAACTTTATATAGTGTTCATTCATAAATTTACAAATAAATAACTACTTCTTTTTATCGTTCTAAAAACAAATTTTTTCCTCCATTCTTCTTGAAAGATTCTAATTTTTGTTCGCATTTTCGTTCTTGATATTTCCAAAGGTAATGTTATTAAAAATGTTAATAAATTCAATTCTGAAATCTAAAATTGAATTAATAAAGAATAATTAACTTAATTAATAAGTAAAGAATAAGTTAAACTCCGTTATCAAGTTTAAATGTCTTAATAAAATAAAGTTTACATACCAGATGTTTTTGAAAAAGCACGAAATTGGAGGCGTAACATATAAGGAAAACTAACTCTGAAATACACGACTATCTACAAAGTTACACGAATAATCTGCTCCAGCAAGGGTAGTGTTGCACAAGCCTTCTAACTGAGTTATCGGAGAGTAAATATACGCGAACGCACTTATAATCAAAATAAATGTAGTAAAGTATCTAAACAAAAAAAACAAAAAAATCTGTACAAAAATATTAGTTGCGTAGTCATTTTAACAACATTCGATGAAAAAATCTCTGAAATAAGAATAAAAAAGGGATTTAAATTTTCAATGGGAGCTGCACTTAACAAAGAGACATATCCAACGTACCATGCCTTCAAAACTTTCAAATATCTTTTATATATAATCCCCTTTTTACATTAGCAGTTAAACTAATTGATATTCTTAACTGTTAAAGTAATTTTAATATTAAATTGATATTTTTAAACTCAAAGTGGAAAATATC
>BMAW01047728.1:0-26631 GCA_019974015.1 Nephila pilipes
GTAGCTGAAATGTTAAACATTTTTGTTGGTTTATTTTAGATTACTGATGTTAACATAAGTGGTTTCTTATTTTTGTTACTTCATTTAATAAGATCTGTTCTAACTATATCTACCTCTCATGGACTTGACTTATTTGGTAAGTCTGAGTAAGTATCCCAGATATACAAAATGTCATTATTTCTTGTTTTCTTTGGTAAACTCGAACGACCGATACATTTGGTGTGATGTCTTATGATTTCTCCTATTTTTTCGGACCTTTTTCTGTCATAACTTTACTCACTATTTTTTTTTATCTAGTACTTAGTCTCGATTTTGATTATACAAGGGGTGTTCAGATGAAAAGGTACGAAAAGTCGTAACAAAGTAACCGTTAACATATTTACTTATGCTGTTATGGGAGAGCGTACTGAGACATCTAGGGCGGTGAATGGAATCTCCTGCATGGATAGGAGCATGATAGGGTGTTCGCATGTGCAGGAGGAAGTAGAGTCCCTTATAAAGAGTGCTATCCAAGTGAAGCGGCAGTTCGTGAGAGGACATGATGGCGCTCACATTGCAAAATTCGACGACTTGGGAGCAGTGAGGCGTTTTCTGATTTCTGACAGTGGAAGATGTTAATCCGGCCCCTATTCATCATCGGAAGAGGACCGTATACGGGGGAAATTGAGTGCCCAACAAGTCAGTGAGAAAATGGAGGGCCCCTTTTCGTGCAGGCCGTGAGAGTTTGTTTGATGACCCGAGACCAGGCGAAGCAAACACAGTCATCATGGCCGATCTTATCAACAAGGCGAACGACCTAGTGAGAAGTGATCGATGTGTAGCATTGCGAATGTTGGCAGTGAAAGTGAATTTTAGCGTTGGAACAGTATGGACAATTGTTTATAACAGGTTACGCTATCGGAAGGTTTGTGGGCAGGAGGTTCCGTAGCAGCTCACCATCCAGCAAAAGGAGCTGCTTATGGGGCTCTAGCACTTGAACTTCTGTTTCGGTATCATGAAGACCTCAATTTCCTTGATTGGATTGTCACAGGTGATGAGAGCCGGTGGCATCACTACGAGCGAGAAACAAAGCGATACAGCATGCAAAGAAACTATGAGTTGTCATCTCCCCCTAAATGTTCAAAGCCGTGATGTCCGCAGGAAAGGTGTTACTCTCCGACTTTTTCGATGTCCAAGGTCAGCTATTTGCTGAATTTCTCGAGCACAGAAGAACCATTAACATCCCTTAAACATAACTACATTAACTCCGATGTGTACTCTTAGACATTCAGAAGTCTACTCATGTCTATCAACAGCAAAATACTGGGGCTGTTCAAGGAGGGTGTGGTTCTGCTCAATGATAATGAGCATCTAAACATTTCTATTGAACGGAAAACAAAAGGGAAACTGGCTAAGTTCAAGAGGGAGCAGCTTGACCAATCGCCTAACAACCCGGACGTGTCATCTTGCGATTTCCATTTGTTTCGTTCCCTGAAAAAACATATGAAAGAGAAGCGATTCAACTCGAACGACGAACTCAAAAACGCTGTGAACGACTAGGTCTCGTCACGGCCGCAGGAATTCTGAGAACAAGGAATCCTTCGGCTCTTAATCAATGGGATCGCAGTGCTCAGGCCTATGTTGTATATTTTGAATAAATTTTTTATTCGTATCCATAGTGTCCTTTCATACCTCTTCATTTGAGCACCCTTGTACTGAATTTTTTTGTAAATTAACCAGTGTTTAGCGCTGCAATTTGTCCAGATATGACCCTTATATGTAAGAAAACTACTTGCTAACGATTTTATTTCTTCCCGATATTGCTTTCCATGAATTGAAGTAACGAACAGATTATTCTAGATTTTTACATGTAAAACTATTCTCTAAGATACATTCGAAAAGAATAAAAATAGAATAAATAAGTGAGTGGAACATATAATAATACTTTACCTCATTCAAGCTGATCCGGCACTAACTTGACATAAGCCGAATTTGAATTGGGGTTAATTTGATTTCAGTTATAAATGAAACTTGCATTTATTTCTTACATCAGTTAAATTTGTTGTTTTCTATTTTCTCTCAAGTTACAATTATTTTTTGATCAATCAATCACGTTGAGAATTAGTTAATAATTCATTTAATAAAAACATGACAATCTAGTACTTAGCCTTTCTCCTGGAAGTGTCTGACTATTGTAAACTTGGAACTAATTAAGTGAGTTAATCAAATATTTATGTTATATTACTGACGTAAATTTAATACAATTCTTAAAATTATAGTTAAAGAATGATGCAACATAAAACTTATAAATTTTATTGCGTTCTTATATTTCCCATATCTTTCAAAAATTATTTAACCCATTGATACACTAATATTTTGCCCCACATTCAATCTTATATTTTTATTTAATTTTAAGATAATAAATTTTAAGAAAGTTAGGAGAAAAGGAACCGAAAGATCTCCTGAGACAGATATTTCTGAAGGTTAGCCATTTTTACTAATACATAGTTGGAGAAATCACCCAACACAATTGTTTGTAATTTGCGATCTATTTAGATAAATCGAAAGTGTTATACACCATTCAAATGATCTACTTCTCAACTTTCTAATGGTCTATAACATGTCACCCTCTGTAGATGGAAGAAAGCGAACACTAAGAAGTTGCAACTTCAAAGTCTATCTCACAGTCGGCAAAGTAATAATGGACTTGAAATGTGCAGCAGGCTCTGATTGGTTAACATAATACTACAGGACAATTTTTTTTTCCAAAAACTTATTTTCTAATATTGACAGCGACATACTCACCAACTGAAAAGGGAACGGCATGATCGGGTTTCACAACTTTTTTACCATCTTCGCTTAGCATCCTTTCTGGTTTGTATTCGTGAACATCGTTTCCCCACAACTTCTTGTCGTGATCCAAGGCCCATAAGACAGCCAACACATGGGTGTGCTTTGGTATGAAATATCCATTTAATTCTGTGTCCTGAAGAGTACTGTTGAAAATACGTAATTTTAATAAAATGCTATTTCATATACTTAAATTTGTTACGAATTATTCAATTTCCAGATAATCTTTAAAGCTGGACAGAAGCAATTAATAATTTATCTTTTTAAATAATTAGCATTTTTACTATTAATTCATTCTTTCAATTACAATTCATTCATTAGTTCCATTAATTCAGATTTCGAGTATGGTAATATGGAAAAAAATACCGAAATAATTTGCACTTCACAAAAAGTAGGAATATAGTGCATTTACAATACGTCAAAGAACTTTTGAGAATGAATAAATAGAGAAAAAAATCATTATTTGTTTTATTATTCACAATAGGCTCTCAGGTTGCAATACACATATTTCTGGATTTAATAATGATTCGAATGACAGTTTCACTTCACTTTATGGAATAACTTCCAAAGCTAGCGTCAGAGTAGTTTGTATGGTCGAAGTATCATCATGATAACACTTTTTCGACTTGAAGATTCAGAAATGAAGAGAATTCTAAATTTGCTAAATCAGGGAATTCGGTGAATGATTCAAAACACAAACGATATTTTATGAAAAATATCAACGAACAATAGCTGAGTTGTGATTGATAATAATAACTAAGTTGTGACAATGCATCCAGACTGAGCAATTCACAATGGATTTTATGTTATCAGACTAAGAAGAATAACAAAATTAAACAAGAAATATTTTAAAATTTTGTAAGTAAATTTATTACATTTTATACGCTCAAAATTTATATTCAAACCCAGATGATTAGTTTTAGAGGATGTGTATAATTATATTCTTATAAAATAACATCTACAATACTAAATAATTACAAATTCTAAAAATGAAAAAAATTGTAATAGAATTTAGTAATAAACCTATAAACTTTTCAAGTATTTCAAATTTTTTAATATTTCACTCCAATTTAAACAGTTGCTGACAAATCCATAATCGGCTTATACAAATTAATAAATTTCTAGCATATAATTCTAAGTCATAAATCATGACGTACTTTTAAAACTAATCAAAATTTTCTCCATACGGAGTAATGTCGTTTGGAACATTAAGCGTTTTTCTTCTGCACTTGTGCGATTCTGAAGCAAAAGGGGACAATTGAAGCAATAGTTCATCTTAAAATCCATCGTCCTTTAACGATACAGTGTGTTAAATACTGAACATTTTCTGCGTAAAAAGTAAATTCCAAAAGGCATATTTTGTGGGGACGTCTTGAGAATCAATTTAAATAAATAAGTAAACTTTGTACGAATTAAATTTTATAATGAAAACATAGTGTACTTACTATCGCATGATATTTAATGGAACAATCGTCCTCCATCTCATAAGTTCTGCTATTGCAGCTTCCGTGAAAGGCATTCTAAGACGATCTTGCCAAGTTGGAAAGCGATCCGGTCCGATGACCTCGTCGATTTCAGCTTGAATTCTCTTCTGAACCCGAGGATAAGCAGCAGAAACGATAAGCATCCAGTCTACCGTAATTCTAACTGTTTCACTTCCAGCACCAAAGAAAGCTCTGGATAAATCTGCTAACACATCCTCTGTCAAAATAATTACATGTGTTTTTTTATAATTGAAAAATGTATTTTATGAATGTATATATATATATCTATACATATATTACACGTACTCTGACATGTCAGGAATCCGTCGTATTTATACAGTACAATTAAAGAATATAAACTATTATGAAACAATGTAAGCTATTAGTAATACAAAACATCTCAATTTATGTAGTTTTAATTATTTCTTGTGTTTGATCCTTTATTTGGGTGTATCAAGTTGAATTTTATACACAATAAAGAAATAACTTCAACTGTTCAGATGCTTTATTATTAGAGATTTTCTAATAATCCGGTGTTTTTGGTAATCCGAACGCGCTCTGGTCTGTTTCAACAAAATACTGTTCTAATTTATGAAATAAATATTGTTGGAAATAAGCATTTTCAACTTTTTTCTTCATCCAGTATTTCCTTTATGGTGCTTTTCCACCATTGAAGAGTAACCAAATCATGGTGCTTGATCTTTAATCAGAAGTCCATAGACTACCAGATTATTCAATTGTTTATCTTCGAATATATATAATGTTTTGTATAAAGTTTACAAATCCACGACTATGATCACTAGGCTACCGCTGTTACTTCGATTTCTGTAATTAGAATTTTAAAGTTCTCTAAAATGCTTAATATATCATTATATGTCAAGAAAAAAATATATGTTTTATTAATAATTTTAAATGATATATGTAAATAAAGCTAGATGTCTAAATTTCGGTATTTTACTATTAGTTACATATCTTGGTACTCTTAAACTCTTTGCTGGATTTTCTTACAGAAATTGGACCGATTTATTAATAACAGGCTCGGTTAAGAAATTCGTACCCACAGATCTGTAATAGGTTGTATTACAGATATTTGTGAATTCAGATATTCTTGTATTTATTGAAAAATTGATAGTTTTCTGAAGTTGTTGATGGAGTGCGAGTTCAAGATACAGTGGATTTAAAATAAGTGAAAAATAAGTATCATTTGCTTAATTGCAGCATTAACCGTCAAATACGATAAAGCATGTAAAATGTTGCATTGCCTGAAAGAAATATTTTTATAGTCTGTGAAAGCTACTGAAGTTTTTTTTTTAAATCAAGAGTTGCTCTGGATTACGTCTATTTTTTTCTGTACATGATTAAAATAAAATGTTGAATTATTATCTAAATTCCTTTTTCTGAAATTTCGACAATGCAAATTTATTTTTAAATTTTTTTCTCTTACTTTTGAAAGTTGTGTTTGGATCATTGCTCTTTTTCTGAATTTCCAGTAAGTAACCATCCATAAAGTCTCGAATGTTGTTGGGATCCAATGTTTCTTCGTGCTTTTTCATCTCTTTTCTATGAAAATAAATGCATTAGATCACAAAAGTACACGTGAAAGCTTTAAAATAATCATTTATTAATTTTGTGTAGTACTGAAAATTTGGTTTTAATGAATTCGGTGATTGAAACTTCTCACTGATTGTGAACTTTCACGATTAAGATGACATGTGACATGGTACATAGAATCAAATCAAGTTTCTAAAATAGATAAATGAAATTAATTGAAGAATGTTATGAAATTGAAAAAATATGTATAGATAAAATTGCCTCTTTTATTGACATTAATTTTTATTTCCAACTGTTAATTTTAAATTATTAATTCTTTAGGTATCTCAATGAAAAATACATTTTTAACAGTGAGAAGAATTGTTACTTACTATGCATTAATATTCTGTACACATATATTCCCATAACATAATAGAGAAATTGGGGAGAAAAAACCAAATTTCTGCATTAATCATCACAATGATATGAATTATAAGAAGTATCAAATGAAGATAGATATTCAAATTCCAAAAGTTGTTTACATTCATTTAAGTTCCTTTCTCTGAACATTTCTTGTATATATATTCTTTTTGTATATAGCAACTGTAAAACTGTAAATGGTATGGAAATGTAGCAGAAACAAAAAAAAAAAAAAAGCATATGCTACTGCATAGCATATCATTAACGCTATTGATTACTTTTCCTGGGAGGAATCTTTTACAAAAGGAGTTGGCAAACTTTTTGAAAAAGATAAAAATTGTAAAATTTTTAGACTTACCTGGCAAGGTAAGAAACTCGAAGACAATTACATGGGAATTCTATTCATAGAACAACAACAAAACAAATGCCTCATTTTTGTATAAGGAACTGAGGAGGTTTTATAATATTCATATAAATATATTGTTATTTGTAAAAAAGAACAAAATATTTCCATTAAATAACAAACGTGTTTTAGAACTGGTCAAATTTTGTTTTAATGAAATGAATTTAATTAATTTTTTTTTCTAAGAAAAAATTTCGGTATTCTGGAACTAGAAATTAGCATTTCAGTTAAAAATAAGACGCTTCAATTGAGCTCAGATTGGAGATTACACGTCAATCATTTTTGTCACTTTCCGCCTATTAATTAAAACAATTAAAAACGAAATAATTAACCATTCGGTCAAACAATAGCAGCGATTATTCCTTTTTCGATTCACTTTCATTAAATTGATTGCTATGCTCTGATTGATCTACTGATTCCATATTTTCGTTGTAATAACGCGTGTTTGTGTTTACTCATTAAAATTATCCATTTTTTTACGTCAACAAACGAAAGGAACATGTTTTGACTTAGAAAGTGTTTTATTTATGATTCCATGACTTTGATTTAGAAATGTTTCATTGAAAAGTGAGGTACAGAAATAGATTTCAGATATTTTTCTACTTCCTATCAGTAAAGTTGTTTGCAAAAGGCCATCTGTTAATAATGCTCTTTATCGAGGTTTTACATTCTTTATTTTCGAAAATGTCCTTTCTCATGCTTGTAAATATTCCCACATACATGTAATAAATATCCCAGTATATGAATTTAACTGACTGTATTTATGTTCTGAAAAATATTTACAGAAATGCATTAAATTCATTTCCTTAAACATCATTTAGGCATATCATTTTGCAAATCAATCACAAATGAAAGTCTGTCCGTAAAACCTCAATTGTACAATCCAATGGATTTTGAAATATGGAAATACCTTTAGCATTCGTATCAAGATTCAAAAACTGATGTTGTAGCTTGTATATGTATATGTCAGTGGTTACAACGTGTAATTTGAATATTTTAGAAATGATTTTCATGAGAAAGCCATATTAACCCGTAGGTCATTGTTTGCGGACTCCTGCTCTACAACACAAAATTATTGCAAGATTCTCCAACTTCTATAATATTAATGTGCTCAAAGTTTAATTTTTTAAAATTAATTCAAGTTGAATCTACATGAAATATTTAATATTAATGAAATAAAACATATACATTATAAGTTCTTAAATTTTTCTAACTTTAGTTATTGCTTTTGATTTCAATAATTTAGTTAACACATCAATCAATAACTTCCGAGACTAACCCAGAGATGGCGCTCGTAGTAAACCAGTAACCAGGTCTTTCTAGAGTACTAACCTTTGCTTGAAACGTGTCAAAATTTTAAGTCGATCGGACCAGAAACAGCTGAGTTATCGAGGTTGGAGTAAAGTCGTTTTGTAGTTTGTTTAAAAAATGGAAAAAACCGAGTTTCGTGTTCTGATAAAACATTGTTTTTTAATGGGTAAAAACACCGTGCAAGCGAAACAATGGATTGAAAAATGTTACCCGGACTCTTGTCCATCAAAAGCAACGATTTGTCGGTGGTTTGCCGAGTTTAAACGTGGTCGAACCGACACAAATGACGCGACACAAATGACAAATACTCTTTAATTAATTTTTTTCTCTTATTTCTAAATTCTATCAATAAGGGTGTAAGTTTGCTATTACAAAATGAAATTTCCTGGTATGCTTATCGGAAGATATATAAAATGGAAAGAAAAAAAGATATTAATCCCGAAGCAGTTGACACTCGTAGCACTTAACAGAAAATTATGACATCATCTGAAAAATGATTAATCCGAATCTTGATAAAAAGAGGGTCATAGTAAAATCGAGACTTAGCGGAATTCAACTACTGTAGCTCCCAAAATTGAGTATACACCTCTCTTTCTCTTTCTTTCTTGAAAATACAAACATATGGTAAAAAGGTTTTATGTAAGGGATTTTTAATAGGGAATGATGAATTGCTTCTTAAATAAGATATATATCCAAAAAATAAACATAAAGTTAATATAATAAAAAAATATTTGTATTCTCTTACTAAATGACACGAATTGATGTCACAAAATTAAGTATATACTTTGCAGAAATTGACCACAACCTGATAAAATAGCTACCATTATTTTACAGAAGTTTTTGCGTTGATACTGACATTGGGTTTGGATCCTAATGTATAAGTTTCTTGTAGAAATATTAATTTTTATTCTTCAAAATGGGTTCCAAAACGAAACTGTAGCTCAAGTTAGAGAGCTGGTCATTAAAATGGCCGAAGAAAGTAAATCTCTTAGAAATAATGCAAAAGTAGTTCAGCGAAGTCACGGATGTGTTCAAAAATCATCAAAAAGTAAAAAGAGTTGGAACACGTTAAAAATATTCCCGGAAGGGGACAAAAGGAGATCCTGGTTGTCAAAACAAGTAAGAGAGTCCTACAAAAAGTTACCGAAACTCCAAAAGTGAGTGCTTCAAAAATTGCTATAACCACTTCTTCTACTCTACAAATACCTGTTTCTTCAGAAACAATTAATAGATTACTTAGGAAAGAAGACTTTAATAGTTGTGTGACCAGGAGAAAACCTTTCATTTTTAAGCAAACCAGGAGAAAAGGCTTTCATTTGCTGAAAATTATATTTCCATGTCTCCAGACTACTGGAATCAAGTTATATTCAGTGGATTTGGAGAACATATTTAATTTTTTTGAAAGTGATGGGCGATGCTATATTTGGTGGAAGCCTAACAGTGAGTTGCTTAATAAAACACCATTCCTACTGTCAAATATGGAGGTGGGTCTGTACTCGTATGGGGCTGTATGTAAGCCAATGGTGTGGGAAGTTCAGTGTTTATAGATAAGATAAGATCATGGACAAAATTCAATACTTGCACATTCTGTACAATAATTTAAAGCAAAGCGCTGAAAATTTGGGTTTAGGCTCGAGTTTCATTTTTCAACACGATAATGATCCTAAGCATACAGCTAAATTGCTCTATTGTGGCTGTTGTACGACTGTAGAACGTAGTTGCACACTCCACCACAATCACTTGATCTAAACATTATTAAAAATTTATGGCCACAGTTGGGAAAATCTGTCCAAAAGTACCATATCACCAGCACCATTTAAAAACTGTTTCAAGAGAAGAATTTAAATCAGAAATTAAACAACCCCAAATCTGGGTAAATCGATGCCACGCTATCTGGAAGTCGTCATGAATTCGAGAGGGTAAGCAACCAAATATTAGTTTGTTTTTTATGTTTTCATTTGAAAGTTATGACAGGTGTGTGTATACTCAATTTTGTGACTTAATATGTTGAAATTTCCGATTAAAAATTATATTATTAATTTATTAAAAGAGTTACCGCGTCTAGTACATTTCTTAAAATAAATGCAATTTATCAATGAGATTTATATTAAATATTCACTATTATTTTTATACTTTTAATGTCGAAAAAGGAAGGGGTAACTCAATTTTGGAATCCACTGAATGTGCCTACAGAGTTAGTTTATCACAATTCACAGTTGTTGAGGATGCAATTTAAACTGGAATGTATCTAATATGGAGTTACTTTTAACTCTCAGTGAATTCTTAGTTGCAAGTGAATTCTTAGTAATTTCATTTTTTTTTCTGTTAAATTCATTAGAATTATTCTTCCCACCTGAAATAGAGGTTTATTTTCGTAAATGGTTTCGATAAGTAAAAAGAAATATTTTATCCTTAATTATCTTGTATAAGTGTTGGTTTTGTACAAATTGTAGTATTTTTAAAATTAGTTACATAGTTAAAGGTTATTTTTCGCTCCCACCTGCTTTATATTCTTAATAAATAATTTATACTAAAAGGTCAGTATAAAATCATATATTTTTTAACAGCTATCTGATCATACGAACTTTCAAATAGAAGCAAATGTATTATTACCTACAATAATCTTTAACTTCATGCAACACCCTTACTAACTTTCCTTTGTTTCCTATATTAAAATAACTCAAGATTCTTCTGAGAAATGGGAAAAAAATCTGCCACGAAACAGATCCAGCAAGTTGGCCAACTTCTCGTATCAGTTTGTCTAGTCTTTGTCTCTGTGGGTCATCGTACTTCAGACGGTTACCGAAAATTAAAGAGGCGACGTTGTTAGACATGCTTGGAGCTAAAAGGTACGATAATTTAGTGGGTTTTTCAACATTTTCTGACATTCGTTGCAACAGTTCCAGAATCTCTTCCTGTTGGAAAGAGAAAGAGGCAAAATAAATTTTTATTATTATCTACAAAGGAAATAAGTTTCTTTAATTTTCGGCATGAAATCGTAAATGAATCAGATAATAGTTGCATTGCATTAAAACACTAGTGAAACCGTAAAGATTTCTGATTTATTTGTTTTAGTGTGTGTGTAGAGAAAGAAAAATGCTTGTGAAAAGCTAGCTCCGAAAAATTTTAAGGCCGTAATTGTAATACTCTTCGAAACTTTTCTTCGATTTTAATCTTTAAAAACACAGAAATTTGAGAAAATCAAAGGTAACATGAAATTGTTATTCCGTTATATTGCAATACTTTTCTTAAAATCTATAAAGACCCGCCTTATAGGGGGCTGATGCAAGTTAAATCTGGTCAAGGTCCCAAGTTCCATCGAGGTGTGGAGAAAAAGTTTGGAGAGGAAAGTGTCAGCTCAAGTATCATCTTCGTCACTTGATCGAGATTCAACAGGACGAGATCCATCACCAAAAGCCACCGTGTTGCTTCTAAGTGTGACAACGATCTAAGTGAAGTGTGATTTTGTGACGATCATATCAAATCAATCTTAAAGTACATAAATCAAGATGATTTGAATTGCTGCAATTAGTTATATCTTGAATTGATTGATTGTTCATTAACGTCGCGCAAAATATCCAACCCAACCTTCCACACCCCACCAACGGGAGGACTTGGAGCCTCGACATATTTACCTTGCGACAAATCCTCTAGATGATGAGTTTTCAATGGCATCAGGATTCGAATCCATGATACGAAGGAAATAACGCCGGCAGTGAGTGAGGCCATAAACACCAGTCTACTGCTGCCTTGTCATTTACATACTTATTTCATTTTAAAAATATGTACTTAGGAAACATGTATACTTTATCTTGTTTAATCCATTGAGAAGAGCAACATTTGGTTATTTTCTGAAGTACCTTGTAAATTTTGGTTCTTATATTAAGTTATTTTTATAAGAATTAGTTCTGATTTCTAGTTATTCTACAGTTTTCTGAATGAGAATTTTTAAAAAGATATGAATTATTATAATAGCGTTTGAATATATTCCTCGACAAAGGGAGTGAGCTTTTACTTTGATGTGTTCTTCCATTCTTGTTTTCCCGAAACCCAGATCACGAAGCATATGCAAAGAAAATCGTCTCTGCTCTTTCCATGGCATCCCATTAAATGCTCCCGTTCCTGCAAAAAAAGAAGAAGAAAAATCTCTAATTTTTTCCGAAAAGTGTTAAAATTAAACATGAAAAATATCAGTAAAAATACGTTATGTAAATTTATGTGCTTCTTTTTGTTTAGATATTGACGGAAAAAAAATATTTTGTTAAGCATATACACATCGAATTCTTAAAGTCGTTTTCAATTCTCGGCACATTTCAAAAACACTTGAGACAACAATTGCATGAATATTTTCATAAAATTATTTAATTCTTCAGTTACCCTTAAAACAATTTTATACAGTCTATACGTAATTCTATAGTGAATTCTATGTAAAAACGTATACTACTTTTCTCTAATGAATGCTTTTATTTCAGTTTTTAGTAATGTCTCTTCTTCATAAGCAGATATGCATTTCTTTTACACATAAATGACAATATCTACAATCACTGTACTTTAACTTGGAATTAATGCAATCTCAGTATTATGTAACTGTGGTTAGTACGGCGAGTGCTGGTAATATAGACGCTAAGTGGTTTCAGAATTAGTTTTAAAGAAAACCAACAGATTGTTCCCTATTTTGAAAAGTATTCTAAGATGTAACTATAGAAGTGTACCGAGCGAGATTTGTCGATTGACTTTTCTGAAGAAATTATTACAGTTTACATATGGCTTCCCAAAACGGCCGTTATTCTTTTCATCTGATGAATTTGCCGTTTATGAGGGAGGTTAAGGAGCCGGGAAAATGTTAATTCTGTGAGGAGATTTACATAATATTCTTTAATAATACGTGACAAGCTTCCAGAAAAAGTTTATGGTTCATACATGAATTTGGGCGCTTTCGGAAATCCATAACTGTACAATTAAAAGGCCATTAATAGCTGTATTACTTTCACTACTGGCTGAAAAACCTTCATGCGAGCCTTTTGTTTCACATGATTATTACATATCAGATTATGTGATCATTCTGCTCTTTCTTACTAGGCTTTCCTTTTTAATGGACTCGTCAACATATCCTCAGACAGAAGATTAGGATTAGAGTCTAGGAATATGAGCTTGTCTTGTAGCGACCTTTCTTTATTACGAGTGTTAAGCTCCACAGACAATTATTTTAATTTTCAAATAAACTAAATAAACTATTTAAATCTAGATTGTTCCTTTTTTCTATAAAAATATGTTATGCTGAAGTATATTGTGTTGAACTCCTTTTGATCGGAAACGTGCAACAACTCCATGTGACATTGAGCAGTTAGCAAAATATCATAGGGAATCAATGAAGAAATATTCATCCATATTGCCTCTACAGCAGTTTGTAATTGTATATGGGCTGACTCCACGGGATTTCGTACACGAAATGACTTTCCGATCATGTAACATATATGTCCCATGGGATTCAGGATACGATCTCTACAAGGTATGACAATTAAATAACGAGAACGAGCCTGTAAAACATTTTATTTTAATGTCATACATATTTACTTATTATCATCTTCGATATACACCCCTCCTCTGTCCCTACGAATCCTTTGAACAGAGTAAGGATCCTCTGCGCATATGAATCTTTCATTGTTTGAAACAGTGCTGGAAAACCTTTTTCTGTTAGCTCCTACAAGATGCAGGCCGTTTCTCTTTCACAGCTTCAACGGTCTCAAATCCTGTTCCTGTTAAAGCATATTTCGCCTTAGAAAACAGTTAGAAGTTCACATGACTGAATATCTGGTGAATATTATGGCTAGTCTAACTCTGGGATGCTGTACTAGGCTGAAATTCTCTTGACCAAAAATATGGAATGAGCCGGGGTATTGTCTTGCTACAAAAACTTACACCAGACTTACCAGACTATTAGACGGATTCTTTATTAATTCCTACAGTCTCAGCAACTGCACAAATACTTAACAAACGGTCAGGTAGAACCGGAGTACCAATTCTTTGATATCGTCAACCGTTTTTAACCTGAAAGAGAGATCATGGCTTGAACGATCTTCAGAGTCTTCTCGGCCATCTAGAAAATGTTTAAACCACTCAAAAACGTGCACTCGATAAACATTCACTTTCATTCACTTCTTTCAATTAATTATAAATTTCAGTAATGGTTTTTCCAAGTTTCATGTAAACTTTCAAAACAATCCATACCTTATTTATTATTTTTCCGGGCAAAACAAAAAAAAAAAAATTGGTGCAAAGAAGGCTACGGCTATACAGACTTGTTTACAGAAAGAAAAAGCCTGCATTTGAAAGAGAAGGCTTCAAGCTAAACAGCTGTCTATCACTGGTATTTTAAGCATATGTATTTCTATATCAGCGTCAGTCTCGTTATTTAGTTGCCAGGTGACCGAATGATTCCCTGGATTTGTGCAGAATGTTCCTCAAAACCAATTGCGAAGGATTTTGACTCGGTTACGAAAGGCATTGGCATCCTGGGAAAATTATATCAGTGTCTGGAAACTCAAGTACGTGAATGGCTGCGAATGTTCTTCATGTAGTTGAACATAACCATTTTCAGTCAAAAATTAGTTCAGATTGAACAAAGTATCCTTTACATGTCATGGAAAAGGAGCTCACGTTAATGTTGAGTCACCACCAGCTTGACATTGGCTTGTCAGTTTCGGTTCGTAGATTCTTGAGGTCGGCGAGCTACATTCGAATCCTACCATCAGGTCTTATCAACTAGTTTCGGTATTCATCTGATCAAGCAACGTTTTTCCAGTTGTCAAAGGGTCGACCAATGTGTTCCCGAGCCGGGAAAAGCTCTGCATCCGATGGCGTGTTGTTAATAAAGACACTCGGATCATCTTCTGCTATCATATCCCCTCAGCATCAAAATTCGCAGCACTGAAACGCCTATCGTATTGTTTGTTTTTATTTCCCACAGCTTTATAAGTTTGGTAATATTAACCACACTCTACGCAGACGTTGATAGGCCTCGCCCATTAATATAACGCGTTCGACCACTGCATTGTCCTTGATGGGAAATAAAGCCTGAAATTAACTATCTTAGGCACACTTTAACATGGTGAATCAAGAAATGTAAATTTTCCTAAGATTTCTTAGTTGGGATCTCGTATGCATATCATCTTTCCGCTTTCAAAGTTTGTTAATTCCCTTGTTGCGCCATAATCACGTCAGAAAACTTTAAACATCAATCACATGAATGGAAATGAAAATTCAGCAATGTACTCCCCATTTACACACAAAACTCGTTTGTACTGTCATCTGTGTCTAGTAGTCACGATCACGAACTCGCTGCCGACGTTGCCTCGTCGATTCGTGGGTTGAAGTCATGATGTCACTTAAGACCCATTATATAGTGGGTCCAATGCACTTTGATCCTTTCCGAGGCGATGGTATATTTCTTATACTACATTTTAGCACCCTAACAATCTCTGTAAACTATGCGTTTCCCCCATACATTTATCTTCAAATGATAGCTTATAGTTTTCTTTACTTAAATTTGAGCGAAGAAACATGTAGAACAATTATGAAAATTATTGCTTTGAATGTAATTAAAGTTCCTAAATTGTGGTTACTTTCTCAATTGCAGAAGTGTTTCTGAAATGATTCGAAAATTTTAAATTCATCAGCTACCGAATCTACATGATTGAAACTTTATTTAAATACTTCCACTTACAAAAACAAAATATATAAAGTATTGTTTTCATACTTCGAACAAAGTGGTATACAATTTATATCACCATCCACACAGAGGGTTAGTGAGCAACAAATGGCAGCACTGAAATTTATGATTCAGTTTAATATTTGAAGGTTCGTTTTATTACTGTGAAAGATATAGGGCAGAAATATGCTTCCGAGTAGCAGTATGGCAAAAATTAAACTTCTTCTCCGCAGAAAATAAATTTAAAGCTGGAATAAAAATTTAAAAAAACAAAACTATTGCATACCTGCCCTCCAAAAGACAACAAACAAAGAGAGAGGGGGGGGGTAAAAGGAATTATTAATACCAAAACTATTGCAAAAAATCGAACAAAACGAATATGGAGGGACATCCTTCGAAATAGTCTAAAATAGAACAGGTTGGATGCAGTATATTTGGGACTTGTTGTCGTTGGCATGAGATTAGTTAACAATACTGGACATAAAGAATTAACAATATAAAAAGTACAAGATAAGCGGCTGGCAATAGAGGTACGACCATAATGGCTCATTGCCTCTAGTGGAAGAGTTTATCAAGGAATCTAAGTAAACTCAGCTGTAAAACATTGACAATTGGTATTTCAATAGATACAATACAGCTAAGAGATACCCGCTTTTCAAGCACAGATCTCTTAGCGTTTGGGCACCAAATGTGAATCTTGAAAGAAGGAATAGGCCTGTCTTAACTGTAAAAGTTTTAGGAATACCGCGAAAAAAGGGATTAAAGAGAAAAAGAAGGATTTGAGTACGCATCCTGTAAATAATTCAAAGTAAAGAGGGCTGATCGATTTTTTTTGACATGTCTGTTCCTCACATATGTGGAAGGGTATGTTTTCAATACGACCAATTACCATGAACAGCTGATTTTTGAACTCTTTCAGAGACCATGCATACAACATCACTTTAGTTATATCTAACGTTCGTTTAATTCATGTTAACGTTTCTTCTCACGACTGTTTCAGATTTCGAATAATAGGGTTCTATAATTATTTCAGAAAAAATCAAATTTTATTTAAAGTAGCTTTATAAAGTAGTTTTAATTAATTTTTAACTAAATATATTTCTAAAATATATCTTTAAAATAATGCCTATACTGGGATTTTAAATTGAAAAAGAACTTGTCTTGTTTAAAGAGCTCCGTTCTGATGGATCGGATTTTTCTTCAGAAACAAGTGAGGAAGAAAAATACTATAGCCTATGCAATGTGAAAATATGCATTATTTTATATAAAACTGTATATATATTTCAACTAAATTTGATTTATTAAGTTTATAATATAGTTTTGTCATTAAATTATCAAAATCATATAAAAATTATGAAAAATTAATTGACATATTTTCGCACAAATTATCACTTTTAGAAATAAAAAACATCATCATAAAGTTCTAGTTTTTTAAAAAGTCTTTTGTGATTTTAATATTTCCAAAATTAACGAAAATAATACAATTTTTTGTGAAAGTAATTATTATTTCAACGATGGAATACGAAACAGCGAATTTTCAAATAAGATGTCTTATAAGGGTGGTAGTATATAATATATACCGGGTCTTAAAAATCAGGAAACAAATAAAAATTAATTTTGCTGCTTGATATTATGTCTCTTTAACATTATTGGCGTATTTCCGATGAATTTTAGCTAAAATGTAATGTTTTTATAAACCGCATCTCAAAAGATTCAATCCGTTAATACTCCAAGTTCTCAGGCTGGCATGGTGTTGAAGTTTGGAGACAGGGTGAAAAAAACCAAGTGTCGTCCTCTTCACTTAACCTAGACTCAAAATTGAAGGATCCGTTGTCAAAAGACTTAGTGATTATTCTAAGAATGTCGTTAATAAATAATTAATCAATCAATTTACAGTTATCCGGATATATACATATCCCACGTTTTTTTTTTTTTTTTTTGGCTCTTCGGGATATGCATTAATTTACTTTCATTGTTTTGATTCTCATCATTATGAATTAAGGATTAATGAAGATTTGTTCAAGAATATTTTATTTGAATCTTTAATATATTCAAGCACTGTAGGTAAAATTGATTCTCTTAGAAAATAATGGTTTATTTAAGACAAAATACCTTTCTCCTAGAGTAAATTTCCAGAATTTGTTGTGCAAAAAATTTATTGGAATTTGTTGTGCAAAGAATATTTGAGTCATTTCGTCTACACGGCTTATTTCCCCCTTCTAGCATTTAATTTATTTCATGTAATTCCTTCGTCGCAAATTTTGGTATTAAATTATATTAATAAGAGAAAATATAGATTAACCTTTTTAATTCTTCTATAATACTTCTTTTGCTATATATGTGAGCTACTTCCAAATTCGAAAATTCTGCATTAAATTAATATACTAAATGTAGGTGATCCATAATTAATCTGACTTTATATTAAAATCAAAAATGCTAATGAAATGAAAGAACGAATTGAAATAACATCACTAACAAAGTAACATTTTTCATTTGGCACTATTAATGAAAACACCTCTTACGTATGGTTTCTTCGCTGAGTTCAAAAGGCAAATCCGGAGGTCTTCCCATAAAAGAATCCTTTGAAAATGCTTCTTTTACTAACTCATAATCGGTTATCACAACTATATTTATGCTTCCGAGTCGCACTCTGAAAGTAACAAATATAATTATAAAAAGAAAAATTTAATTCTTAATTTTATTTTGCCTCTTTTTAACATTGCACATGATTATTGCAAAATAACTACAATTTTATAACGAAAATATAATTAAAAGAAAACAAATAGAGAATGACTTTGCTAATTTCATTTTAACATGTGCTAATGTGCTTTCATCATATAAAGTTCTCGAAAAAGTAGAATTATTTAAAATAAATATTAATCAGCATAAAATAAGCGTACTTCTGAGCCCCAGGCTCCACAGAAACAATTATTAACAAGGAACGAAAATATCTACTTCAAATTTTAATGGCATTTTTATTTTCAGAAGTGAAGCCTTTTTAAGTACAAAAACATTGCCGAAGTTAACAGCTAATAAGAATAAAAAATTCTGCCATAAAATCAATTATTAAATTAAGTATTTAAATAAGAACAGATGTCTGATAAGTTACTAAATACGACAATATTAACAATATTCTATTTGGATATTAAAATGAAAGCTAGCGATCAAATTTTTAATAAAATACACCTCTGCAATGTAAATTTACTTCAAGTAAACTAAATAGAATTATAATCGTAATGTATTACAATGTCAGTCATTTGAACCTAACATCATGTATGGTTTATTTTATTCCCACGAATTTCGGTTCACATCATTTTCACAAAGCCATATAATAACATCAGTAATAATAATAACAGTAGTAATAATAATAGTAGTAATGGCAATAGTATATAACAACTAACAGATCAATTGAAAAGATCCCGGCCTACTATAGTAAAACACATTTTTTTGGCAAAATTAGTTTTTTTTTATTCAACATAATACCCTTCAAGGGTGATACACTGATTATAGCGACCCTCCAACTTTTCGAAACCATTTTTGTAGTGCGATTTGTCCTTTGCTTCAAAATTGGCCTCAGTTTCGGCAATCATCTCTTCATTCGACGAAATTTCTTCCCAGCGAGCATTCTTTTGAGATCTGAGAACAGGAGATAGTCGCTGGGGGCCAGATCTGGAGAATACGGTGGATGAGGAAGCAATTCGAAGCCCAATTCATGGATTTTTGCCATCGTTTTCACTGACTTGTGACACGGTGCATTGTCTTGGTGAAGCGGCACTTTCTTTTTCTTCAAATGCGGCCATTTTTTGGCGATTTCGTCCTTCAAACGGTCCAATAACGCTATGTAATAGTCGCTGTTGATGGTCCTTCTTTTTTCAAGGTAGTCAATGAAAATTATTCCTTGCGCATCCCAAAATACAGACGCCATAACCTTGCCAGCCGACTGTTGCGTTTTCCCACGCTTTGGAGTGGTTTCATCGTTTGCAGTCCACTCGGATGACTGTCGATTGGACTTCGGAGTGAAATGATGGAGCCATTTTTCATCCATTGTCGCATATCGACGCAAAAACTTGGCTTTATTACTCTTGATCATCTTCAAACACTGCTCCGAATCATCAACTTGTCGATGTTTTTGGTCAAAAGTGAGCTCGCGCGGTACCCACTTTGCACAGATCTTCCTCATACCCAAATATTCGTGATTGATATGATGTACACGTTCAGTTGATATCTTTAGAGTGTTTGCTATTTCATTCAATTTCAATTGATGGTCATTCAAAATCATTTTGTGGATTTTTTTAATGTTTTCGTCGGTAACAACCTCTTTTGGGCGTCCACTGCGTTCACCGTCTTCGGTGCTCATTTCACCACGTCTAAACTTAGCATACCAATCTTTGATGGTTGATTTTCCTGGGGCAGTGTCCAGAAACTCGGCATCAAGCCAAGTTTTTCTTCAACTGTATTTTTTCCCTTCAAAAAGCAATATTTTATCAACACGCGAAATACCTTTTTATCCATTTTTTTCACAATAACAAAAGTTGCTTCACTCAAAATGCTATAATTCCCAAACTAATGATCCGACAGCTGTCAAATTTATACTCACATCTTTTGAGGTTTAGAGCTAACTAAAAAACATATGGATTTAATTCTAGTAGCGCCATCTATGTGTCAGGCCGTGGACTTTTCAATTGACATGTTATACTGATAAAGGAAAAAAATTGATAAAAGTATTAAGGCAACAAAGAAGATAAAACTTTTTTTGAAAATTGGAATAATTTTTTAGATATTTATGTAAATGCCCAAATAATAGAAAGATAAATATTTTTCATTACTTCACACTTTTAAGCCATGGAGTCTCGGAATTGAGAAATTTTTTTTCGCTTAAGGCTATCCTAACATGGACTAGAAGATTAAGGATTGGTACACATAAATGTCAAATCTCTCGGTAAAAAATGTGATTAAGACAATTAACACTAGCGAAATGAAAATTTTGGTATTTACTATTGCTGCAATAACGGATTTTAAAGAAATATATTTGACAAATATGTATTGTTAATCTGTAAACAAAATTAGATTTTCACTTTTGAAGATACGAGGTGTGGCTATTAAATAACGAGACTGATGCTGTAAAACATTTTTTTTTTATTTCATACATATTTACTTATTATCAGTTTCAATTTACACCCTTTTTTGATCCTTATAACGCTCCAAGCGAAACTTCCATTGCTCGAAACAATGGAAGTCGTCTTCTATCAGGTCCTTTATGACGTGTGCCGCTTTCTCTTTCATACCTTCAACGGACTCAATTCTTGTTCCTTTTAATGCAGATTTCACCTTAGGAAACAGAAGTCGCATGCCTCAAGATCCGGCGAATAAGGCGGATAGTCTAACACTGCGATGCTGGACTTGGCCAGAAATCTCTTGACAGACGATGCCGAATGACTTGTCTTATCCATTATTCGGGTCGCTTCCCCCTATTTTTTTACGGAGTTCAGCAAGAACGTGAAGGTAGTAATGTTGATTAATAGTTTGATCTTCAGGAACCAAGTGAAGGTACACAATTCCATTGATATCTTGAAAAAAAAACTATCATTGCTTTGAGTTTTGATTTACTAATTCCAGCTGATTTTTTGGCTCTAGGTGAGGATGGGTTCTTCCAGTTCATGAATCATAAGTAAAAAAACAACGATTCATCGCACGTTATTATCCTTTCCAATTAGTTTGAGTCACTTTCAATGGCATTCAAAGTGTCAGTACAAACATTTTTTGTGAGCTTCTCGTCATTCAATGAGAATTTTAGGCACCATTTTGGCATACACTTTTTGCATGTTAAAATTGTTATGTAAAATTTCCCTACTGATTCTTTGTCAATTCGTACTGTCTCGGCAATCGCAAGAATATTGAACCGACGGTCAGATCAAACCAGATAACTGATTTTATCGATATTGTCATCCACTTTTGACGTGGTAGGCTACCCGGACGTGAATAATCTTCAACGTCTTCTCGGCCATCTTGAAAACACTTACACCACTCAAAAACACGTGCATGCGGTATGCTTCTTTCAATAAATTATAAGTTTCAGTAGCTGTTTTCCAAGTTTCTTGTAGAATTTCGCAACAATTAGTTGCTCTGTTGTTACACTTATCATTTTTATGGTGAATTGTTTTTTGTTTGTTTAGTATTTAATTATTAACGTTGCACTAGAAGCAACACGAGGGCTAATGGCAATGAACCTCGTAATTTTGAACCTCAGTTAAGTCACGAGGACGATACCTGAACTGATTTTTCTAGTGAAACAAAAAATAACTCAAATACGAACGAAGGCTACTACTGTATGGATTTGTTATTTAAATGAAAGGCACTGCATTCGAAAGAGAAGGCTTCACGCTAAACAGTTGTCGGTCGCTGGTGTTTGGCGCATGAGTACTTTTGTAGCAACGTCAGTCTTGTTATTTTTTTGCCACACCTTGAACTAAAAGCGCTCTTAATGAAACTGAATTTTACACTCACACGCACACGCACGCGCACACACACACACATATATATATATATATATTATAATAATAATAATAAAACTAATATAACCCCCTCCCACTCAATGTTATTATAAGTTCAAAACATTGATTTCCCAATATTTTTCTGATATCATAGAAAGCAATTAAATATTTTCTTCTTTTTTCCATATATATAAATAAAATATTATAATTTTGAGATAGGTGCATTTTCTATGTACATGAAATAATTGTATGTATATTTATGCTGACCCTTGTCGCTGCAATTTTTTTTTTCGATAACACACTGTTCTTTCTTAAATTTCTCTGAAAGCAACAATTCTAAGAAAAATTGAACAATTTTAAATTATTCGTATTAAGCTTTAGAGCTCTCTTCGCCTAATCCCACTTAATCGGAATCAACCTCGTTACACTAAGCAGGCAGAAGATGGTCCTTCTTCTAAAAAACCTTATTGGAAAAAATAACTATTTTAAATAAAACAAAACCAATGGGATATTGAAAGAATTGAAAATGCAAATTCTATGTGCATTCGACTCAATAATTTATTTATATTGTATCTGTTTATATTAAATATTTTTATTTACGCAAATTCAGTAACTGTTTCATGTTTTTGCAAGTAATCTAAGAATAATAAATATTTATAATATCAATTTTGGCTATGAAAGTAAGGTGACCAGATTTTAACATTCGAATAGCGGGACACCATTGATGGGGGGGAGATATTAATTTAAAATGTGGTACCTAAGAAATACCTACTTTTGGTACCTAAATAAATTACAAACATAAATCATCTGAATAGCTGATTTGTTGACATCACTTGTTTAACTAGCACGCAATACGATGTGTATCGTATGAGTGACAGTTACAAAACTCAATTTGCGAAGGCGTTACTTCGTGGACGACCAACAAACTCCTTACAACCTGACTCTTTTCCTCTCTAAAATTCCCCTTTGCTTCTAATTTTTATACAGGATATAATTCCTTTGCAACAATGTTCCAAATGATGCTCGATCGCTAGCGGAACATGTCGCCATAAGAATAAAATATGTGGAAGTATACAAAGTGTTATCTCAGCATTTTACAGCTACAAAATGTTTTCGTCGCTGTAAATGCCGAAAAATGCCAGTGTTCATTAAGTCCAAACAATGGTGGTCGTATTCTAGCAACTGATCAAGGCAAACTTTGATAAGCAGTTTTTGATAAGCAATTCTCAACAATTATTTTTATTATTAAAATTTAACATTATAAAATTCACAAAAATAATATAAAGCTCATGACCTGGTGAAAAAGCTGCATGAAAGCCGAAAACCGTATATTCCTTTCCCGTTCTCATGCCGTTCCCTTTCTTGTCGTGCATTCTCTCTAAAAATCGGACCTTTCTTAAAACCCCGCTGGAAGCGATATAAATTGTTTAAATTTGGACTGTCAAACTAAAAGCGGGAATTTTGGTCACATTAGATGAGAGTGGAAAGGGGGAAAAATGAAAGATCATCAAATGAAACAGATAAGTTATTTTTCATATATTTATTTCTTTTACTTAAATCAGATAAGGTTATTTTTATCTCGGGATATGTACAAAGATAAATGGAAACAATGCATCTCAAAAGTATTTTATCTAATATTATTCCGTTAAAAATCACTGAAAGTTTTCAGTTTCATTGAAATTCCATAAAAAAAAAAAAAAAAAAAACTGAAACTATACAATGATTTCAAAATCAAATAGACAAGATTATTAATTACAAATAGACAAGAATAGAAAACACACCCCAATTAAAGAATTTTAAAATGTTTATTTGATAAAGTTGGAAAACTAGAAGCTCAAATGAATTTTCGAAAAAAAAAAATGTTTCAATTTCTTTGCTTGCAATTAATTCGCTGTTTAGAATATTGCATTAATATTCAATATATATATATATATATATATAAGCAACATTTTTATATCAAGTATTTCTAAAATTTTGTATTATTTGTCGTGTAAATCTAACAAAGGTCTTTGTCTTTCATGCCAATATCCCGGTCCAAATGTATTCTACTGAAAATATTGGATTGTTAAGTAAATGTAACTCATTCAAAAACCCAAACTTACTTATTAGAATTTTAACTATTCATACTGATAACAAAATACATTTTTTAAAGAATAAATTTAATACATTTAAAAGGAAATACAAAATATCTAGTGATACTTATTGTATTAAAAATCGCAGCAGTTTCCATCCATTACAGCAGTAAAATTAGTAGAAGGAAATATGAAAAATAATTTAAATTCTTATTTACAAAATATAGTAAGAAACTAAATAACTACATATATTTATTATATAATATTTAACTTGGTTATTTCTATATTATTAACATAGCATTAATATTTTTACTATATTAGTAATAAAACTAATACTCAAAATTAAAACTATTAAAATATTATTATGCTGAAATATTTTCCATTGCTTATAATAATTAAGATATAATCTAAGAGAGAAATATCAAGCTCTAAACATTAAATGAAAAATTTTGAATTTGGTATGTTTTAAAATAAATTATTTTAAATGTAGTTCCTAAAATTTGTGTTGCCCAAAAATAATAGTCTGATAAGGCAACTTCTAAAGTGGAAAATTTATTCAATAATTCTTTATTTTACTAAAGGAATATAGTAAAAAACTAATTTTTTTACATATTCATATTTACTACACATTGATTCTTCGAATTTAATGATAAAAATAATATAATTAAGTATGAAAATTGGTAATTTTTTTTTTTTTTTTTATTTTTAAAAAAATAAAAATAATTTTTAAAATTTGTTTTTTTTTTTTTTTTTTTTGATATTTAAAAGAACAAAAATCTCTGGCAACTATGTGTTTTTCTTATGTATATATATAAGAATTAAATATATGTTAACCACATCATTTAGTTAATTGAAGCACACAATTAAATTGAATCAAAAATTCATAATGCCATAAAAAGAATAAAGTGTCCTATTTATTTATTCCTAGATAAATGGCTAATATTTTTTGAGAATAGACTTTTACTATACCCCATATTATTTACTATACTATACACTACACTATTGTTTTTGTTCACAACAAAATGGTGTCACTGACCACTTTCAATATAAAGTGTGAATTACACGCGACCTGCATACATTTTACAACAACAATAATTACATTTAGCTTAAAATACATTCAATTTATTAATTTAATGTTTGTTTTAATTTTATTATCAGTAAAGAATATCATAATTGCCCACTTCAATATTTTATCGTTTGTTTTAATGCTAATAATTAATTGAATTGAATAACATTTTTTTAAAAATGTTAGCAATTTGGTGGCTGAACCTGATCCTTGCAAATATGTATATCAGAATTTTTTGTTATAATTTTCTACGAATTAAAATTATTTTATCAATTTTTATCATGACAATATGACTGAAACAAACAAAAGTCGTGAGAATTAGAATAGTTCCTCAGAATTTGATAGCATATTTAAGACATTATTACAGAAACACTTACTTATATACTGGACCATATGTTTCTGACAGTTCAGTGAATTTAATGTGAGGTTTTTTGGTCATAAAAGGAATATAACCCACAATAGGCAAACCTGTAGGCCCGGGCAACTGTTTCTTGGAGCTTTTTCCTGATGTTAGCCATATTGAAACCAGTACGACGAGAAGAGCAACAATTATTAGCGTGGTGACATCCATTTTCTCAGTCAGCAAAGTATTGTGTATCTATCTTTCACTCCCGAAATTTTTATCGCTAGCGTTACTCTGTGTTTTTATTTGACAGAACTTTCTTATCTTTATAACTAGTGACAATCAATTGACCTCGAAGCTGTTGTTATATAAAGAGGAAAGAGTTGTCAGACTTCTACATTATTCTAACGAATAGCCAAACAATAGGAATATTAATATTTGTCGATGTAATGGTGTCTATCTAAAAAAGAAAAATTTCTATAAGAGTACTTTCTTTTAATGATTCTGAAAATCCGTTATATAATATTTCATTTCCTGTGTGTCATGAGAGGAAAAAAAGTGTTAAAATATTCTGTTTCCAATTGAAGGCGCAATAAATTAGATTACGTGTAATGATAAAATTAAAACATATTAAAATTAATTTAATTGTTAATAAGACATTAATATCACTGGCTGATTGTTTAATAATAAAATTCATTAATTAAAAACAATTATAATGATACGAGTGTAATTATCTAAAAAAATTCCTAGAGATTGGGCTTGTAGCATTGAAAGTGGTTTGCTTTTAGTAAGCATCATTACCCATTAGACATCTGTCTCAGTCTCAGGTACACGTATTCGGGATCATGACGCCCCTTTCTCACCTTAACTATTCCTTTTGATTAAAACGATCACGTTGGAATAATAATTAAAACAATTTTTAAGAAATCATCCAGATATTACTGATTTTAAGGAATAAAAACCCTTGAATTTAA